>JASCZW010005545.1:0-171722 GCA_034211315.2 Aedes japonicus
CCCCAGAACACGCGAGGAAAGAGTCCTATGGAAAAATTTTTTAGTATTGCTGGTGATATTGTTTCGAGAATTTGACTCTGAAGCAAATGTTCACATATACGGAGATTTTAGCCAAAGAACAGCCAATGGTTGCTTATTGTTGATGACGATAATGAATCTTTCTTGATACCAATTGTAGGGGACAACGAAACGCTTCATACTCTGTTTGATAGTAGTGCTGGAATTAGGGCTACATCAAGTAAATACCGTGAAAAATAAAAACAACTGCTACTTAGATTTGTTATTTACAAACATGTCGGACGATTTTTTCGTATCCGAGTCATATTCGCCCCTTTGGAAAAATGAAGCATTTCACACTGCTATTGAGCACTCCGTATTTATACACGAAAAAAAACCAACGACGGATAACAATTTCACCGACTCATTCTATGATTTTAGCAAAGCAAACTATGCAGTAATCAAACATAAATTAAATTGTGTCGATTGGAAAATTTCAACGCGTTAGCATGGCATAGAAAAATCAGCGGATGCATTCTACGAAATAATGTATGATATTCTAGAACAAACAGTCCCCAAAAAGCGAAGGAAGAAAATCAATAACAAAGCGCCAGAGTGGTTCAATAGACAGGTAATCAATCTTAAAAATAGGAAGCAGAAAGCACATAAAGCGTATAAAAGAAATAAAGAGTGATGAAAAACCTCTCAATCTACCTGGCCATATGTGACCAGCTAAATCTTGGAATATTGAGAGAGACATACAAAGAACACAACACAAAAAATAGAAAATAATATTAAATCGGACCCCAAATACTTCTTTCAAACATGTTAAAGAGAAACGAAAATCTCAGAGTTTTCCATCAAAAATGCATCTAGGTGACAAAAAGTGGTAATACTTCTAATGAAATTTGTGACTTGTCGGCTGATTTCTTTCAGGACGTCTATACATCTCATGATGATAGTGAGCGTGATCATCAATATTTTTCGTACCTCCCTGAACCAATGAGAGATATTTCAGTTTTAAGTTTATCCGATAAAGTGATCTTATATGCTCTTGAAACATTGGATGTCTCAAAGGGTGCTGGACCAGATGGTTTACCTCCTTTTTTTCTCAAATCGTTTTCGAAAGAATTAGTTAAACCTGTATTTTTGCTTTTTAATTTATCATTGAAGTACAGTATTCTTCCTACAATTTGTAAGAAATCATTTTTAATTCCGATTTTCAAAAGTGGTAAAAAATCTGATATAAAAAATTACCGTGGGATTGCTATTCTATCTCGCATCCCTAAACTATTTGAATCCATTATAAATGACAAAATTTTTTCTCAAGCTAAAACATTGATTACTAATAAGCAACATGGTTTTGTTAAAGGGAGATCAACAACTCCTAACTTGATAAGTTTCTTAACATTTTCGTTAAACGTAATGGATAAAGGTAATTATGTAGAAGCATAATATACCGATTTTAGTAAAGCTTTTGACAGAGTAGACATACCTTTGCTGATTTTTAAGTTATCAAGGTTAGGATTTAATCCAAGTTTACTGAAATGGATCGAGTCATACTTGACAACAAGAACGCAAAGAGTACGACTTAAAGGCAATCTCTCTAAAATAGTAAATGTTACATCTGGAGTGCCACAAGGTTCACATCTTGGCCCCTTGTTATTTGTTTTATTTGTTAACGATGTAGAAAAAAATTTGAAAGTCCTTCAAGTCTCATTAGTTAACATTAGTTAATTAAAAACTCTTAGATGTTAAGCAAAATGTAACAAGGTCTACGAAATGATTGACGACAAATAAATAAAATTTGGCCCTGTGCTGGTTTTGATGGCAGCCAATAGGTTTTATGAAGTTATTCAAGTGGTCATAACATCTTTAACTAGAACATTTTGAAAATCTTTATGGCATTATAACGGCTTTATTAATTTGTTTTCACACCCGTCCATAGAGTGTAAGAAAACTGTTAGCTAAATGAGATGCGGAAAATTAAGCTGTCATTCAACAAGGAAAACTTAAGTAATTTGTTGTTCAGATAGAGATCTAGATGATTCAGAGATTTCAGGTTCAGATTAGATTCAGATAAGATTAAAGGGAGTCGGGGCGACTCCGGCGTAGTGGATAACATCCAAACCTTTTACGCCAAAGTCACTAGTTCGAATCTTACCTCCGGTCCAGTTATAAAAATACCCGAAAAGTATTTGAGTTACCACGACGGGAGATGTACCAGCTCATGGTTAAAAATCTTGATAATCAAGGAATAAAATAAATAAATCAGTTTATAGGAAACAAAAAAAGTACTAATGCATGAAATCAACGAATATAATCATAGCGTAACCCACCTCGTTCATATGGCTCAGTGGTAAGTATCCCGGTTTCAAAGAGGAAGACTCGAGTTGGAGACTAGGTAGTATGTATTTATGAAAAATTTAATGTAATTTAGAAAACATCATAAAATTAAACTCAATCTTCAATTAACAACACAGTACTCGGAAAATAAATATGCGGCAGGATTGGAGAAGAACAAAAATGTCGAATATAAATGTATTTTGTTTTTTTTTTCTGGTTCTGTTGAGTTCGTTTGAGGTACCTTTTGAGCTGAGTAGCATTCTCTACAACCTCTTGAACGATCCTTTCGTGAACTTCAAAGTCTTCTTTAGAAGTTGATAAGAATGCTGCTAGAAGCTTGAACATTGAATTCGAACTCGAAAGTTCGGTTAATTACTTAAAAAGTAAGCTGATTAAGCCAAAAGACACCTTGTTATCAGAACTTTTGGTTGCTTGGGCATGCACCGCGTTTTGAAACAAAATTTACAACAGCCAGCAATGAAACCATTTTGAGTGGTTACATAACAAGCTAGTGAATTTTAAGACAAGCATGTCGTGAACAGGAATCCGACAGGTATAAGCAGACCCAGATACTCATAGTGAAGGAACAATAGAAACAGATAATAAACTGATCAAAGTTACCCCGTTTTTCGATACGTTACTAATTATAGAACTAATCCTGGTGGTGTGATGTTTATTGTGCAGTTAAGGAGTGTATCGAAGATAAGCTATCCACAAACTTTCTTTCAAATTATGTTGAAAACCGATATTTTATTCATACAAAAAATTGATCCTTTATTGTACGAGGTTAAACTTGAACATAATGACGACCGGATGAAATTTAAGTTATTCCTCCACGAATTTTCGAACTTTGGATCGAATGCTCTTCATCAAGCTCCGGACAAGTGTTGCATCGCATTTTTTGGACGCTTGAGCCCAAATTTTTTTGAACTCCTGCATGTTCCCAGCTGCCTTACCAGTCTTCTTGAAGAACATTTTCACGATTGCCCAGTAACGTTCGATGGGTCGAAGCTGACGGCAATTTGGTGGATCGATATTTTTCTCAACGAAATCTATACCCTTTTCCGCAAGCCAATTGAGAGTGGTTTTGGCATAGTGAGCCGACGCTAAATCCGGCCAAAACAGTGGAGGTGTACTATGCTTCTTATATAAAGGCAACAATCTCTTCTGGAGAGACTCAGATCGATAGATTTCCGCATTTATAGTTCCGGTAGTGTAAAAAATGGTTGACTTCAAACCACAGGAACATATTGCTTGCCATACCAGTACCTTTCGACCGAATTTCTCCACTTGAATCGACCTGTCCGCATCGCTCACATCCTCCCCAACGACGGCAGTAAAGTATTGTGGAACTGGAAGGGTTTTTGAGTCCTCCTTTACATAGGTCTCACCGTGTGTGTGTGTGTGTGTGTGTGTGTGTGTGTGTGTGTGTGTGTGTGTGTGTGTGTGTGTGTGTGTGTGTTTACAATCTAATTCCCACTGTCTGGCAGCGATTTTATGGAAAGAATCGTCCTGCAACTGTTGCATATTTGCTTCTTACAGTTGCAAAAAGCTTAAATCCAGGGATTAGAAGGTGACAGCTCTACCGCGACTCCAATGGCCCATTTCAAATTTCAAGAACGCAAGCATTTTGAAGCTATCTTCATACACAATAAGCCCCGCTCCAGTAGTGACTTACTGAAACTTTCAATCAAGCGTATGTGCAATGCTTGATTGACGCGTATTTAGTGATTCACAATATAAATATATATATATATATATATATATATATATATATATATATATATATATATATATATATATATATATATATATATATATATATATACATATATATATATATATAAATATATATATATATATATATATATATATATATATATATATATATATATATATATATATATATATATATATATATATATATATGTATATATATATATATATATATATATATATATATATATATATATATATATATATATATATATATATATATATATATATAAGTTAACGCGGGGACCATCCAACTTTCCAACACATCATCACCCGTCACCAAAGAACAGCTCATCAATATCATAAACAACGTACAACCGTAAGCACAATCGACATCTAGCTCATCGAGGTCACCGGACAGCAACCAGCCAACGCACCACCGGATAGCAACCAGTCAACGCACCTAGGACTTGCCGACGCAGCACTCGACAACAGTACAACAACACGCGACATCGACTTGGACTACGAACCCGACCACCTGAGCTGAGAACTGCAGCGTTAGGACTTTTAGGGCCATTGGTAGGTTTCAACCAATTTCAATCAATAAATAAAATCATTATTAGTCTTACCTTCATCAAGTGTAGTTCAGTGTTTATTTTTTAAAAACTTCGAAACTCCATGTGAGTTCTTAATTGGCGCAGTCGGTAGGATCGGTTTTGCTAAAACGTTCAGAAGTAGTGAATAGTGTCCACCTTTCGGGTCGCCGCGAGTGAATATCGCAGTGTAGTGAACCATTTCTACGGAAGACCGTTGCGGAATCGAGCCAGCTCCTTTTTTGTACATCATCAGCCAGGCAGGCCAACCCGAGCGAACATCGGATTGTAACGGTGAGTAATTTAAAAAAATAATAACTATCTATCTAATCAGTGTGATAAAGTTTTATAAAGTGTAATAAAGTGTAATAAATTGTGATAATAGTGATCGTGACAAAACAAAAAAATATTCAGAATGGAACCAGCAGCAAACCCAGTTCCAAACCTAGAAGAGGAGGAGGCTCAAATTTTTAGAACGAACGAAATGTTCCTTCGAGCCGAAAAAATGCTAAATAAAGGCGATGCAAACGCCTCAAGCCATTAGGGAACTACCGTCTTTTGATGGTAATCCTGTTAAACTGCACGCATTTATTCGTGCAGTCGAAAATTTACTGCCCTTCCTAGAAACGATGAAAGACACGCCGTTTGAGGAGGTGTGGCTACAATCTATCAGGGCTAAAATAACGGGAGACGCCGACCAAGTACTGGAAATTCACGGCACCCCACTAAAATGGATTGAAATAAAAGCAAATTTAATTGCTTACTACAACGACAAGCGGGATTCAGTAACGCTTACTCGAGAGCTATTCCAGTTGCAACAAACTGGTAGCATCGAGGAATTTTATGGTTCAGTGCAGAATGTTCTTTCACTGCTTATCAACCATACAAATATCTCTACAACAAATGCAAATCTGCGAGCTGATCGCACAAAAACACATCAGGAAAATGCACTACAAGTGTTTTTAGCAGGGCTTAGAGAACCGATTGGCGGTAACGTGAGAGCCCGTCAGCCTAAGAAACTGAAGGAAGCATTCGATGCGTGCGTGGAAGAAAGAAACTTCCAAAACAGGTGTGGTCTAAACAAATCGGAGCCAATGAGGCCTCCTAAACCACTCATGTTGCCAGGTCCTTCAAAACCAACACAGCAACATATCCAAACCCCTAATCAACAACACAAATTTCATTTCAAACCACCTCAAGCATACAATAATTATAAATTTCCCCAGCAGCCACAGCGGAACTATTTTCCCGCACAAAATTATAATGTCAGACCACAGGTCCCACCAAGAAATTTTCAAACCCCTTTAAATAATGCACTTAATGTGCAACAAAGGAATGTTTTTGCACCCAGACCAATACAGCTACAGAAACCAACACCTTTGGAAGTTGACCCATCTATAAGGTCCAAGCAAATTAATTATATAAATAGACCCCGTGCGATAAACAAACTACCATGAGGGCGCAGACTTTTATGAGCCGTATGAGCCAGGCAATGAATACTACGAAGAAACAGAAACACACCAGCAAGATTATGACGAAGCTCCCGACACTGAACCCACCCCTTGTACATCGGGTTCAGCAGAGCGAAATGAAGAAGTAGCTTGTGATATTGACGAGATAAATTTTCACTTAATGGAGGAAGTACTAAGGAAGAGATAAATAATTTCTTACCATATGTAAACATTCTTAAAAGCAAAGGACCCTTAAAGTTTTTGATTGACACTGGTGCAAACAAAAACTACATTAGTCCAAAGCACGTTAACTATGACAAATGCCGGTTTACACAGGCCATGAAAATCAGAAATGTATCAGGTACGCATCTTGTTAATAAGTTTGCAGAATTCAACCCATTCCCAAGTGTACCGGGTTCAAATAAGCAAATTTTCTACATCTTTGACTTCCATAATTTTTTCGATGGCCTCATCGGATATGAGACCCTGCGTTCGATGAAAGCTGATATTTTAACTACAGAAAATAAACTAAAATTTCCCACTGGCGTAACACAAATGTCACGTAAATACCCAGAAAAAACAGTGGCTCAATTTAATTCCAATGAAGCTAAAGTTTTGAGTCTACCTACAGTTTTGAATGACGGAGACTTCTTTCTGGAGAATGATGTTCTTTTAACTCCAGACATATTACTACCTTCTGGCATCTACAGTTGTGCAAATAAACGCTTTTTCGCAATTGTGACTAACCTAAAAAATGAACCTACAAAGTTTGAGGTTGAAGAGCCTCTGGAAGCTGAACTTAATAACTTCTCTTTAGAGGAACCAACTCAAGACGAAGAAATTGAATTTAATAGAAAACCAATCTTCGATCAACTGAGACTTGATCATTTAAATAATGAAGAGAAAACCAATTTATTGAAAATGATTGCAGACTACGAGAATATTTTCTTTATGGAAGGACAGCAATTGACCTTCACAAACGCAATCAAACATAAAATTACTACACGTGACGACTTACCCATTCACACGAAATCATACCGCTATCCTTTCTGTCACAGAGAGGAAGTTCAGCGACAGATTTCGAAGATGCTCGACCAAGGTATTATTAGACCTTCGAACAGCCCGTGGACGTCACCTGTCTGGATAGTTCCTAAAAAACTGGACGCATCCGGCAAAAAGAAATGGCGTCTTGTCATTGATTATCGGAAGTTGAATGAGAAAACGATCGACGATCGTTATCCCATTCCCAACATAACCGATATTCTCGATAAGTTGGGCCGTTGTATGTATTTCTCTACTCTCGATCTTGCATCTGGTTTTCATCAGATCGAGGTTAGTAAGAGCGATATTGAGAAAACAGCTTTTAGTGTCGAAAACGGACACTATGAATTTTTGAGAATGCCTTTTGGCCTCAAAAATGCTCCATCGACGTTTCAACGCGTCATGGATAATATACTGCGAGAACATATAGGTTGTAACTTTACTTTCTGTAATCCCGGTAAATGCTCAGTAGCAAGAGACCTCTCGAGCTGTGTCTCAAGATCGGCTTACTACTGGGTAATCTGGAGGGGCTTCGCGAACAAATTGTGCGGATACTGTCACCTGATTATATCCTTTTGAGAAATGAGTACTGAGATACAAAAATGGAGGCTTTATTGAAAGAACTATTGGGTGGGTTGGTTTGGTGGAAAATGGCTACTATTGTGGGTGTGGTGTAAAGTGGGTGATTTTATTGTTCTTCAAACGTACCGGTCATGACTGGAGTTGATGATGAAAATGATGATCTGGGACTGCTTCCACAACGTTGGGCGAGCGCTCGCTGCTGCACGGCGGACTTTTCGATCCACGAACTATCCGGATTCGGTTGGCGATTGGGGTCAAAGATGGATGATAGGTGGTGTGAGAAAGTGACTTCGTTGGCGCGTGAAATCACTGTTTCCTCCCAGGCGTCGTCCCTCATAGACTGAAATCGGCAGAGCCCAGGCAAGGCCGGAGTGACTCTGCCGAGAGGGAAGTCTCCTTTGCGGTTAGGGAGGACTCCCGAGACAAGTCGCTTCTTGAAAATTGTCGGCCAGAGGAAGCGAATATCCTTTGCTTTTAGACTTAGCGACCACTGGGGTCACTAAGCCGTATCGCGTGCGCGTCGGTTGACCTCGTCAACGGAGCAGATAGCGGTGTCTACCAAAACGGTAACACAAAAGGTCCTGTGAGGGTATCGAGTGGATTTAGCTCAACTGTATAATTATACTGCTCATGTAAGGCAATCCACCTGTTAAGTTACCTGAATTGAACTTTAAACTGATCTCACTCGAAGCTGTATTAGCGACCACTCACTACTTTCCTAAGACACCTTTCACACGCGAACGCCTGGACAATTCTGAGCAATGGTTGATCATTCGTTGCTCCTTTGACCCTTCGTTTTGCTATGTCGTCCTGCTATGTCTGCATACTCCATTTTCCGTTTTCCGCCTGAATCATCTTCCAATAGTTACCCACTGACATGGAACCTCTCCCGACTTTACTGTTATACAATTTGATTTTTTTCTCGAGTCCCTACTAACGAATTACACTACTGAACATATTTACTTAACCCTACTAACCAACACCAAACAAATGTATAAAGACGTAACAGTACATTTAAAATAATAAGCACAAATTAAAAATCACATAAATTCTGTAACAAACGGTTACAAGGTGTCAGATGCCTGGTTTACATGGACGACATCATTGTGTTCTCAACGAGCCTTAAAGAACACCTCGACAATTTGAGGAAAATTTTTGATACTCTCCGTAAATACAATATGAAAGTCCAACTCGATAAGAGTGAACTTTTACATAAGGAAGTTGCCTTCCTCGGACATATTGTAACACGTGATGGAGTCAGGCCTAACCCTGATAAATTAGAAGTTACCAGAAAGTGGCCACTACCAAAAAATGAAAAGGAACTTAGAGGTTTCCTTGGCATTTTAGGCTACTATCGCAAGTTCATTCGGGATTTTGCGAGAATAGCTAAACCATTGACCCAGGCACTGCGAAAGGGTGAAAAAATTGCTCATTCTAAGAGTTTCATAGATGCCTTTGAGCGTTGTAGGAACATTCTTACCTCGAGCGATATCCTCCAGTACCCCGATTTTAGTAAACATTTTATTTTGACAACAGACGCCTCCAACTATGCTGTTGGCGCTGTTCTTTCACAAGGACAAATTGGTAGCGATAAGCCAATTGCCTTTGCTTCCCGCACCCTCAATAAATCGGAGGAAAACTACTCCGCTATTGAGAAGGAGTTATTGGCAATCGTGTGGGCATGTAAGTATTTTCGACCGTACCTTTACGGAAGAAAGTTCACATTGTACACAGATCATAAGCCATTAACATATAGTCTGAATCTCAAAGACTCAAATAGCAGGCTATTTCATTGACGCCTCTACTTGGAAGAGTTCGACTATGAGATAAAATACAGACCGGGAAAACAAAACATCGTAGCAAATAGCCTTTCAAGAGTACGAGAAGAATTGAATGCTAACGATGTAGAGGAAAGTTCACCCCCTTTATATAGTCATGAAGGCGAACCATCTTCAGATGACGAAACGATACACTCCGCAGATACTGATGATTCAGCATTCATCTCTTGTACGGAATCTCCGCTGAACAGATTCAGCAATCAAATTATATTAAAAATCGGAGTAAATGAAGAAGAAACTTACGAAGAAATATTTCCTCGTATGTTCAGAAGAACTATCACAAAAACGAATTTTGGCGTACCGTATCTAATTAGAATGTTTAAAGAATTTATAGACCCAAAAAGGGCCAACTGTATTTTATGCCCAGAAAACCTGATACAGGCAATTCAAATAGTCTATAAGAACTATTTTAGTAGAGGGAAACCCTTCAAAGTATGTATTTCACAAAAAATATTGATCGATCTAAAAACGGCTGAAGATCAAAACTTGATAATAAGCCAAACACACGCAAACGGGCATCGGGGAATATGGGAAAATAATAGTCAAATTTCCAGTAGATATTTTTTCCCAGGAATGAAATGCAAAATACGACAGTTCATAAGACTCTGTCGCATTTGCAACAAAAATAAGTACGAGAGACATCCGTACAAAATAAAATTAGGGACAACACCCACGCCAAAAAAACCATTGGAAATTGTACACATAGATATTTTTATTAAGCAACCTAATATATTTCTTTCCTTCTTAGATAAATTCTCACGATTTGCTACAGTAATACCAATCAAGTCACGGAACATTCACGACGTCAGAAATGGGTTAACCAAATATTTCGCTTTGTATGGTACCCCAAATTTAATTATATCCGACAATGAGCCTTCACTATGGTCCATTGAAATTAAAGCTCTTTTTGAAAATTTAAACATCCAAATTCATTTTACTCCTCCAAATCACAGCACAAGCAATGGAACAGTCGAAAAATTCCACTCAACTTTGAGTGAAATTTTTCGATGCACCAAACCAGACTACCCCGATATGACTGATAAAGAAATCTTTAGAATTTCGTGCACATGTTATAATAACACGGTACATTCTGCAACAAAATTTAAACCAAGAAAAATTTTTTATGCTCTAAGGGATGGAGAGGAAAGGCCTTTGGATATAAACAAAATCTTAGAAAATAGAAATAAGTTTTTCGAAGAAGTAATAAAACATTCAAACAACACGAAAACTAAAAATTTGGGATACCATAATAAAACGAGGGAGGATCCACCAGTCTTCACACCAGAAGACACTGTGTACAATAAAGTACAAGGCATTCGGAATAAGAGCCGGGAGAAATACCACCCAATTAAAGTAGTCGAAGACCACGGAAGAACCTTCCTGGACAACTTTGATCGGGAAATTCATAAAGATAATATTCGGAGAAACTGAATCCACCCAAAATTTTGTCACATTCAATTTCAGATGTGGATTCAACCAATGACCCTGACCTTGACATTGACTATTGTGATGACCGCATCACAAACAATACAACTCTATGACTTGACGCGAAATCCAGGACTTTTGACAATACAGACAGGAAACACACTTCTTAAGACGGGCAGACACCGTATCTACCACGCTATCGACTTAACCAAATACAAACCACTTTTAGACAACATCGAACTTGCTGTCGATGGACTTAACATTTTCAAAGATTTCACGGACTTGACACCTATGTTAAATGCAAAGCTCAATGAAGCTTGGAATTCATATAGACGACTTTTACCGATCAAACAGATTAGGCAAAAAAGAGGAGTTTTTAATTTTTTAGGCTCAACCATAAAAGTAATTACTGGAAATTTAGATGAGAACGACTTAATTCAAATTAATAACGATATTAAAAATTTGCAAGATAGGAATCTGGATCTCACCAGGCAAAATAATATACAGGTAAAACTAAACAAACATTTGGAGAAGCGTATTAACAAGATCATCGATACAGTAAATGCAGAACAACGAATTATCAAACAACAAATAATCACAGCTAGGCAATCTTTACTTATAAACAAGCTCATTAATCAAAATTTTACAGCAATAAGACAAGCTTTTAAAATTTCATTCCATGTGGATCTCTTACAGAAACATCTTGACTCAATTTTCAAAGTAATCCAATTAGCTAAAATTAATATTATTTCAAAAAATTTCTTAGAGTCGGAAGAACTCAAGTTTATTTTGGATAGATTAGAGGAACAGGGAATTACAGTTCTCAGCACTGATCAAGTTTACGATTTTCTGGATATTCGAGCACTCCTCAAAGATTCAGTTCTGTACTTCATCATCGGAGTTCCACAAATCTCACCACACACCTTCAGCAGTCTACTCCTGGAACCGCTTCCCATCGACGGTCAGATCGTTAAGCTACCATGGCATCAAGCAGCAATACACGGAAATCTAACGTATTTTCTCAAGGCAAGCTGTCAATACATCGGAGAGAAAACCCTCTGCGACGAAGATAGGCTTCAAGACGTCTCAGACGATAGTTGTTTCTCAAAAATCATTAGAGGACTACCTGGAAAATGTACATTTACAAACTACAGGAATCTAACAAACATAAAACGACTGACAGACAACTACGTCGTCGTGAAAAATTCAACAGTCACGTTATCCACGAATTGTTTAAATAATGACAGGCAGTTATCAGGCACAATCTTGATATTTTTCGCGAATTGTACCATAAGGATTGATCAAAGAAACTTCACCACCTCAACATTTTCGGCACACATCTTTCCAACAGTTATACCACTGGATGGAGTAAAAATTGAACAAACCGAGTTCAAATCAGAAACCGACCTTCAAGGATTGGAAAAGTTGCACATCATGAATCGAGAGCAGATTCAGTTAATCAAACAACAGCATACGCTCCAAACAGTGACAAGTTTGGGGTTATCTTCCACTTGTATCATTTTAGGCCTCTGCTTGGTAGTCTATAACTGGTTTAAATGGACAACAACATCCAACAGAACAAATCTGACAGTCAACGTAGAAAAACGAGCATCATCCACATCAGAAGACATAAGCCTTGGTAGAATTTGATCGGGACGATCCAATCTTGAGGGGGAAGCAGTTAACGCGGGGACCATCCAACTTTCCAACACATCATCACCCGTCACCAAAGAACAGCTCATCAATATCATAAACAACGTACAACCGTAAGCACAATCGACATCTAGCTCATCGAGGTCACCGGACAGCAACCAGCCAACGCACCACCGGATAGCAACCAGTCAACGCATCTAGGACTTGCCGACGCAGCACTCGACAACAGTACAACAACACGCGACATCGACTTGGACTACGAACCCGACCACCTGAGCTGAGAACTGCAGCGTTAGGACTTTTAGGGCCATTGGTAGGTTTCAACCAATTTTAATCAATAAATAAAATCATTATTAGTCTTACCTTTATCAAGTGTAGTTCAGTGTTTATTTTTTAAAAACTTCGAAACTCCATGTGAGTTCTTAATTTATATATATATATTTATATATATATATATATATATATATATATATATATATATATAATAATATATGTATATATATATACATATATATATATATATATATATATATATATATATATATATATATATATATATATATATATATATATATATATATATTTAAACCAGGCACGTATTTGGTATTATTTAAAAATAAGATTGACGTTATATAGTTCTAGTCAGATACATCTCACCAATTGCCGCTTCCTTCGTTACACTCTCTTGTTCATTCGTAAACATAAAAGTTCTCGACGTTGCCTCGTAATTAATTTCATGCACTCCCGACAAAATAAGCGCAAAAATTAACGTGGCCAAACCACCCGTTATATATGTAACCTGCATAAGAAAACTCTGTACACCACATGGTGAACGCATCTGAAATTATGTGGCAGCCTTTTCCGCACGCACGCGCATTATCTTCGTTTGCTGCTTCTGATAAGCAAGTGGCCGTTTTCTACACGCACTGGTCTTCTTTTTTTGCACTCCACACTCTGCCAATAATCAAATACCCGATACGAGGCCACTCTATATAGAACTTCAAAACTGCTAATAATCATCGATTCACTCGCGACAAAGCGGACAAACGCTCAAACCAAATAATGTATGTCCGGATGTCTCAATACTACCACTAATAAGCAAAACTAAGCTGATGTAACTCCTCTTCCGGGTTCGGGTGCACAGCACAAAAAACCACAAAATGTGGAAATACTACCGACACTCACACATTTCGGGTGGGAATCGATTGTATTCATTACAGGTTTCCCAAAGCACGCGGATATTTTATGATTTCACTGTTAGTTAAAGTTAAATTACGAATTATTGTTTGATTTTTTTCGCGAAAACGACGCAGCAAAAACAAAACACGTCAGTTTCAAAGCACGGCTTGCTGCGATCTCCTCCTTTACATAGGTCTCATCGTCCATCAAAACGCATGCATCCGGACGCTGCAAAAGACGCGAATACAATTTCCGGGCCCTTGTTGCTGCTCGTTTCTTCTGTTCTGCACTTTGTTTCGAGATTTTCTGCTTCTTGTAGGTCTTCAGGTGGTTTCGCCTCTTGATACGCTGGATCATTCCGACACTCGTTCCTGTTTTATTTGGCCAAATCACGTATTGGAACGCTTATATTCGATAAACTCCTTACATAAAACATAAATTAAAAGGAAGTGCAAATAAACCACAAAAAAATAATTAAAAGAAATAACAAGAACATCAATATGCGTGCTGAGTTTACTCTACATTTCTCGAAGTTACTCGATGCTTTTCGACTGCAGCGTACACAAGGCTTACTATTTGAGCTTCGAGCCTTTCTCTATCCGCTATTGGCAAGACAGCCATCTTACAATCAATGAATTACCCAAATGATGTGTTTCTTCCATCGCTGTTAGAAGTATATATGTCGAGGAGTGCAAACATCTTATTGTCAATTTCGTCAGCCTTTCGTTTCCATGTTGATGCTGTCGTTGGCGGAGTACGCTTAAACTCTTGAATGTTCTCTGAGTGCTCATCCAGATGCTCTTCAACTAACTGTTGGAAATTATTGCTCTGGCTTGAGCTTGGGCCAGCATCGCTGTCCGAATAGATGCTAGTTGTTCTGAAAGATCGCAATAAATAACAAAACAAATGTAGTAGCACAGACATTCAACCTCGAATCCGTCAATTCAAATGGAATCGCCCAATAACGAAAAGCAACTAGCAACTAGCAAATTTGTCAGTTTTGCTGCTGCTATGTGGCATCTCTTTGCATGTCAAAACATCTTGTCAAAATCGGAGATCTTCAGCTTGAAAGCCGGCTAAACATTGTTTGTTTTTATTTCTAAGCCTCCCTGTAATGCAGTTTATGCTTCGTCCAAAACAAATTACTATATGAATGGATTATCAATATCCAATAAGTTCATAAAATATATGATCATATGAGCAGTACGACATGAGAAGTACTTACTTTCGTTTATTGACGTGATCTCTCAAGAAAGACAATTGGTCCATGAACTCCCATGGATGATCTTCATCCAGCACCCTTCATGATATCGAATATTTTGGCATTATTGTCAGGACAGTTTGAATAAAGTTTTGCCTTTATTGTATTTTCTGATAGAGGAAGAAATGAGTGGAATTTTTGAGTTCCTTGAATTGTTTTTGCATTATTATATTGATTATTTAGCTGCAAAGACATATTTTCGTATTGGCATCCTTGAGCCGCCGGCTACGCTTTGTTCTTCGTTTTAGGTGAGGTGAGCTCTTGAATCAATATGTAGACGGCAAGACGAACAAATACGAAAATTCTTGGTGTTCAGTGTGGATACCTTGGAAAATCCTATTGATTTTAGTTTTTGGATGATACCATCAGTGAGATATCGCAGCTCTTTCGAACACTGAATGTCTTTGAATGGGCGAATACATCTTATTTTACTCATTTTGTAATCTGTAACATAGAAAATATTTTCCAATTGTTAGTTTTGTACGAAAATATCACAAAACATATAATTAAAATGTGTATTTAAAACTTACCTTTGCACCAAAACGTGTTACACTTTCCTTTACAATTATTATGTTATCAAACAACACTGGATCTCGTTCAAAAACACAGGATTATGAGCTGAAATTACTATAATCACTATGCTACTAGCAACCTTTCTGCATTAACTGTTTGGTAGATACTGGATGAATTCAGAACCGAGTCAGACATTATTATACAGCTCACGGGTAGAAATCATAGAATACTGGGTAAAGACTGTTGGAAGATAGGTAGAGTTGAACGCTCAGGTATCGTCGAACCTTCAGGTACGAGTTTGGAGAGTTGGAGCGAGGTAGATTTGCTGGCGTAGGTATATTGTTATTGAAGAAGATTGTAAATTGTTTATACCTGGAATGAATAAAGAGTGCGGCGGTTGTTGATTGAGGTATCAGTCGGCAGCCGTCTAGTTTGATGGAAGGTGACTAAGACTGCGTTCTTTTTGTTTATTATTAAGAAACGGTCATCGACGGAGCTAGCCTCGTTATGGCCAGCGTGGCCATGGTGGACTATTTCCAACAAAGACCATGTTTACAATCACCAACTGTACGTAGTACAGCTAACTGGTATCTAATTACCTGTATCTAATACTTGTTAGCACGTTTTCAGCACAACGCACCAAAAATCACTTGAAG
Source organism: Aedes japonicus (assembly GCA_034211315.2). Taxonomy (NCBI): domain Eukaryota; kingdom Metazoa; phylum Arthropoda; class Insecta; order Diptera; family Culicidae; genus Aedes; species Aedes japonicus. The sequence continues at coordinate 16,252 of JASCZW010005545.1, forward strand.
AAATCATTGTTCCTGATAGCGGGATTTTGTAACTTGTTTTTCAAAATACTTTTAAGGCAGAGAATTTCACTCGAATCTTTAAGTTGTCAGTGTCATTTTAACTGAAAATTTTTCAATCTTTCCGAAAAAAATACTTTTGAAACCGGAAAAACACGGAGTACATCCGAAAAGGGCCAAATTTTATGAAGTTATAAAAAAAATCAATATTAAATCAGTAATATCTTCTAAACGGTGCATCTTAGACAAATGTTACCTATGTACTTTTTGCTTGCAAATTTGATGTTCTTTCATAAAATTAGGTTGAAAAACTTTTTTGACTTTTCTTAATAGCTTTTTTGAAAATTGTAATTTGTTTTAAAAAAAAAAAATTTCATTGTAACCTATTTTTCTCTAGAGCAACCCACTGTGCACTAGATAGCATTTTCAGTCAGCTATAACATAAGGATATTTAAAAAATTATTGACATGTCACTTTCAAGGGAAAATCTATATTTTAGTTCAAAACACAAAAACCAAACTTTTTTTTACCGTGCATATTTTTTCCATATAGCACCAACAATTGTCTAAAACTTTGCCGAAGACACCAAACCAATCGGACAAACCGTTTCCGAGATACAATTTTTTGAAGATATGATGTGCATTTTTCATAGGCCCTTCTCATAAGTAAGGCTAGATTCAAAATGGCGAACCAAGTATGCAAAACGGCGTTTTTCCTCCCCAAAAACTTGTTTGCAAGGTTTCATGCAAATAAAAAAAAAACAAAAAATAAAAACTGGAACAATTTCCCACTTGTTCGTGGAATCGCTCTCATGTGTTTATAATTTGGGGAAAATTTGTTCAAACGTGTGAGCATTCCCAACAAAGAATCAATGCTGGATCGAGTTCAAAATAGCAATGTTGATGTTATGCCAGTCGTTTCAATTGGGGTGGTTTTCAATTGAAAATCGGCTAGCTCAGGGTTTTATCTTTGCTCAGAGTCGGCGCATTACTTGCTTCGGAGGACACACGTATACCAAACCAACAATGAAAAAAATAGGAGGACCGGACAAAAGTAACCCAGAGGGTCTTTCAGGAAAAGAAATGGCACACAAAATACACATTAGTCTTAATCATATTTTTATTTTAGGCTTAACATCGATTACACACCCCCTCTCTCTCTCTCTCTCTTGCTCACCTTTTCCGGGCATCATTATTGCCAACATTGAACAGCCACTTGTCAACTGACAACTTCCAAGATGCGAGCCGTCACTGAGGGGTTAGTGGATTAGTTACGTGTTTTATTGTGTGTATTCAAATATTAGAGCGAGCTTTGTCGTTTTTTTTTATTTACAGTATATATACATTTATTTATTTATTTTATATGTATATATATATATATATATTTGATCTGCATGCATAGATTTACAAAAAAATGGTTCAAAATTCTGGGTGACTATTTACAGGTTGATTCATGTTAATTCTAATTTATTTACAACAAGTTTCTTAGTTTTTTTCCCAATCAAGTTCAAAATGTGCCAGATTAAATTTAAATATTTACTATAAACAAAACTAGCCTAAACATAAAGAAATAACTAACCCTAACCTTACCGAGCCTCCGGGGTGCTCTGCATTGAGTCAACCCATTGTTCCCATTCGTTTGTAACAATCATTCCTCCTCCCAAGAAATACATTGCCAAATACGAAGCTCGCACTTGGTATTTTTTTTAATGGATTCGTCGTTTCCGGAATCAGTGTCCACTTGAAACAGTGCCCATCCAGTACACAATACTCTAGATTCTCCATGCTTTTTTTCCATCATATTTACAGCCTGTTTGCTGATGGAGCGGGTTCACCATTTGGTGCTGAACATCTCTTTCGACCAAAAGTATTGATTAGGTTGCCGTGAGTAAATAAATAGCATTCCTTTGTTTCTGTAAGTTACACTTTTTGTTTTTTTTTAATTTTTTTTGTAACTATCCTAGTTCTATTACTGTCATAATGCATGCTCTTACTAAACTTGATCTGCTCATAACATCTATTCTCGTTCACACTCTCACTCATTTGGGTAACCTTTTCCTTAAGCATTCTGATTACATTCATTTCTTCATTCACTCAACTATCTATTCTATCTTACTTGTAACATATCTAGGAGACAAGTGTTTTCTCCAGTGACATTATTAGTTAGAAGATTATCTCCCTCTTCTAAGCTTTTGATAGAGGCTAATAAATTGCTACCTCCACCATTTTTTTTAAGGTTCAAAACTATTCCTCTTTCATACAGAAAGAGACGTTTTTCATATTGTTTTGATCTGTGACCAAGGTAGTTTTTTTTTTGAAAAAAGAACTACAGTTCCTTCGTTTTCCCCTTTTTGGGAAAGATGTGAGCCATTTAGTTAGTGGCACGCTATTTCTATGTGAACGCACGGTTTCTGATATTTAGAATCGCCAGACGAACATGAGAATGAAAAAACAACTCTGTTTCTTAGTTTTGGACAAGGTGGACGAAATTTAGCCATCAGCAGAAGCTATGTTTCTTCGAATACGACAATTTTGGAGCATATTTGGGACCAGAAATTATGGACCGAATACATGAGCACTGAATTTTTCCAACTATCCTAATAGTTTGAGGATCCACCGGCTTAAACGAACGGAATGATGTGTATGATTGTTACTTGTTTTTTTTCTATATTATTTTTTTAGCATGGTGGTTGTCTAGTCAGCTGATGAGCAGAAAGCGTTTATTCTTAGGCTGGTTTGAGGTGGATGGCCGGCCACACACCCAAGGATTTTCCGTCCAGATCAGCGATCTCGTATGACGATGTTCCTATTTTTCGGATCACTTTTGCCGGTAGGTATTGCGGTCCATACTTCGCGTTATAGTTTTCTAAAGCATTGGATTGCTTCATATAAACCATTTGGCCTGCAGTTAGAGCTTTTCCATAGGCACGATGACGAAGATCGTATCGCTTATGGCTTTCCAGGTGGGCCTTCTCAAGTTTCTCAAGAACTAATTTTCTTATATCGCCTAACATATCCAATTGCCGCTTTCCGTGTTCCGAGGGGGATAAAGGTGGGTCCTCATTACCCATACGGTGATCAGATCCCTTCAAAAACATTTCGTGACCGTGAGTCGGGAAAAACGGAGTGAAGGCCGTGGCAGAGTGCTCCGATGTGTTGAGAACGGTTTCTACTTCGGACAATCTGGTGTCCCAGAGTTTTTTCATGGGTTCGTATAGCGGCATTGACCGTTCTATTCACCCGCTCTACAGGGTTTGCCTGAGAGTGGTATTTTGAATTAAGCCAATGCCGGATATCGAATTTATTGCAAAGCGATCTAAATTCATGAGAAAGGAAGCATGAAGCATTGTCGGTTGCCAGTACTTCTGGCACGGACTTTTGGTAAAACCATTGGTCTCGCAGTGCTCTGCACGGGTGTGATGTAATTCGCTGCTCACCTAATTGAGGTGCTAGTGCAATGTTAGGAGCTTTTGTTTCCTTGCAAGTGGTGCATTGACCTACATATTCCCGTACGTCAAGAACCATCCTTGGCCAGAGATATCGAAGACGGATTCGGCATAGCGTTCTATCGACTCCCTGATGCATCGAGTTATCATGAAATTCGTAAATTATTTTTCCACGCAGAGCTGGTTCTGGTGCAATCTTCCAGTCGAACCGATTGTCGTGGGGTTCACTAGGATTTGCGACGTACTTGTACAGAAGTCCTTCGCGTACTCGAAAATCTATGTATTTGTTCGGGTGTACGGAGACTTTCTCAATAAGATCTTCATATACAGAAAGAGCTGAATCAATAGGGTTCGTTTTCTTATTGTCTGTAGAAGGGGAGACCGAAGTGTTACCTACGACATGAGAGAGCGTCCGCCACAACATTATCTTTTCCAAGACGATGACGTATCGTCATGTCGTAATTTTGTAATTCTAAGCACCATCGGCTACACAAAGACGCCGTTTTCCATTTCGCAGACATTATGTGGGTCAGGGCTGCGGAGTCAGTGATGATCGTGAAATGAGAACCCTCAATATAACCCCGGAAGGCCTCAATAGACAGAAGTACGGCCAATGCCTCCTTTTTGCACGCATGGTAATTCTTTGGTGGGGTTTTCAGCTTGTGCGAAAAGAAAGCAATGACCCTCTCGAAACCATCTTGTATCTGGGTGAGAATCCCTGCGACAGTCACGTCACTTGCATCTGTCTGCACCGTGAACTCTAGTGAAATGTCAGGACACACAAGAACTGGTGCCGAGATTAGTTTCTCCTTGATTAAGTTAAACGCCTCCTCAGAATCCTCACTCCTACCTAACACCTTGGACTTAGTTTTTAGCAAGTCAGTTAGTGGGGATGTGATCCCGCTAAAATCATCTATGAAATGGCGATAGTAGTTTGCCATTCCTAGGAACCGTCGCAATTTAGTAACGGTAGTGGGTCGATCGTAGTCCACAATTGCTTGAACTTTTTCAGGGTTGGCCCTGAGACCCTTAGTAGATAACAGGTACCCTAGGAATGACAGTTCACTAACGCCAAACTTAGATTTCTCTATGTTGATGGAAAGATTTGCCTGTTAGTCGTCTCGCTACTTCTCGAAGGACCTGTACGTGCCGCTCGAACGTCTCCGATACAATGACGATGTCGTCAAGGTATACGAAGACGTTCGGTTTCAATTCACCATGTCCGAGGACTCTATCCATTAGCCTGGACAGGGTTGCTGGACTATTCATCAGTCCAAACGGCAACCTGGTGAATTGAAACATTCCCTTGCCCTGAATACTAAATGCGGTATATCGTCGGGAGTTCGGTTCCAATGGGATTTGGAGGAATGCCTCCAATAAATCTATCGTGCTTAGGTACTTAGCCCTCGGAAGCTGGCCTAGAATTCGACCAGGGTGGGGCAAGGGATATGCATCACGTACAGTTCTTTCATTTATTTTGCGAGCATCTAAGCAAAGGCAGACCTTTCCTGTAGGTTTTATAACCGGTACGACATTGGTACAACACCAATCAGAGTGTGCTCTTTCAATTATGCCCATCGCCAGCATCCTCTCCAATCCGTCGGCTACTTTTTGTTGCACCTTTGTAACTGCCTTAAGTTACGCCCGCTCAGCCCTTAAGTGACTCTAACCACACTCTGGGTCGGCTCTTTCATACCGAGGTTACAAAATAAGAGGAAAAACCATAGAGATAAATTATTTTAATTTTACGGCGTTTTATTAAATTTTTGGCCCTAACAGTCCCTATCAGCCCTAGCTATATCCCTACCGATACACTCTACTCACGGTTATGGTGTGTGGTGTCAGTGTTGGGCCCGTCGATGAACGCTGGTCAACTTGGTCCACACGAGGTTTCCGTGCTCCGTCGCCTGCTTGCTCCAATATTTTCCGCGCCAATCGTGCCGATTGCCCCGATTGCGATGTGTCGAGAACGCCGATTCGGTGATGGATGTTTGCGTCGTCCACGCAATTTCGCTGATCACCACCTTGCCTCCAATCGTGCCGATTGCCCCGATTGTGCCGCAGATGCGTCGATTACGCCGATCTGGTGGTGTCGCTAGTCCTGTGAGGTATATCGTTGCCGTTTGCGCGCCTTGGCTGCCACTTAATACCAATCGAGTGGGTGCCGATCGATTGGTTGCCGATCGATTTGGATACGATCCGTAGGTGTTTGCTCGCTTTGCGAACGGGTGATGGCTAACCAATCACCAAGAACAGTTTTTTTTCCACAATTTTGTGGAACTTTTGGGTTTTCTTCGTGAGCTATGGTGTAGGTCGATTGCTGGTGCTCAAGCAAGTGGCCGAGTCTCCTCACATGCAAGACTCAGGAAACGGCGAACAGGCCTTTTTTTCTCTAGGTAGCATTCTGTGTTGGGAGTCGAGAGCATCAGGCAGTACTGCTACCAAGGATACCAGTTCGAAGGGGTGTTGTTGTTGTGTTGTGTTGTGTTGTGTAGGCTGATTACATCATCTATTCAGTGTGCTGTTGTCGGATACTAACATTGGCCGTAATTTAGCTACTAGCTTTTATTTTGCATGTTATCTAAGTTAAGTAGTTTATGGTAGTTTAAGCATTTATTTATGAGCATGATATTTCATATCATAGTACCTAAGTTTTCTTAATTTATATACTTTTAGGACCCTATCTAGCTAGCTAATATTTATCTGTAGATCTTTCCTCTTTCGATTAAATACCCCCATTTCTGTTAGAAAAACTTAGCATTGAGTGAGCGAACAAAGTGACTGGTCACACCTTAGGGGAAAGAGTATAGGGAAATTGACGTTCCGGTGGTTTGCTTTTCCATTCTTCCGAGATTTCTAAACGATGCTCAATTAGGGGTGTTCTGGTCAACCTCTCTGGACAAGCACACAAAAACAGCTCTTTCATTTCGGTGAGTTGATTTAACTCGTTGACAGTAAAAGGGTGCTTGAGTAACTCGTCCGTTATTGAAGAACTCATGTTTGTTGTAGCGCAGTTCTTAATTGTTGGCCAGATTTGAAACTTCTGCCAGAAGTCCATCCCTAATATACATTCGGCAGATAAGGTCCTCAACACTATGGTCTGGATTATCTTAACGCGTCCTGAAAAATTAAGCGGAATTGAAAGCTGGCCCAGAACTTTTAATTCTGACCCATTGGCAGCGCGTACCACTGTGGGTTGGCTCACAGGTCTCAGTCTAAGGCTGTTGAGCTTACGATATATATTTTCGCTAATCAATGTTGATTCACTACCAGAGTCAAGCAACCCTTTGGATGGTCGGCCAAAAATTTTAATCTTTGCGTAAGGTCGGTTGTCGTGAGTGTTTCCTGAAGATATATTAAGAACCTGGGACTCAGCACTTGAATATAGTTCTTCCCGAACTGGTTCAAACCCCTTGAAACCACACACAAGGCACAAAGAACCCCTATAGCTTCTGCACTGCTCTAGAGCGTGATTTGTCTGCCGGCAGTTCAAGCACTCATAGCTCCTAGGGGGTCGATGAGCTTCAATGAGCATTTCCAATGTCCTCGTGGGTTTTGAAGGACCAGATTTTTCATTGGCCAATACCTTGGCGTATGATGAAAAATTTGATGCATCGATCAAGTGTCCCGCCTCCAACACTTCTGACAGACTAAAGATCGGCTTCCAAAGCAACGTTTTTTTTGTAGTCTGCCCTCATATTCCTCTTTAAAATATCTAGCTGCTCATTATAACTCATGGGGACTATCATCGATCGGAACATGCTTTCCATGTCATAATAGTAGCCTTGGAATGTTTCATTCCTTTGTTGGCGCCTTTGGTAAACTCTAGAGCGAACTAACGAATCAAGTTCGGGATGAGCAAAAGTTTTCCTGAGTTCACTGACCAAATGTTGCCAGCTGGACAGACGTCCCGAAGAACGCATGGTCATGTACCAGTAAAGAGCTGGCCCTGTGAACAAATGCAAAGCTGAATCAAAAAGTTCTTCTTCAGATGTTCTTTCTGATAAAGCTAATTGTGACACCAGAACCAGAAATTCATTTAATTTGAGCCCCTGATCGGTTCCCGCATATTTATTTAATTTCCATTTTGACACAGGCAAAATTTGAAGCCAAAATGACTCCATGAATTATCATTCGCCCTCGAATACTGAATCGGATGAGATCCCGGAATCTGACCTTGCCATGACTGTCTAGAAAGAGTTTGAGGAACGTTACTAGTCCCCGCGCTCGTGAAAATTGGTGAATTTGGGGCGCTTACAAACTGCGGAATCTGATTCGCTACCGAAGGACCCGGGAATCTCCACGAGTCCACGTTAGCCGGCCAAACGTGGTTACATTGCCCTTCTTCATACTGAGATAGAGGAACAATGTTCGAAAATGAGGTGCCTTGTACACTAAATTGCCCGTTTGAATTCGGCGTGTATCCCATAGCTAAATATGGATTCGAAAACACCGAAGTCGTGACACGCGGAACTGTAGTTGTTGTCGCTGTTTGTGTATGAAACTTGATCGTCGGGTTTGATGTTGACAACTCTGGGCTGATGCCAGTAGAAATCGTGGTTGCGATAGAAAAACTCGGTGTTGTGCCAGTAGTAGCCAGCGTAAAGTAGTTCGAAGTGCTAGTGGCTTGTCTGTTCTCCCAACAGGATAACCGTTGAGGTAAGCTCCAGTTCGAGCTAGTGACCTCGGGTTCTGTTTGCCTAGGTATTGCTCCCGTATAGTTAGAACGACTTGACTGTAAAAATGTCGTATTCTGAGATGCGTTTGTAACTGAATTGATCGGAAAATTAGAGTGTGCATTTTTAAATCTCCGTAGCATAGCAGATAAATTTCGTGCTCTAAAGATAACAGCGCTTCCCTAACATCTGTCGCCCCCACGTTTTGTCAATCACCTTAAAGTAACCCCAACCTACGCAATGATTTCTTAATATCCACTTCATCCCCTGACAATATATCTTTTCCAATGGATCCTGACCGTGGAACTGACGGTGGAATGAATGAAGTTACCCCTGGCATTTGTTCTTCTGTATTTTCATTTTGTTCAAACAAACTTTCAATTCCCGTTTCCACATTTTCATCGGAAACATCTACTCCCTTCGCATAAGTGAATATATTCAACAGTGACAAGACTGCTTCCTGCATCTTAGCCACTTTAGTTTTATCTTTTGTTACCAACGAATGGAAACAATAGTTTGACAGTGCAGAGTGTCCAAGAGAGTAGGTAAGGTTAGGGTTAGAGTGTTTTTTTATGTTTAGGTTAGTTCTGGATAGAAAGGTTGTCATGTTGTTAATTTTTTGGCACAAATTAAACATGAACGGAAAACAAACCCAAATATACAAATAAATTCCATGTAAATAGGTTAGTATTAACATAAATAAATCTTAGCATGTTGATCAAATATATATATATATATATATATATATATATATATATATATATATATATATATATATATATATATATATATATATATATATATATATATATATATATATATATATATATATATATATATATATATATATATATATATATATATATATATTATATATATATATATATATATATATACATATAAGATAAATAAATGTATATATAAATAAAAACAAGAGACGGCAAAGATCGCATTAAATATTAAATATACTTAATAAAATGATGGACTAACTAACCACTAACCCCTCAACTACGGCTCGCATCTCGAAAGATGTCTGTTTGTGGTTGGTCAAAGTTGGTATTGCTGATTCCCGGAAAAGGTGAACCCGAGAGCTAGAGAGAGGAGTGAAAAGAGAAAAGGAGGGAGAGAGAGGTATGGAAGAAAGAGAGAAGAGATGGGGAGCAGTCGGTCAGATGATGGAAAGGAAAAAGGTGAACGTGGAGATGGTTTTTGGTCGCTGAAGTGATTAGACATAAAACACAAAAAATAGGAAGGAAATCGATAAGAAAAGGAGGAGGTATTGGATCGCGGACGTAATCACACTAGAGCGGAAGAAAAGTTACAGAAGAAAAATCGTGTGACGGAAAGATAAGTTGAACAAAAAAACAGAAGGCGTGGAACGTCGGGTGTAGTGCCGCGACTGGAAAGTGGAAACTTGTGGAAACGGGTGACGCTGTAATCCACTGTCGGAATCCAGGATCCCATGAGGATGGAATCGGTAACCATGGCGAGGCTACCGACGTAACGGAGGAGTTCAGATCGACCGAATCAACCAGACCAGACCCCGAAGGTAACCTCAATATCTCTCTCTCTCTTCCTTCATCATCAGCATGCATGCGTCATCAGTTCCTGATCGGCCGCAACGATTCCGTTTAATAATAATGAGCCGATTTCAAGAAAACGAAGAGCTCTACGGGAAACGTTAAAGACAGAAAAATTAATAGATAATCCAAAGAAGACTCTTAAACGAGATCCTTCGTTGGACTTACAGCTTTGCATAGCTAAATTGAAGCAAATTGATGAGACGATTGGAGTTTTATCTAAGAGCGTCCCACCGAGATGTCAGTCAAGGTTGTTGCACTTAGGTAGTCGGCTGAGTCTTTTAGCAGAATACACTAGTGCAGAGGAGAGTGTCGAAGTCGGTAGGATGCAAGAAGCGGTTTAGTCTCGGCTGAATAGACATTTCTACGGAAAACGATCTATTTTGGCAAATGAATTGGAAGATAACGAATTAATCAACCTGTTTAGCGAAACGGGTAATCCGTTAGGAGAAGCTACGGCACCATTATCAGTCCTCACGGTTAGCCCCCCAGTTTCGTCATCAGTTGGTAATGCAAGCAGAAATTTTCTACTAGGAGAGGAGGATAAAATTATGGACTCTTTACTAAGGTTAGGCTTGTTAGACCCTGATAATCCAGAGGGAACACAAACCGGTGATGTAAAGAATGGTTTATTAGAACTGGAGCATGAACTTTATTTGCTCCGGAGGTTTAGGGATGTCCATTCGACTATACAGCGGAATCCAACTTCAACTCAGGCTCCACAGGTCACAACCAGTGCAAACAATACAGTCACAAGTTGTACCACAACTTATACGGGCACAATCCCAAGGCGATCGATTCCAACTGTAGTCAGTACCGGCGTGTATCCTCCGAGATCGTTACCTCAGGTGTCTCCTTCGTATCCTAGGATCAGTTTCTCAACCAATTCCACTGCAAGTAGTACGATGCCACGGATGGTAACCTCAGCCAATGTCGACTATGACTTTGAGCCAACGTATGTCCCCCAGTCTGCTCCGGTTAGTTCAGGGTATCCTCCGGTTACAATAATGCCTACGATGCAATGGGGTCAGTGGCCGAGTTATTATTCTGCACAACCTTTCGGGCAGGGGTACCCAGTTCCTAATACCACCGCCGAACAGTATCTTCCGCCCATATGGAATCAGTATTCCGCTTCAGGGCCGGTGCCAGATGTACACCGGTGGAGAAGCCGAGTGAACATTCACATCCTCTTATCCGGGCCCCACTATTGCAGCGCCAGGGCAAGCTCATGTTCCTCCACCAGCTTGTTACCCAGCTCCAGCCGACTTTCCTCGTGGTAACTATGGTCATAAAGCGTTACCGGTTTCCAAGTGTAAACTAGAGAAATACGCTGGAACTGATCAAGGACTAAAGTTGAATGAATTTTTGGTACACTTGATATTGTTCTTTTCTTGTATTCTCCCATACGCGGGGTAACGATCTGTGATGATGTTGTTTTTGAGAAGGAAATAATTTCTCATCACCATGAGGCTCTAGGAGTAGACAGCATTTTTTTTGCTAGAACAAAGTTGTGAAGAGAAAGTATTGATAGTTCCGTTAGCTCACGGCAGGCTGTGAAAATTTAATAGAAGTAGTTTGAAAATGAGCGGAGGGCATTTTTAAGTTGTATTCCGAAACAGGAAACACAATTTTTGGTACTAGTATCCCAGCTAGCCTTGTCAGAACGGACTTCCCAAGCTGAGTTATTTGATTCAGCATTTCATTTGTTCACTGGACCGGCACTCAACTAGTACATGACAATGCGTTCTCCGGGCCGATTGGCCAGCTGGACACATTTGGTCAGCGAGCTTCGAAGAACCTTCGCTCATCCGGAATTAGATTCATTGGTACGGACAAGGATCTATCAGAGACGTCAACAGAGGAACGAAACGTTTCAGGAGTATTATTACGAAATGGAGAAAATGTTCAGGTCCATGATCGTACCCATGGGTGACGCAGAGCAACTGGATATTGTCAAGAGAAATATGCGGACAGACTACAAGAAAACGCTTCTTTGGAAGCCGATATTTAGTCTGCCGGAACTTTTGGAAGCGGGTCACGTTATTGATGCGTCTAACTTTTCCTTGTATGCGAAAGTGTTTGGGAATGATAAGTCCGTCAATGCTGTTTCTGAATTTAAACCAGATAAAGGTGATTCCAAAAACACCAATAACCGTCCTTCTTTTAAACCTAGCCATCAGCGACCAAATAATTATAAACCAAAAGAGGAACCTCCTAAGAAGAAGGATGAATCAGAGGGCAAAAAAAGCACCAACGCCACATCATCAGGTCCCCCAAGACAACCCGATCCGAAGGAAGGTCCTTCTAAGCCGACGAGGACAATCGAAACGCTCATTGAGGCTCATCGTCCTCCTCGTAGCTATGAATGTCTTTATTGCCGACAAACCAGCCATTCCTTGGATCAATGTAGGAATTACCGAGGACCGCAATGTCTGGTATGTGGTTTTAAAGGATTTGAAACCCACAATTGCCCCTATTGCCGAAAAAACGGCTTGCAGTAAATTCGGTGCCGTTAGACTTCACACGGTGCCGTTAGACTTCACACTTGCAGAATTTTGGGAACCTGTTCAGGATGAGTTTTATACGGATGAAGAGTCGCAGGTTCTCAACATGTCGCTTGTTGATACCCACGATAACAGACCCTACGCTAAAATCAAAATATACGGCATACCGTCTAAAGGTTTATTGGATTCGGGTAGCCAGCTTACCCTAATCAGTGAAAACGTCTTTCGAAAATTTAATAATGCTAAACTAAAACCTTTAACCCGACCTACGGTGATTCGTTCGGCAAATGGTTCAGAATTAGAAATTCTAGGTCAGTTATCCATTCCTTTTAATTTCGCTGGACGTATCAAAATAATTGAAACGTTAGTGGTTAGCACATTGTCTGCAGATTGCATTCTTGGTATGGATTTCTGGCGAAAATTTCAAATTTGGCCGACCATTCAGAATTGCGCTACCGTAGAAACCGAGACTTCTCTTAGGATAGAGCCAGATCAAATCATGTTCAGTGATTCTGAACTCGCTCAGCTCGAAGAAGTCAAGAATTTATTTCAGGGAGCTGTTCAGATAGGCTGACAATAACACATTTGATCAAACACCGTATTGAAATAACTGACGAATGGAAAGGCAAGCCTCCTGTTCGTCAGTATCCCTACACACTCTCCCCAAAAGTGCAACAAAAAGTCGGATCAGAGTTAGAGCGGATGTTATCAATTGGTATAATCAAGAGAGCTCACTCTGATTGGTGTTCAAACGTAGTACCGGTTATAAAACCCTCTGGAAAGGTTCGCCTCTGTTTAGATGCTCGGAATATTAATGAACGAACGGTTCGTGACGCATATCCCTTGCCCCATCCAGGCCGGATTCTCGGTCAACTACCCAGAGCGCAATACCTGAGTACGATTGACCTATCCGAAGCTTTTCTGCAAATTCCTTTGGAGGACAGTTCGAGGCGATACACTGCGTTCAGCGTTCAGGGCAAGGGAATGTTTCAGTTCACGAGACTGCCGTTCGGGTTAGTGAATAGTCCGGCTACTTTGTCACGATTAATGGACCGTGTCCTTGGTCATGGAGAACTAGAGCCGAACGTCTTCGTATACCTTGATGACATCGTCATCGTGTCGGAGACGTTCGAGCATCACATGCATCTCCTTCGCGAGGTAGCTAAGCGCTTGACACAGGCCCACCTATCCATCAATTTAGAAAAATCTAAATTTGGGGTGCATGAACTGTCATTCCTAGGATACCTCTTATCAACGGAGGGCCTTCGTCCCAATCTTGAAAAGGTCCGAGCGATAGTGGACTACGAAAGGCCAACAACGATTACCAAATTGTGTAGGTTCCTAGGAATGACCAACTACTATCGCCGATTCATTGACGACTTCAGTGGAATCACCTCAGCATTAACTGACCTCTTAAAATCCAAATCAAAGATCTTAGGGTGGAGTGTGGCCGCAGAAAAAAGTTTCAACCTTATAAAAGAAAAGCTAATTTCAGCCCCAATTCTCGCATGTCCCGATTTCTCCAAAGAATTCTCGATACAGACAGACGCCAGTGACGTGGCCATCGCGGGGATTCTCACACAGATTCAGGATGGTTTCAAAAGAGTGATAGCCTTTTATTCGCATAAGCTGACAACCCCACAAAAAAACTACCATGCGTGCGAAAAAGAAGCGCTAGCGGCTCATCTGTCCATCGAAGCTTTCAAGGGCTATATCGAGGGCTCGCATTTTACTGTGATTACGGATTCCGCCGCCCTAACCCACATTTAACTGCAAAGTGGAAGACAGCTTCTCGGTGCAGTAGATGGTGCCTCCTGTTATTACCCGACATATGTTTTGTTCGGGTGATGTTTTTAGGATCAAAACGAAAACAATGTCTAGACTAAGTAGACTAATTATCTTTCGTCCTCCATAAAAATAAAACAAAACAGCATTCGGGTTTTTACGCATAAGCGGTTGTAAAGAGAGAATAAAAGGAATAGGCAATAACAAAACACAGCGTTCGGGTTTTTACGCATAAGCGGTTGCATCCTTTTTAAGAAGGAATAAAAGGAATGGAAAATAACAAAATAAATTTCTCTCGTTCTTCTCAGCAAGGATTTACCTGAACGTTTTCTAAAGATGATACACGTAATTTACCTATCTATACGACTTAGAACTAGTATATAAGCAAAACCTTAGAATAAATATAGACACTTCAATTCAAGCTTTCGAGGAGTTATTACTTCTCATATCCGAACTCACGCTGATTGTTGATTCATTGCTACGAGTTAACATTTAAGCCTTTCACACTGAGAAGGAACTGATTGTTAATAAGTTCTTTAATCTTCATCAGCTATTAGTTACTCCAAACAGTAACAATTGGTGGCTCCAGAGAGGAGTTCATTAGAAGTAAAGCTTGAATTCCAATAGAGCCCGTAAGTTGGTTCACGGAATATCCTTTGAGATATTGAAGCGTCATCATGCCAATTGAATTGGTCAAAAATAAGAACGGTCATTGCCGTCTTTGCAATGAGCCGGACACAGCAGACAACATGGTCGCATGCAACGATTGCGACCGCTGGTTTCATTTGAAATGCGTTGACCTGTCCGCACCTCCAAAGAAATCGCAACGGAAGATAGAACCGAAGTGTATGGAGATTGAAAAAGAGAGGCAGCAAATGAAACAACAGATAAAGAAACTGTCGGAGCAATGGTTCATCTGGAAAATTTGGTAACAAGCCTGCATATGAAACGGGAGCAGGAAGGAGGTCAATTTTCAAATTTCTTGAAAAGACAAACTTTATTGAACCTCCCACGTTTTAGCGGAGCGGCCAAAGAGTGGCCAAGGTTCAAGAAAATCTTTGATAGCACCAAGACAGAAGGAGCTTTCACCAACATCGAGAACCTGAACAGACTTCAACAAGCGCTTGAAGGTCAGGCTGAGAAATCAGTTCAACATCTTATGTTCGATCTAGACAATGTGCCTAAAATAGTACAGCTTCTACAAGAGAACTTCGGGAGAACCAATTTGGTTTACGAAGAGTTACTCTGGAACTTAACGCGCATTAAACGCGAGTCTCCAAAAGTGGTAGTGGAAATATCCGAAGCCTTAGATAGCTTGGTAACAAATATCCAAGTTATGAACAAAGGAGATTAAGGAGTGTATCGAAAAGTAGTTATAAACCTCCAAATAATAAAATAGGCATGAAAACATGGTTAAAATTAACATACTATTTCAGTTTATTATAGCTTAACATGTTTTCAAAAGATCCAAACGAAAAAACTAGTCATCATGTTCATTTCTGTAGAATGCCCGTACCTTTGATTTGACACCTGCCATCAAATTCTGCACAGTGACCTTTGTGCACTTCCTGGATGCCGCTGCCCAATTTTTCTTAAAATCGGTCATGTTTTGGGACACTGTACCATCCTTCTTAAATATACGCTTGACTATTGCCCAATAGCGTTCGATCGGTCGCAACTGGGGACAGTTTGGTGGGTTGATGTCTTTTTCTACGAACTTGATGTTATTCTCCGTCAGCCACTGTAGAGTGGATTTGGCGTAATGTGCCGATGCCAAATCTGGCCAGAAGAGAGGAGGACTGGTGCTTTCTATACAATGGTAGCAACCTGTTCTTCAAACATTCCTTTTGATAAATCTCAGCATTTATAGTTCCTTTTGTATAGAAAATTGAAGAACGCAAGCCACATGTGCAAATAGCTTGCCAAATGAGCACCTTCTGACCGAATTTCTCCATCGCAACAGTCGTATCTGCGGTTGGCACACGTTCCCCAACAGATTTAGTATAAAACTGCGGCCCCGGTAGCGTTCTTGAA
This sequence comes from Aedes japonicus, assembly GCA_034211315.2. NCBI lineage: Eukaryota > Metazoa > Arthropoda > Insecta > Diptera > Culicidae > Aedes > Aedes japonicus. Next base: position 32,273 of record JASCZW010005545.1, read on the forward strand.
TCTTCTTTAACGTATGTTTCGTCATCCATCAAAATGCACTGGTCGACATTGTCCAAAATGCAGCTGTACAGCTTTCGAGCCCTGGTTTTGGCACGAGACTTTTGTTCCGGAGTTTGTTTGGGCACTTTCTGCTTTTTGTACGTCTTCAAGTCATTCCTGCGCTTGATTCGTTGAATCATTCCGATGCTGGTCCTGAACTTCTTGGCTAGATCGCGAGTAGAGGCAGATTTGTTCCGTTGAATATAATCCACAACTTTTTGGTCCAAATCGGGGTTGCTGGAGCCGGGTTTCCGGCCACTTCTTGGTAAATCCTTGAGGGAGCACTCCTTACCAAACTTTTCGATGATGCGTTTTACACTTGCCGGGTGAACATTTACTCTTTTCGCAATCTGGTTGTAAGTAACACCCTTTTCGGTGCACCAAGTGTGCAGAATTTTCTTTTAGTCTCAAATTCAATTCGCGACATTTTGAATACAACTTTATCAACGGAAATGAATGAACCGAATAATCATTTTTGACATGTAAACAAAGCAAATGGCGCTTACACGCTAAAAATATATACAGTAGTTTATGCGTAATAACGCATCGAATGTTTATAACTACTTTTCGATACACTCCTTACCTACATGACCACAGGCTGATTGATGAAACAGTCAAAAATTACCATTTAATCTACAAGTTCTTTGGACAGAGACAGTGCAGCGAAATGATAATATGCCAACGCTTAAAGATTTAAATGATTGGCTCATCAATCATGCAAAGGTTTTTCGAGAAATCCAGGGTTCGCCAGGAACAACCCGAACAATTAAAAACAATATACATATGCATCAGCAGCCTGCAAGCCAACATAAGAAATTGAAAACCCAACCGAAGCAACAGCAACATCAAGTACAACAACAAACCCCGGGCAATTGTGACATCTGTGAGGGTAACCACACAATTTATAAGTGTGAAAATTTCGTCGAAATGACACCAATGGAAAGAAGACAAGAGGCTAACAATAAGTCATTGTGCTGGTCATGCTTGCGTAGAAACCACATTGCCAGAAATTGTCCAAATGCAAGAGTTTGTGGAATCGGAAATTGTAAAGCAAAACATAACCGATTTCTACATGCAAAGACGGTTCCAAGAATGGATAAAGATCAAAATGACGACGAAGCCAACCAAACGAACCATCACCAAGATCTGAGTACTATGAAGTATTACCAGCTGATTCCAGTTACTTTGAGAAATGGCGACAAAAATATTGATACATTCGCACTGCTTGATGCAGGATCATCATTAACGCTAGTAGATGAGAGCATCGCAAACGCTCTATGCCTAGAAGGTAGAATTGATCCTTTAAAGCTTAAATGGACGCAAGATGTATCGAGAGAAGAGCCATCAAGTACAATAGTAAAAGTTCAGATTAACGGCGAAAATCAGAAACGTTTCACTCTCAAAGGAGTAAGAACTATAAAAAATCTCCAGTTACCTGTGCAAACTTTGAACAACAACAAAATGGCAATTCAATATCCATTCTTAAAAGATTTACCGATAAAAGAATACGTACAAGCAAAACCAACGATTCTTATTGGTTTAAGTCACAGCCATCTTTTAGTGCCATTACAAAAAAGAATGGGAAAGGACAATGAACCGATTGCCATAAAAACTAAACTAGGATGGTTAATGTTCGGAAATTCAACTTCAACGATGGATCAGGAGTATGCGACGTTAGTACATCAGGACGACGAAATGCGGAAAATGATGCAGAATTATTTCTCCATAGAAGACTTTGGAGTTAGATTAACGGAACAAACTATTTCGAAAGATTCGGAAAGAGCAAGACGAATCTTGGTTGATACAATAAAGAAAAAAGGTGATCGTTATGAAGTCGGTCTGCTGTGGCAAAAGGATAGAAGCAATTTTCCTGACAGCTATGGAAACGCCTTAAACAGGCTGATTTTTATGGAAAAATCCTTGAAAAAGAATGCAGCATTGCAAGAATGGGCCAAGCAGACCTTCAGAGATTATGAAGAAAAGGGCTAAGGAGTGTATCGAAAAGTAGTTATAAACTTCCAAATAATAAAATAGGCATGAAAACATGGTTTAAATTAACATACTATTTCAGTTTATTATAGCTTAACATGTTTACAAAAGATCCAAACGGAAAAACTAGTCATCATGTTCATTTCTGTAGAATGCCCGTACCTTTGATTTGACACCTGCCATCAAATTCTGCACAGTGACCTTTGTGCACTTCCTGGATGCCGCTGCCCAATTTTTCTTAAAATCGGTCATGTTTTGGGACACTGTACCATCCTTCTTAAATATACGCTTGACTATTGCCCAATAGCGTTCGATCGGTCGCAACTGGGGTCAGTTTGGTGGGTTGATGTCTTTTTCTACGAACTTGATGTTATTCTCCGTCAGCCACTGTAGAGTGGATTTGGCGTAATGTGCCGATGCCAAATCTGGCCAGAAGAGAGGAGGGGACTGGTGCTTTCTATACAATGGTAGCAACCTGTTCTTCAAACATTCCTTTTGATAAATCTCAGCATTTATAGTTCCTTTTGTATAGAAAATTGAAGAACGCAAGCCACATGTGCAAATAGCTTGCCAAATGAGCACCTTCTGACCGAATTTCTCCATCGCAACAGTCGTATCTGCGGTTGGCACACGTTCCCCAAAAGATTTAGTATAAAACTGCGGCCCCGGTAGCGTTCTTGAATCTTCTTTAACGTATGTTTCGTCATCCATCAAAATGCACTGGTCGACATTGTCCAAAATGCAGCTGTACAGCTTTCGAGCCCTGGTTTTGGCACGAGACTTTTGTTCCGGAGTTTGTTTGGGCACTTTCTGCTTTTTGTACGTCTTCAAGTCATTCCTGCGCTTGATTCGTTGAATCATTCCGATGCTGGTCCTGAACTTCTTGGCTAGATCGCGAGTAGAGGCAGATTTGTTCCGTTGAATATAATCCACAACTTTTTGGTCCAAATCGGGGTTGCTGGAGCCGGGTTTCCGGCCACTTCTTGGTAAATCCTTGAGGGAGCACTCCTTACCAAACTTTTCGATGATGCGTTTTACACTTGCCGGGTGAACATTTACTCTTTTCGCAATCTGGTTGTAAGTAACACCCTTTTCGGTGCACCAAGTGTGCAGAATTTTCTTTTTAGTCTCAAATTCAATTCGCGACATTTTGAATACAACTTTATCAACGGAAATGAATGAACCGAATAATCATTTTTGACATGTAAACAAAGCAAATGGCGCTTACACGCTAAAAATATATACAGTAGTTTATGCGTAATAACGCATCGAATGTTTATAACTACTTTTCGATACACTCCTTACCTACATGACCACAGGCTGATTGATGAAACAGTCAAAAAATTACCATTTAATCTACAAGTTCTTTGGACAGAGACAGTGCAGCGAAATGATAATATGCCAACGCTTAAAGATTTAAATGATTGGCTCATCAATCATGCAAAGGTTTTTCGAGAAATCCAGGGTTCGCCAGGAACAACCCGAACAATTAAAAACAATATACATATGCATCAGCAGCCTGCAAGCCAACATAAGAAATTGAAAACCCAACCGAAGCAACAGCAACATCAAGTACAACAACAAACCCCGGGCAATTGTGACATCTGTGAGGGTAACCACACAATTTATAAGTGTGAAAATTTCGTCGAAATGACACCAATGGAAAGAAGACAAGAGGCTAACAATAAGTCATTGTGCTGGTCATGCTTGCGTAGAAACCACATTGCCAGAAATTGTCCAAATGCAAGAGTTTGTGGAATCGGAAATTGTAAAGCAAAACATAACCGATTTCTACATGCAAAGACGGTTCCAAGAATGGATAAAGATCAAAATGACGACGAAGCCAACCAAACGAACCATCACCAAGATCTGAGTACTATGAAGTATTACCAGCTGATTCCAGTTACTTTGAGAAATGGCGACAAAAATATTGATACATTCGCACTGCTTGATGCAGGATCATCATTAACGCTAGTAGATGAGAGCATCGCAAACGCTCTATGCCTAGAAGGTAGAATTGATCCTTTAAAGCTTAAATGGACGCAAGATGTATCGAGAGAAGAGCCATCAAGTACAATAGTAAAAGTTCAGATTAACGGCGAAAATCAGAAACGTTTCACTCTCAAAGGAGTAAGAACTATAAAAAATCTCCAGTTACCTGTGCAAACTTTGAACAACAACAAAATGGCAATTCAATATCCATTCTTAAAAGATTTACCGATAAAAGAATACGTACAAGCAAAACCAACGATTCTTATTGGTTTAAGTCACAGCCATCTTTTAGTGCCATTACAAAAAAGAATGGGAAAGGACAATGAACCGATTGCCATAAAAACTAAACTAGGATGGTTAATGTTCGGAAATTCAACTTCAACGATGGATCAGGAGTATGCGACGTTAGTACATCAGGACGACGAAATGCGGAAAATGATGCAGAATTATTTCTCCATAGAAGACTTTGGAGTTAGATTAACGGAACAAACTATTTCGAAAGATTCGGAAAGAGCAAGACGAATCTTGGTTGATACAATAAAGAAAAATGGTGATCGTTATGAAGTCGGTCTGCTGTGGCAAAAGGATAGAAGCAATTTTCCTGACAGCTATGGAAACGCCTTAAACAGGCTGATTTTTATGGAAAAATCCTTGAAAAAGAATGCAGCATTGCAAGAATGGGCCAAGCAGACCCTCAGAGATTATGAAGAAAAGGGCTAAGGAGTGTATCGAAAAGTAGTTATAAACTTCCAAATAATAAAATAGGCATGAAAACATGGTTAAAATTAACATACTATTTCAGTTTATTATAGCTTAACATGTTTACAAAAGATCCAAACGGAAAAACTAGTCATCATGTTCATTTCTGTAGAATGCCCGTACCTTTGATTTGACACCTGCCATCAAATTCTGCACAGTGACCTTTGTGCACTTCCTGGATGCCGCTGCCCAATTTTTCTTAAAATCGGTCATGTTTTGGGACACTGTACCATCCTTCTTAAATATACGCTTGACTATTGCCCAATAGCGTTCGATCGGTCGCAACTGGGGTCAGTTTGGTGGGTTGATGTCTTTTTCTACGAACTTGATGTTATTCTCCGTCAGCCACTGTAGAGTGGATTTGGCGTAATGTGCCGATGCCAAATCTGGCCAGAAGAGAGGAGGGACTGGTGCTTTCTATACAATGGTAGCAACCTGTTCTTCAAACATTCCTTTTGATAAATCTCAGCATTTATAGTTCCTTTTGTATAGAAAATTGAAGAACGCAAGCCACATGTGCAAATAGCTTGCCAAATGAGCACCTTCTGACCGAATTTCTCCATCGCAACAGTCGTATCTGCGGTTGGCACACGTTCCCCAAAAGATTTAGTATAAAACTGCGGCCCCGGTAGCGTTCTTGAATCTTCTTTAACGTATGTTTCGTCATCCATCAAAATGCACTGGTCAACATTGTCCAAAATGCAGCTGTACAGCTTTCGAGCCCTGGTTTTGGCACGAGACTTTTGTTCCGGAGTTTGTTTGGGCACTTTCTGCTTTTTGTACGTCTTCAAGTCATTCCTGCGCTTGATTCGTTGAATCATTCCGATGCTGGTCCTGAACTTCTTGGCTAGATCGCGAGTAGAGGCAGATTTGTTCCGTTGAATATAATCCACAACTTTTTGGTCCAAATCGGGGTTGCTGGAGCCGGGTTTCCGGCCACTTCTTGGTAAATCCTTGAGGGAGCACTCCTTACCAAACTTTTCGATGATGCGTTTTACACTTGCCGGGTGAACATTTACTCTTTTCGCAATCTGGTTGTAAGTAACACCCTTTTCGGTGCACCAAGTGTGCAGAATTTTCTTTTTAGTCTCAAATTCAATTCGCGACATTTTGAATACAACTTTATCAACGGAAATGAATGAACCGAATAATCATTTTTGACATGTAAACAAAGCAAATGGCGCTTACACGCTAAAAATATATACAGTAGTTTATGCGTAATAACGCATCGAATGTTTATAACTACTTTTCGATACACTCCTTACATTCGTAAGCTGACAAAAGGGGAGATTGATTCACCCGGAACTGATAGAGTGTTTTACTTGCCTCATTTTATTGTCACCAATCAAAATAAAGAACCACCTAAGCCCAGGTTGGTCTTCGATGCAGCTGCTGAAGTGAAAGGAGTGTCCTTCAATTCAGCACTTCTATCAGGACCGGATGAGACTGTTTTCTTGCCTGGATTATTGTTGCGTTGGAGAGAAGGAAAAATAGCTGTGACTGGTGATATAAAAGAAATGTTTCATCAGGTAAAAATACGAATCGAGGATCAACACGCGCAACGAATTTTGTGGAGAAATTGTGATCAGAATAGAACGCCGGATACCTATGTTATGCAAGTAATGACATTCGGATCAACATGTTCGCCATCATCTGCACAAGCAGTTAAAAACTTCAATGCTGATATCTACGAGAAAGCCTATCCTGAAGCAACAAAGTCCATTAAGAAGAATCATTACGTCGATGATTTATTGGACAGTTTCAATAATATCGTAATAGCGGCAAAAACTGTCAACCAAATTATTGAAATTCATGACAATGCCAGATTCTTCATTAGAAATTTTGCATCTAACAGCCGAGAATTGATGCAAACAATTCCGGAGGATAGAAAATTAAGGACCAGAATAAAAACCTTCGAAGAAAAAGAATCCCAACTAGAAAAGGTTTTAGGGATATTATGGAATACTGATGCGGATACAATCCAATATAAAATCAACGAAAACAAATTAGGAAAAGAAGTCCTAAAAAACGACAGATATCCAACGATACGCGAGGTGCTGTCATTCTTGATGTCCGTGTACGATCCCCTAGGACTAATATGCAACGTTACAATTCATGGAAAAATTCTTTACCAAGAACTTCATGTATCGTCAATAGATTGGGATGATTGTATCCCAAGCCATTTGAGGAATCATTGGGATAATTGGATTCATCAAATAAAAGCAACTGAAAATTTATCAATCCCGAGATGCATTTCAACAGAGGAAGCTACATCATTAGAATTACACATATTTGTGGATGCTTCAGAAGACGCTTACGCTGCATGCGTTTATACAAGATGTAAAACCAGCGAATCCTATTGTGTCAGACTCTTAACAGCAAAATCAAGAGTAAGTCCTATAAAACCGGTATCAATTCCTAGACTGGAACTACAAGGAGCCTTTATTAATGACCTTTGTGAAAGAAGAACTTCGCATCAAAATCACTCAGATTACTATGTGGTCTGATTCACAAACTGTCCTGGCATGGATAAAAACTGAGAAGAGAAAATATCATCAGTTCGTTGGCCACAGAGTAGGAGAGATTTTAGATGCAACAACAAAAAGCCAATGGCGTTGGGTACCATCAGCCCAAAATCCGGCAGATGAAGCTACGAAATCTGTTAAAGGAAACTCAATTTGGTACGACGGACCAGATTTCTTTCGACAACCAGAAGAAAACTGGCCAACGGCAGCAGCATGTATCGAGCAAACAAAGGAAGAAATTGTTGCCTTCCATAACCAGCCAGAGACGTATTTGTTTATAAAAGAAGACAACTATTCTTGTTGGAGACGGTTAGTGAAACATCTGATTTCCATGAAAAAGTTTGTGGATTGGTTGAAGAACAAGTCGATTAATAAAAATACAAGCCTCGACGATTGGAGGTGCATTGAAAATGCGCTCTACAGAAAAGCGCAAGTAGACGCTTTCCCAGCAGAGATGAAAGCATTAATTTCTGGAGATACATTGCCAAAAACCAGTTCAATAATTTCATACCAACCTTTCCTGGACGAAAATGAAGTTATGCGATCTAAAGGAAGATTAGAACGGGCTACGATATTGTCACAAGCAGCTAGAATTCCAATAATTATGCCACAACGTCATCGATTGACAAAGCTGTTAGTACGTATGTATCATGAAGAATACCTTCATCATGAAGATGGAGCTGTTAAAACAGCACTCCAACAAAAGTTTTGGATCATAAACTTGAAATCAGTTATCAGAAATCTGAAATTCTGTTACCAGAAATGTGTCATAACAAGAGCAAAACCCGTTGATCCTTTAATGGCTGCACTACCTCCACCTCGCGTGCAAGGTTACTTACGGCCATTCACGAACTGTGGAGTGGATTATTTCGGACCGTACAAAGTGAGTATAACCCGAAACATCACGGATAAACGTTGGGGAGTATTATTCACCTGTATGGCATCAAGAGCAGTTCATATCGAGATGGCACCAAAGTTGGATACCGACTCTTTCCTACTATGTCTGCGGAACTTCCAAAATCGCCGGGGAAAAGTTGAAAATTTATATAGTGATAACGGAACTAATTTCGTCGGAGCTGAATCCGTGATGAAGTCACTTATTAAAGAAATCAATGACAAAATGGGAAAAGGAAAAGCGGCTGAGATGAACATATCTTGGCATTTCAACCCACCAGGAGCACCACATTTTGGTGGAGTTTGGGAAAGTTTAGTAAAGCTCGCTAAACAAGCAATAAGAGAAATGACGGATAAATGGAATGAAAAAACGTTACCAAAACCAGAAACTTTGCAAGCTGCATTTGTTCAAGCAGAATTTATCCTTAACTCTCGCCCACTAACAGACGTTCCAATTGATCACGCTGATGCTGAAGCAATAACCCCTTTTCGTATTTTAACTGGGAAAGGGGGATCATATGTTCCTCCATTTATGCCAACGATTCCCAGGGATGAGAGAGATCAATGGAAACTAGTACAGTACTATCACAAATATTTCTGGGATCGTTGGAGGGCTGAGTATATCCCACGACTACTTAAACGAACAAAATGGAATCAAAAGGCAGATCCAATTAAAGTAGACGACATCGTTATTGCTGCAGATCAAGACGGATTTCCTGGTTCCTGGCTAAAAGGAAGAGTAGTCAACGTACATCCTGGTCATGATGGACAAGTTCGAGTAGCAGAAATTAAAACGAGCAAAGGGATAATAACTAGGAAAGCAGGCAAAATCGCTGTACTAGACGTCAGCGATAAAGAATCATCAACTGCAGTTTCGAACAATCTAATGCATCACGAGGAATTACCATCAACATCTAATAAGCGGAGTATCGACTATAACTTTCCATATTGGGGAAAAAAGCCGAGGATTGAGGAAGAAAAAATAAAAACAAAAGCTGCATCTTTAAGAACGTCGACGAAGACTACGAAAAGAAAAATCAGACGAAATGATGTACCACCAGCAGCAGGTATGATCTTCGCAGCAGCTACACTGTTTTCATTAGCAGACGCATTGTTAATTCAGCCACTTGAAAGCGATGGATTAGTATTTGATTATCAAGGAACTTGTTTCCTAAAAAGAGGAATCTGGAAAACTAAACATGCAACGTCCATTAATCCATCGGAAGACATTACATTGCTCAACGACGTCCACCGTAACCTTTCCGCAGCTCTGAGATCCATGAAGGTTTAGTAATAGATTATTCATTAAACCAAACTGCCCAAGCTATCGAGCGACATTGTGACGAAACGATATTGGATATAATGCAATTTAAAAGGTCAAAAAGAAGTAAAGGAATATTCGGCTATCTGAAAGATTTTGTTTTTGGAGGAGGCGATCTCGAAGATGAAATCCAGCTATTCGAATACACGATGATCGATTATTCCATCAAATATCGGAGTCGCTTGGAGAAGTTAATGGAAAATCAGCGAACATGGGTGAACAATTAAATACAAGAATATTCCGTCTTCACCAAGATGTTGACCGTATACGAAATGAAGCCAAGTACGAAACTATTGAAACAAAAATGTTGGAAACAACAATGTTGGCCCGTGAAATAATAGATGGAATTGGTGCAAAGTATAAACGGTTGAATCAAAATCCATTATCGCATCTTGAGCAAGAGGCTGTGATTAAGAATATAACCAAGTCTCTACCAATGGGATTTTCAGTACTGGATAATAATTTGGCCAATAATTATAGGGTGACAGAAGTTAACAACACAATAGTTATCATCATGGAAACACTTATAGTCAGCAAAAATACATATGAGTTATTTAAAGTATATTCAGTGCCAAATACGAATAACCATTCATTGATAACAGTAGATAAATCGCGTATAGCAATAAACCATCAGAAAGAATATTTCTATCCAATGACACAAGCAATGGTTAAACTTAATGAAAGTCATTTTATGATTACTCGAGCAGAGATCAAAAAAGACTATGATTGTATATCATCAGCAATTATGCACGAAAAATCATCGCTTAAATGCAAAACAACTACATTAAGTACTCCGTACACAAATATGTTCCAACTATCGGAGCCAAATAAAGTGCTTTACTATACAAGCGATTCCAAAAAAGTAGTGATTCATTGCAATTTGACAGTCAATTCAGTTCCCTACGACGCAGGAATAATAACAATTCAGCCTGATTGCAGAATCGAAAGCAACCACAATACCATTTACGGAAGTATATCTGGGAAAAGTAAGAAAGATCTCACATTTTTCAAGCCGCGGACCCAACTTCAATACCACATCGAAGAAGATGCTGACACGACTCACAACCAAACAGAGGAAAAGCCGGAAAATCCATATCTTAACAATATAATTACTGTGTTTAGTGACCCAGAAGTAATTTACAAAGAACCTGAAAAATTGATCACAATTATAAGTATATTACTATTCATCATTTTAGGCTTTATTATTGGGATATACTTTTACTGTAAGTATAAGAAAATAAGTTTGTTGTCAGGTTCGCCACAAAACCAAAATGCCCCAAGTAGAAACTTTCAAGAAGACGAACGAAGTTTGAATTTGTTTCCACTTCCAATGATTAGATATAGGGAAGGTCCCGAAATAGAAGAAGTTTTATGAACTTGAATATTTTTTTTGTAACTCTATCGAATTACGGGGCCCGGAATGTTATTACCCGACATATGTTTTGTTCGGGTGATGTTTTAAGGATCAAAACGAAAACAATGTCTAGACTAAGTAGACTAATTATCTTTCGTCCTCCATAAAAATAAAACAAAACAGCGTTCGGGTTTTTACGCATAAGCGGTTGTAAAGAGAGAATAAAAGGAATAGGCAATAACAAAACACAGCGTTCGGGTTTTTACGCATAAGCGGTTGCATCCTTTTTAAGAAGGAATAAAAGGAATGGAAAATAACAAAATAAATTTCTCTCGTTCTTCTCAGCAAGGATTTACCTGAACGTTTTCTAAAGATGTTACACGTAATTTACCTATCTATACGACTTAGAACTAGTATATAAGCAAAACCTTAGAATAAATATAGACACTTCAATTCAAGCTTTCGAGGAGTTATTACTTCTCATATCCGAACTCACGCTGATTGTTGATTAATTGCTACGAGTTAACATTTAAGCCTTTCACACTGAGAAGGAACTGATTGTTAATAAGTTCTTTAATCTTCATCAGCTATTAGTTACTCCAAACAGTAACACCTCCAGTTACAACAATTCGACATGACCATTCGTCATCGGCGAGGAAAGAGAACGTTGTAGCTGACGCGCTGTCCCGAAGTGTTGCTGTTGTTGTTGCGGCTGATCTAGGTGCTGTTGCTGTAGGAAATAAAAAAACTGTAAACGTTGAAAAGGCTACTCCATCCGCTCCTGTAAGATCTACCGAACAAACCCCCAACCTAAACAACATTGAGTCAGCTCTGTCTTGGTACGAGCGTTTGCTCGAAACGGTTTCGGAGCAACCCGATGAGCATACAGATTTTCAGGTTCGTGAGGGTTTGTTGTTCAAGTATGTAGCTAACCCTCACGATGTACATGACGATCGATTTGACTGGAAAGTAGTTCCCGCTCCGATCGATCGAGTAGGAATTATCAGGGAATGTCACGATGATTCAATGCACCCCGGAACCGATCGTACACTCAACCGAATTCGGCTACGCTATTTTTGGCCGAGAATGGTAATGGACGTGCGGGATTATGTGAACCAATGTACAGTTTGCAAGGAAACAAAGGCTCCTAACATAGCCCTAGCACCCTCGATGGGTGAACAAAGAATCACTACTCACCCATGGCAGATCATAGCGCTTGACTTTATCGGGCCTCTCCCCAGAAGCCGGAAACAAAATCAATTCATTCTGTCCGTCGTCGATTTGTTTAGCAAATGGATAATGCTAGTACCATTTCGAAAAATCGATAGCCAAACACTCACCAAAGCGCTGAAGGAACAGTGGTTCTACCGAAATTCGGTCCCAGAAATTGTCATTACGGACAACGCTTCATGTTTTTTGTCCCGTGAATTTCGTTCGTTATGCACGCAGTTTGATGTTAGGCACTGGCTTAACTCTAAATACCACTCCCAGGCTAACCCTGTAGAGAGGGTAAATAGAACTGTGAATGTGGCCATACGAACTTACGTGAAATCAGATCAGAAACTGTGGGATACAAAGTTGGCGGAAATAGAGGTAGTGCTCAACACTTCAGTGCATTCGGCAACTGATTTAACACCGTTTTTTCAACGCACGGATACGAAATGTTGATGAAGGGATCAGACCATGATATAGGCGAGGAACATCCACTTACATCGGCAGACGATCGGAAAAACCGACAGGCTGAAATCTTCAACCGTATTAAAAATATAGTTCAAGACAACTTCCATAAAGCTCATGAGGACGGCCGTAAACGGTATGATCTACGTCATCGAGCGGCGTATGCAAAAGCTCTAGATGTAGGTCAATTGGTTTATAGGCACAACATGAAGCCGTCAAGTGCCATCGAAAACTATAATGCCAAATATGGACCACAATACCTACCAGCGAGAGTAATACAGAAGATTGGTTCTTCATCGTATGAAACTGCGGATCTTGATGGAAAATCTTTGGGTATCTGGCCAGCCGTACATCTTAAACTCGGATAAGAGTCAACCCCCTAATTTAGCACAGACGATGATGGATCGTTGACCTGTGTACTTTCGATCTCTACTCTAACTCGACCTACATTCTGTCGCTCCAGGTCATTGCCCTCAATTTCGCCTTTCGCTGTCGTAGATGTTCTTCTTGGTACATAAATATTCCACTCCCAACAGCACATCGCCAGTAAGGAAACTGGACCGCGTTGATGGTGATAAAAGTTTAACTCTATCGCCACAACTTTCTGCGGGAAAGATTGTCGAAGAAATTATGTTATCCTCCTCGACTGGTTTGTTGTTCGCGTTCTTTTGTAGTTTGCTTATGCTTGTTTTGTTTCATTCCGTTTTGTTTTACCCTTTTCGTTCGAAAAATTTCGAAACCGTGTGTGCGCCTGTAAAATTTTGACAGATGGCAAGATAGCTAACATCTCTTTGAAGAATGCTATAATGGTCAGGTGTGGCAACTTAGGGACCAACCGTTTTTATGGAAACAGCTTGGTTCTGAACTAAAACAGATGATCCATATTTCTTTCCACGAGAAAGATTATGCAAGTTATCACTGTATATAATCTCTAGGAAGGTTTTATCATAGAGGTAGGTTTCGCCTCTGTGATTTTTTAGAAGATATACGTGGTCTTCTAACATAGGGAATCTATGAAGATGGTCCTAGTCTTCTAGTAATCAAAGTAGAATATATTATAGGTTACCGTAGAGTTCAGTTAGAGATGAAGGAAGAAAGAATGAGCGTTGAATGAATGGTTTCAAAAGGGTACCCGATAGAATGAGAGAGTAAATGAGAGAATGAGTGTTATTAGAAAATTATTTTTATTTAAAGATAGAGGCTAAAAAAAATAAAAATATTAAAAAAATATTCAAAAACCTGCACAAAACAAACGGAAAATGAACGATGAAATTAAACGAAAGAAACAAATTAATTACCGAGCTAGGAAAAAAATAAGTAAATGAACACAGCAATTTTACAGTTATTGGAGAGATTTCTGTATAAAGTTAGAATTTATAATGAAAACAAGCTAATTAAAAAAAAAAGGATCCGGAGAATTGGTTACTCGATGAACTAGTATGTGGCGTGCAATCTCGATTCTTGAATGAAAAAAAAATTACCAAGTTAAACTAAGTTGGTAATTTTTTTAAAGTGGGAGGTGGGATGATTGTTACCAACGAATGGAAACAATAGTTTGACAGTGCAGAGTGTCCAAGAGAGTAGGTAAGGTTAGGGTTAGAGTGTTTTTTTTATGTTTAGGTTAGTTCTGGATAGAAAGGTTGTCATGTTGTTAATTTTTTGGCACAACTTAAACGTGAACGGAAAACAAACTCAAAGATACTAATAAATTCCATGTAAATAGGTTAGTATAAACATAAATTTATGTTGTAAATAGTCACCCAGCCCTTTGATAATTGTGTGTAAATCTTAGCATGTAGATCAAAAATATATATATACATATAAGATAAATAAATGTATATATTTTGTAAATAAAAACAAAAGACGGCAAAGATCGCATTAAATATTAAATTTACTTAATAAAATGATGGACTAATCCACTAACCCCTCAACTACGGCTCGCATCTCGAAAGATGTCTGTTTGTGGTTTGCCAAAGTTGGTATTGCTGATTCCCGGAAAAGGTGAACCCGAGAGCTAGAGAGGGGAGTGAAAAGAGAAAAGGAGGGAGAGAGAGGTATGGAAGAAAGAGAGAAGAGATGTGGAGCAGTCGGTCAGATGATGAAAAGGAAAAAGGTGAACGTGGAGATGGTTTTTGGTCGCTGAAGTGATTAGACATAAAACACAAAAAATAGGAAGGAAATCGATAAGAAAAGGAGGAGGTATTGGATCGCGGACGTAATCACACTAGAGCGGAAGAAAAGTTACAGAAGAAAAATCGTGTGAAGGAAAGATAAGTTGAACAAAAAAACAGAAGGCTATAAGTGGAAAACCGACCAGTAGCCGGATTTACGGCTCCAGCAGTGAAGAACACTGACCGATTGGTGAGTCCCGTGCTGGTGGTTGACAAGCTGCTACTATTCGCCAGCCACACGTCACGGGTGACCTGTAGCCATCGTCTTGGCGGTGAGGTTCTGGTAAGGTCCGGTGGGTTCGCCCCCGCTTGCTAGTGGCCAACATCCAATTGGCTACAGCCCCGTCGGCGAGCACGTGGAACGTCGGGTGTAGTGCCGCGACTGGAAAGTGGAAACTTGTGGAAACGGGTGACGCTGTAATCCACTGTCGGAATCCAGGATCCCATGAGGATGGAATCGGTAACCGGGGCGAGGCTACCGACGTAACGGAGGAGTTCAGATCGACCGAATCAACCAGACCAGACCCCGAAGGTAACCTCAATATCTCTCTCTCTCTTCCTTCATTATCAGCATGCATGCGTCATCAGTTCCTGATCGGCCGCAACGAATCCCCCCCCCCCCCCCCCCCCCAATTAATCGATGTTACTGTTAAAATAAATATATGATTAAAACTAATTGTGTGCCATTTTTATTGCTGAAAGACCCTCTGGGTTCCTACTGTCCGGTCCGCCTATCGTTCTCTTTGTTGGTTTGGTACACGTGGGTCCTCCGAAGCAAGTGTTGCGCCGACTCTGAGCCAAGAGTAAACCCTGAGCTAGCCCTTAATTACACTTTACCCATCATATAATCTTCTAACAGAATCAATCGATTCCCCAGATGCAACAACCTCGATTGGCACCTGGGCGGAATCGCTTTACTTGCTGCGTTAATTGTAACGTCAATTTCCGATAATTTAGCTCCACAAGCTTCGAAATCTTCTATTGGATCGCGTTTTTACATCTTCATAGGATGTTCGATAGACTTTTCCGTTTTTAATGTCTCTCTAAGATCTCTTTTTTTTCTCGACATCTCTTCATTGCGGTTGAACATAATTTCCCTAACCTCTAGCTCAAAATCTAACTCATCTTCATTCAAATGATCGACCCTTATGTCATAAAATAGCTGTTTAAGTCTTTCAACTATCAACTTCTGCGTACTACAAGCCATTGTCGATTCTATTTAATTACTAGCCCTAACAATAGTTCAAATTCACCTTTTCAATTCAATTTACTTAATCCTAGTTTTGAATTCAGATAGTGATCTTTTTTCCTAATATTATTCACTATTTTTCACTGAATCCGTATCATTCCATAGAAAAAGATGTCAACTTTGCAAAATAAACCCGCTCACCTAATCAACGTTCCCAGCAGTGTATATAATTGAATATCTTACCATGAATCAAATAGAGCACGTTGAATACCTTGGAGTCACTATTTCAACGCAACAACACTGAAACATTCACGATGAGAGAAGAAGGAATTGTGAGTCTCCCGAAGCAAGTAGAAAAAATGTACTTGAAATAAGAATATTTTTGTTTGTTTAGTTGGATCGCCAATTGTAAATCGGCTAGCTCAGGGTTTTATCTTTGCTCAGAGTCGGCGCATTACTTGCTTCGGAGGACACACGTATACTAAACCAACAATGAAAAAAATAGGAGGACCGGACAAAAGTAACCCAGAGGGTCTTTCAGGAAAAGAAATGGCACACAAAATACACATTAGTCTTAATCATATCTTTATTTTAGGGTAAACATCGATTAATTCGAGAGGGGGGGGGGGGGTCGTTGCGGCCGTTCTGGAACTTCTTACCTCGATGCATGCATGTCGAAGATAGAGAGAGAGAGAGATATTGAGGTTACCTTCGTGGTTTTCCGGGATCCGTTCTGCGTCGCGGATTACTTGTGTGCGTGTGCAATTGGTTCCGGTGAGCTGAAGATAGAAGAGTGTTGCTTGTCGCGAGATCGCGCCGTGCTCGCGATTCATTCAAATGACGGTACAGAATCAAATGCGCGGTTGTGCGTTGGTGATTTTTCCTCAAACGAGCTCAGGTCCAAAATGTCGTTGTTCGCGGGTATTGTGGGTGAAGGTAGTATGTATTGTTTACCAACCGTGTAAAGGTAGAGGTCATAAGCGAGTTTATTTTTCTTATTGATTCGGTTTCCTGCAACCAAGTGTCAATATCTAGAGTTAGCTTTTAGAGGAAAATACCACAACCGTGCCAAAGTGAATTTTGATTCGGTGTGCAGGCTTAGTTTTTAAATTAAACAGTGTAAGAAGAGTGTACTAGACACAGATAGCATGTTACTACCAGAAGGTTTCCGACACGTCGGCGACGGCCGGGTTGATGTGGACGAGTGCCGACGGCGGCAGCTGCGCGTCCAGGAGGACTTGGCCATCTAGGATATCGAGGAGAGAAATAATTTATTTCTACCATATTATGAAGCCAATATTTCAAAAACATATTTATGTAATGAAACAAATGAACAAACATATTTATGTCTTGAATATAAAGTGATCGTAACAAAAGCGTCGAAATTATTTATTTGACAAATCTGTTCTATTCAACAGTATAAATTAAAAGCTCTTTATTCAATACCTTAGCTCAACTTAATGGTTGTAGTTTTATTTAATATTTGCTTGCTTTTTCATTATTGTGTTAGGTCGCGAGTGAGGTTGGGAAGATTGATACCATCACTTTAAATTTCAATTTACGAGGATTTAATAATGCAACAAGAGGTAGGTTGCGTTTTCGGTAAGTGAACGGTTGGAAGTGCATTGACTTACTTTAGCTGCTTTTTACATAGTCAAGTAATTTAATTTTTAAAGTGTAAAATTCCATGTAAATTATTCAAGTTGAAATTTGTATACATAGCAATTGGGTCTTTCATGATGTCCTTCTATATGAGAAGAGTGAGACCTTGTAAAAAACAGCGCAGTATATACAGTTAAGTTCTTGGACCATTCATATTGGATCAGTCTAAAAAAGCAAATGAGTCCTATACGAATACCATGCAGTGGAAGATGCGTTGGAAAGAAGTATTCCTTGATTTTATGATGCAACATAGAGAATGATATGCTTTTATGGTAAGTTATTTGAATTGTTATTTTTTTTGTGAGATCGTTCCTCATTTTACTGCCCACAACTATTTTATTAGGAACAGTAGAAATTTGCAATATCCCAGTACATTTATTAGTGCAAATAAAAACAAAAATAAATGTGTTTATTGAATCTAAAGTTCAGTATAGTCGTGAAATTTCCTTTTCGTCTTAACTTTGTTTTAATAAATCATTTATGCTAAACATTTCCACTGTTCCTTTAACAACTATATAACGGGAATTCCATAGGGGGTAGCCTAAGGCAGTCGAAGGATTTGTTGACTGGACAAGGGTTCGTGGAGTCGCCAGTCCCTTGTCATGCGAAGACACGCGGTCTTCTGGCCGTAGTCTTCCGAATCTTCTCACTGAGATCGGCTGACCCTGCTACAAGAAGCCATCACGTAGGCTATTCTCTCAGAACAACCTGCTGAGAATAGTCCTGCAGCCTTGCACTGATGGTGGGTTCTTATCACACATCACATCACCTTCGTGGTTTTCCGGGATCAATCTCCCAATCCGATGGTCTTCCGCTGCGTCGGTAATCCCGCACCAGTTACCGAATCCGTTTTTCCGGATTCCTGGCTTCTGATAGTTGAAAGGATCGCTGCACGTTCACACAAGCCGCTCTTCTGTTGTCGTAATATCCCCGACGTTCCACGTGCTCGCATACGGGGCCGCAGCCAATTGGATTTTGGTCGCTAGTAAGCGGGGGCGAACCCACCGGACCTTACCAGAACCTCACCGCCAAGACAATGGCTACAGCTCACCCGTAGCGTGTGGCTTGGGAATAACTGTCGGCTTGCCAACCACCAACACGGGACTCACCGGGTGTCGGATTCCTAAGCGTTCGGTGTTATCGGCCACTTCTGACACCGTTTCCAACTCCGGCCAATAGCCACTCCACTTTTTCGCACTGAATCTTTCCGTAGCTTCTTTTGTCGCTCAATTTTTAATTTTCTCGTGTTTTTTATCTTAATTTCCACTATCGTTTCACTATTGTTAACGTCTTTCCTGTATACCTTTTTCCACGTCTATTCACGTTCGTGGTCTAGATCCTTCTCCACGATTCACCTCTTGCCCTTTTGCTTGCGACCGACTGCTCCACATCTCTTCTCTCCTTCTTTCACACCTCCCTCTCTCTCTCTTTCTCTCTCCTCTCTCTCTGTCTCTCTCATGCTTACGAATGAAACTAATGCAAATTCACGGCGCTCTTTTAATGATCGGATGCTTCGTGATCCATAAGATGGAAGAGGTAACCTTGTCCAACCTAATTTACGAAGGGCAAATAGTAAATACTGCTTCTGTACCGATTCTATTCGTTCTTCTTGTATGACTGAAAAAGGTGACCAAACTACGCTACAATATTCCAGTATTGTCCTCACATATGCAGTGTACAATGTTTGTATTGTGTACGGGTCATGAAAATTGTAATAAAAAAGTTTTATAAATCCAAGCATAGGGGTGATTCAAAAATGACGTCCATCAAATTTCAGGTTTTTAGACCCCCTCCTCCCCCCTCTGTCACACTTTGTCACAAATATGATTACCCCCCCCCCCTCCTGTTGGATGTCACACTTCCGAAAAAAAAGAATATATGCATATTGGTTTTGCCGATTTCAATAATAACGTGTATTTTAGCTCAAATTGAATCATTTACATAATTACATGTGTAAAGCTCTTCTGTCTACGGATAGGTGAAGTGTGTTTTAATGGAAATAACTGGCAGAGATAAATCAAGATATTCGTAGCAGATGGACAAAACTTATCGTATGACATTTTTTCTCTTGCAAAAAACGTTGTTTTTTCAATATTTTTTTTAACTGCACTCATTTAAGAAACATGTCAGTTTTGAATTTGAAATTTGAAAAGTTAAAAATTAGAAAAAAAAACTTCACTGATTCAGAAATGCCTATAAAATTAATAATTTCATTGTATATTTTTATTACTCTTGATAAATATTAAAGGTGCGATAGTTTTTGAAGATCCATAAACAAAGCTTCATTAATATATGCTGATTCGTAGCTTTCTCTCTAGATCACATCGGTATGAGTGGTTTACATAAACATCTTTACAACCATCGAAATAACGAGATTACGATGGATAAAATTTGAGGAATGGGGAGTTTTAGTTGAGTTTATAACATTTTTAGTTTTTCCAAGAATACTTAAGGGTCACCCACAATTGATACGTTGCGGATGCGTTGACGTAAATTTGACAGAAAAGCTATGGGAAAACTGTCAAATTCACGCGAACGCATCCGCAACGTATCAATTGTGGGCCAGCCATTACTTTAAAAATTCATAACTCATAAACCACAATCTGAAATGCACTTACACATCTATGAGATAACCCCGGGTCTAATGTGGAAACCGGTTTTTTTTCCTCACTTTTGTGCATAAGTAACACATTTTTGAGCAAAAGTTACCCCATAATTGGGCAAAATCTGGTTTACACCCTAGTGACTGATCGCAGTTCAGCTCAATCAATACAGTGCAATCTTTGTAAAGCATAAATTCGGCGCCAACATGTGATTAGGGCGAATCTGCTTTTGTAAACAAAAGCATCTTCTAATTTATCGGAAGTCGAATACAATTTCTTGAAATTGAATATAACGGGTGGCAACTCAAATTTTGGAATTTCTTTCTCAAGCTGTCAAAAAAAGACAAACATAGTTGAAGAAGATCTGAATCATTCAAATAAAAGATACATTGTCCATTGTTGAAAAAAATAGTGAACATTTGAAAACGGTCCGTAATCGGATGTTCGGCGAAGCTTCCGTTTGATGTAGGAACAGGAGCGTTGTACGGCCTCCATGTCAACTTTGCGAATGCATCTCTTGATTCTACCAATCAACTGTTTGCAATTCGTGGCTCTCCAGTTATTTTTGTACACCAAGGAACTCAAAACCCCGAAGAAATCTTCGACACTGAGGCAGATTTGTCGGGTTGTGGTTTTTGGGTACAAATGGGATCGAACGGGTATTCAGGAACGATTGTGTTTTTATGGCGTAATGCGATGACGCTTTATCCGGCCAAAACACGTATTGTCCACCAGCATGATGTTTTTGTAGAAACGGGATCAAAATTTTCTTCAAACATTCGTTCTGGTACACATCTTGATTGAATGCCAAACCAGAGGGCTTGAACCATGGCTTAGAAATGCCTTTCTCGGAAATGGCAATGTACAGCATCACTTTCTGTTCAAACTTATGTTTAAACTTATATTTTATGTTCGGAGGAGTAGTAGAACTATCCGTTGAATAGTATCGATCGTTTCCGGGAATCTGCGTCTTCGAAAGAGGGAAGTAGCTTTCGTCGTCCAAACTTTTTCCGGAATAATTTTCAATAAACCAACGGCATTGGGATTTCAACGTTGAAATCTGTGCATCAGTATATTCCGGGGCTCGTGTCTTTTTTCGGCACTTTTTTCCGACTCTTTTCAATGTTTTGCAGATGTACTGGTGAGAACAGTTGAACTTTTTTGCGGCATCCCGTTGGCTCAGTGAATCCTTGTTGTTGAAGGCACGAGAAAGAGAACGAAGTCCTTTTCCGTCCATAATTTTGGCTGGTCTTCCACTACCTTGCTTGCGAGCAGTTGTTGGGGATCTTAGAACATGGTAAACAGTCGAAGTCGCAACATTTTCGCTTTTAAAATGTTGTACCGTATACGTTTTGCCGAGATTTCTGTGCAGTTCGTAGAACTGTACAACGCGCTCGCGAAATACTTCTTGTTTCGACGGCATTTTGAGCAAAACTGAGCAAGCATAAACAAAACAGAAAGTACTAGCAGAAAGAGGAGAGAAAGAGCTAACGCATACACACTCTTATTTCTCTCTGAGCTCGTTTGTGGTTGAGCATAGAGGCCTCGAAAAAATTCCAAAATTTTAATTGCCACCCGTTATCAGCGGATAGAGATAAAGCTCCTCTTTCTTAAAAAGTGCTTAATTTGTATTTGTGACCTTTAGTTCATGAGAAAATGACTACGAAAGCCATTGTTTACAAAAGCAGATTCGCCCTATTGTTGGCGCTGAATTGAGTTGTAAAAAGTGCTTGAAATTTTCTAATCAATATAGGTCAAATGCATAGGTCAAATCAATATAGATCAAAAGGTCTGGAAAGATATTTTACACAACATTATTTCACGGTTAAGGAAAATTGTCCGAAACAACCAGAAAACCACCGGTTGTATGGGGGAAAAATCAAAACAAACTTTTTGGCGATTGAAAATTTTGATATAATGATATTGGATGTTTATCCATTCTCAAGGTGGAAAATTATATGGAAATATACATAATATTTCTTGTAGAGAAGATGCGCAAAACATCATGACTCGTAGAAAAAAGTTCTGAAAAATGAAATTACTCAGCAAATTACTCATAAGCCCGAAAAAGAATGTATGATGAGAGAGTGAAAAAGAAATGGAGTCATGAATAATTGTTTTTGATTGCAAAATTTGATTTTTAGAACCATACAATTTGAAAGCGGTGAGTTTTTTGTTTTGGAAATATATCGAGGATTTGCGAGATTTACCTTGAAATTCTGGGAAATTCCACTGAAATTCTCATACCGGGAGATTAATAAATGATCCCACCTTGACATGGGTTTCAAAAAATCAATATTTCAATTTTGTGGGCAATTTTGGTATAGACGATGTTATTTTTCGATTTTCCTGAGCCCTGGAAACTATTGTGTTAAAAATTTGCCATTGCATAGTTTTCCAGCATGCTGAGATAATATAAAGCACTTTCCACTACAAGAATGTTTTCCTAAGACGATCAGTTCTCGAATTAGTTTTTTAAATCACAGTTAGCAAAATTGTAAAAAATTTCATAAATTTTTTCATACCTCAAAAAAGAGAGAATACTCTATTTTGAAATTTCCATACAGGACTGGAATCAAAATTTCTTGTTGATAATAAGTTGATTGATTTTTTTTCGCAAAGGATGGTGCTTTATTCAAAGTACCCGACCGTTTCTCTCAACGTTGAAATTGTGTGCAACACTTAATCTAGATCATACTTTTTATTGTCAAGAAAATTTCGAGCATTTTTCGATTCCTTAATTATACACTTTTTTAAAGTAGCCGGTTCTTCCTGACCGCACTCTCCCCCACCCTGAAGCACTGTCCCATATTCTATAAAATCAAGATTTCAAGATTTATGATATTATTGTTACTTTAAAAATAGAATATGCGAACTGAAAAGTTTGTATTTGTACGTATTTATTTTTAACAATGCTGTTGTTGCTTTAAAAGATGTTCCTGTTACTCCAAATTCTTAACGTCACCTTTCTGCCCAGCTGACGCTCCATGCTGACCAAGATCGACCAACGCCTTCAGCGACTAACGACTGATCCACAAAGTATAAGCACACCTTATTTTAACGGTCATTTTGAATATTATGAAATATTTCAACATGTTTTGGCGTCCTTTTGTTTGCACATTTCTGAATGACATGGCATAAAAAAAGTGCTCAGTTTTGTGTTACCTATCAAAATGCGCGGTCTTACTCCGGAACAACGAAAAAGTATCGTGCACAAATTGTGCACTGTGAGCGGACTCTCCTTGCGAAAATTGGGTGTAAGCGTCGGATCGGTACGATTTGCGATTCGAAAATATAGAGAACAGTGTACGTTTGAAGATGCGCCGAAGAGTAGTCGGAAATCCGGTCCTGTTAGTCCGGATGTCGATAAAGAGATCAGGGATTTCTACAAGCGAAAACCAGCAACTTCCGTTTGGGATGTTGCGAAAAATCTAGGGACCTCGTTGAGTAACGTCATGCGTGCCAAAGAAAGACTTGGGCTAAAAAAATACCGGAAGTCCGTGAAACCACGGGCCCGCAAACTCTACGATTCGTTATTGTGTAGAAATTCTGGGTGTATAATAATGGACGATGAAATGTATGTGAAACAAGATTACAAAACGCTTCCCGGACCACAATTCTATACTGTAAGCGAAGACAAAGACATCCTCGAAACGGAGAAGGCAATTTTTATTGAAAAATTTGGTAAGAAGGTTATGGTTTGGCAGGCAATATGCGAGTGTGGTAGAACATCTAGTCCGTACATCACAACGGAGACGATGAACACTCAGAAATACGTTAAGGAATGTCTCCAGAAGCGATTATTGCCGATGATCAGGCAGCACGAAGGTCAAGTAGTGTTTTGACCTGATTTGGCGTCATATCATTATGCAAAAGACACTTTAGAATGGAACATAAGTCAAACTGTATGTTTCGGGCCAAAAGCCATGAATCCGCCGAACTGCCCGGAGGCACGGCCAATCGAGAATTTTCGGGCTTAAACCAAAGCAAAGCTTCGAAAATTCATAAAACCAGCGGACGGCATCCACAAATTTAAAAAAGATTGACCAAAAGTGGTCAAAATGGTGGGAAATAACACTGTGCAGAAGCTAATGGGTCATGTTCGAGGAAAAGTTAGGAGTCTTGGCTATGATTAAATATTTTGATTAAACGAGAGTGAAACATCATATAAAACACAAACAAAATTATTAAAACTAAAAATAAACATGACTTGTTTGTTATTTTGACAGTGTGCTTATACCTTCTGGAACAGTCTATATGCTTGGTTACTCTCTATCGGAGGTCGTCCGTTATCAGGCCGCATCTTGAGACGCTTGGTAAGATGAGCGATTGTTTCAAATTCTTCCTTAAGAATCTTCTTTCAGTTCAATCTGCTTGTCTTTTGACGTTGCTGATTTGATTTCTTCTTCAACTAGGGCCATATTTAGCGCTTTTCTGTGGTTGATCAGGTCAGACAGCGACTTTTCTGTACACCCGAAAGCATGTCTTTCGCTCTTTAATCAGCAGGCTGGAAATCTCAGACAACGTTTATTTATAGCTGGAAAGTAATGATATCTTCTTTATTTTTTATTTCTTAAAATAGTTTCATGTCATCAGCATAAACAAGAACTTTAATGTTTATAATAATGAAGAAAACGTCACTTACAAACAAAATAAATAAGAGGGGGCCTAAATGAGAGCATTAGGGGACTCCAGAGTTGACTTGAATAGGGTTTGAATTCTTCCCTTTGGATCTTACTATTTGTTGACGGTTAGTGAGATGTGATTCGATCCATTTGAGAATTCCTGGCTCAAATCCCATGTTTACCCTTCTTACATCAATAGAAGGGTATAAAGATCGCTTGAAAACTCGACTTTTTATCCGAGGCCCACAGGGCCGAGTGTCATATACCATTCGACTCAGCTTGACGAACTGAGCACATGTCTGTGTGTATGTGTGTGTATGTGTGTGTGCGTTACAAATAATGTCACATCGGTTTCTTAGCCATTTGTGAACCGATTTCAGTTCTGTTGACGACAAATGAAAGCTAAAAATTCCCATAGAACGCTATTGATTTTTTGTTCATTCGGAAATTTCGTTACGAAGATATGAACGAAACAGTACTTGACAGCCTATTATAATAGTAATCAAACAGTTTAGTCTCCGATTACATACTAAGCTGTTTGTGTACAGATTTTAGTTTTGTTGGTGCCAAATCAGCTATGAAATCTCCAAATAACTGGTCAAAATTTCATTATGATTGGATAATCCTTCATGGAGATATGACCAAAACAATACCTGAGAGCACATAATTGTGAGATGAAAATATACTCGTTGCAGTTCAAAACCAAACAGTACCACTCACACCCATCGATGCCGCTTGCATTCTATTGTGTCGAGTCTGGGGCATTGTATAGCACAAACAGCGGACTGGCCACACTATGCGACTCTATAGAATTAAAGCAGCATCGATTGGCTCGAGTGGTTTTGAATTGCAACGAGTATATTCGAAAATTACACAAAGTTTCCATTTACTATAACTGTACAATTTTGACGAACATGTACTTATTAAGCATCTTGATTCCGTATTGATAATCAAAATTGATGCTTACGATTGTATAATAATTCATTCTGTGGACTAAATATATGAAATTTCAAATATTTGTGTAATTTATTGTTTTATATAGTAGGTCGTTAAACACTTTTAATGTCAATATTTGAATCACTTCGATAAACAATATGTTCAGGATTGACAAATAGTTCATTTTATACACTAAATGTTTGAATATTCCGGGATCTTCTTGGAATTTCTGATGAAAATATGTATCCAGTACCAGTAGCGCAACCAGAAATTGGTTGTTGGGGGGGGGGGGGGGGGTTTGTGAGCTTGAAGGTAACATGTTTTGGAAAAATAGTGGCATCAAAATTTTAGTTTTATAATTCAAGTTTATTTAATGTTTCAAACATACGGTTCGGAATTATCACGCAATTATCACTCACGCGGTGAACTGGAAGAATAAATGATTGTCTGAATTTTAGCTCACTATTTAATTTTGATGCTTTTTGCTTCAGATTATAATTTCAACTAACTTTATTTGGGATTCTGGCTGCCTTACATATACGTGTAGGGTCAGTTCAGCTTCGTGTGGAGATCACCGAAATTTGCCGAATCTAATGGGCCTTTGTAGCTCATCGTGATCTACCTATTGATCTACCTACACTGACCTGAATGATAGAGAGATAATAAATTCAATCCGATAAAAAGAGTCAACTACTGCTTGCTTCATTAGGGTAGTCTAACTAATATTAGGGTAATTCAAACGCTTATCTTTAACATATGCCGGCCACCGTTAAAACCTAGGTTTTAACCTATCTATTCTATAGTGTAAGGATTCGTATCTCTATTCACAAACACTGGAGGTTGCCGATCTTTGAATCGGTTGTAGATTACATCTGAGGTCACTTCCCTTTTCCATCAGCTGCTGGATCTGGTTCATCGTTCATCGGTTGGAATCGGTTGCTCGATCATCGCATCTCTATGTATCGTTCGTTCATCTTTCCTTCACATCATCGGTGAAATCGTCAGCGCTGTGGTTGCAGGTCGTTGCGGTTGCAGGTCGTTGCGGTTGTGCTCACGGAATGTGGCACACCTCCGTCGGTCGATCATGGTGGGAGACAAAAATTCCTTGTGCTTTTTGGAAATTCATTAAATAAACAAAACTTACATGGTCTGGAGGCCCGCAGGCCCCCGGTCGTTGCGCAGTACGAAACTGCGATGGAAGAGAAGATGGTCATCAATGGACATCAGTGGACATTAGTGGACTCGCGGCTTGCGAGCGGGGATGGCTGGTCTATCGGTAGCACACAAATTTAAGAAATTGCGCGCCGGTCCTCTCCGTTCTTTGTTTTTACCACGACGACGCGGATCTTCCCATCATCTCCCCTGAAGATGAGCGTCACTCTGCCGTAGCGCCATTTAAGTGGTGGTAGTCCATCGTCTTTGATCAGGCCTAGGGTTCCGATGACGATGTTGTCCTTTTCGCGTTGTCCATTTGGTTCTTTTGGTTCTAGGCTGCAACCCGGTTCTAGGCTGAAAGATATTCCGTGGCCCAGCGCTTCCAGAGCCGTCGTAAGAACTCTTGAACTTCTTGCCATTTGCTGAGCTGGTTTAGAGGTATATTTTCCAGCGAAGGTTCCGCGATGGCTGTAAGCGGACGGTGGATCAAACAATGTCCTGGTATCAGGACATCGAGGTCTTCAGGATCCGCCGAAAGTTGAGTAAGGGGCCGAGAATTCAAGCAGCTCTCGATTTGGGTCAAGAGCGTGCTCAGTTGATCGGCCGTCAGGATAGAGTTTCTCAGGGTGGATTTTAAGCGGGTCTTCATCGACTTGATTCCCGCCTCCCATAGGCCGCCGAAGTTTTGAGAGCAAGGGGGAATAAATTTGAATTCTATGCCGTCTTCAGCACAATACCTAGTGACATCGTTCTGCATTTGTTGATTTTTAAACTGCTTTGCCAGTTCGGTTAATTCACGGTGAGCTCCTCGAAAATTCTGTGCGTTGTTGCACTCGATTAGTTTGGGTTTTCCTCTTCGGGCTACAAAGCGTCGGAGAGCTGCGAGGAACGATCTCGTTGAAAGGTCTCGAACGAGCTCGATATGAACAGCGTTTACCGAAAGGTAAACAAATAGGGCTACATAGGCCTTGACAGGCCTCGATTTGCGCTCAGAAAAGCGTTAATATACTGGCCCGCACAGATCAACGCTGGTACTCAGGAAAGGCATCGTTGGAGAGACACGTTCAGCTGGCAGATCACCCATAATTTGTTCCGTAATTCGAGGACGGCAACGAAAGCAGTTTACGCACGAATGGATGGTTTTTCGAGCGAGATTTCGGGAACGTAGCGGCCAAAATTTCTCCCTGAGGCTTGAGATGAGCAGTTGTGGCCCGGAATGCAGCAATTTCTGGTGATAATATCGCGTGACCAGTTCGGAGAATGGATGATTAGATGGCAAGATAAACGGATGTTTCCGGTCTGTAGGAACTAATGCATTACGTAGCCGACCACCAACTCGCAAGATACCTTGATCAACGAACGGTCTGAGGTTCTTCAGTTTAGATGTTGGTTTGACTTGTCCAATACTGGTCAACGACGAAAATTCTTCCCGAAAAGCTTCACGCTGAGTAATTCGAACGAGGCACCGGAGGGCGTCATCGAATTCGACGGTATTCAAACGTCCTGAACGACGTTGTGTGCGGTTGATTGGATTCGAATTGAAGCGAAATCGACGAACCCATGCCACTACGATGAGCGCAAGGTAAAAATTGGGTTTGGTGGGACGGTTTGGATGGCGAGAGCGACTTGCCGTTCTTCAAGATCTTCCGCGGAGTTTCCGTTTGAGGTGTGGATGACGAACGGCCAGAACCGGGATGGTTTGGACAACCAGTCTGGGCCGTGCCACCATGCGCTGGTAGTCTTAAGTTGATCGAGGTCCGTTCCCCCCGAAATAATATCCGCTGGGTTTTCACATCCAGGAACCTGAGCCCAGAGCCCGCTAACTGTTGCGTGTTGAATCTCCGAAACCCGGTTGGCAACAAAAGTTTTCCATCGTAACGGAGTTGCTGAAAGCCAATGGAGGACAATGGTGGAGTCTGACCAAAAGAATGTTTGAGCTTCGAGGTTGACGGCAGTTTGCGCCTTTTGGAACAAATCTACAAGTAGAAGCGCCGATGAGAGTTCCAGGCGCGGTAAACAAATTCGTTTCTGCTTCCGAGAGTCCGCCAAAGGAGCGACTTTTATTTTGCGGTAAGAAGATTTACGTTGACCGTTCCGTCGTTTGCTACGACGCGGATGTATGTCTTTAAAGATGCATCGCAGAATCCATGTATTTGGAGCGATGCAGGTTTGATGACTGGTGCAACGCATCGTGGAACTGACAGGTTACGAAGAGCGAGAAGATTTTCCCGAAACTCGTGCCACCGCTTTTGCAACTCATCGTCCAGAGGTTCGTCCAAACCCTTCTGGCTTCTCCAGACGTCCTGGAGATAAATTTTGGCTTGAACTATTACAGGGCCGACAAACCCTAACGGGTCAAAAATTTTAGCTGCATCCGAGAGTGCAATCCGTTTGGTGATCGTTGTGCCTTCACCCCATTTAGGAACGTCGAAAAGGAATTTATCGGTAGCTGTATTCCACTTCAACCCAAGCGTTTTAATTGGGGCGGACGATCCAAGATCGAAAACAGGTCTTTCATCCCGCAACTCTGATGCAAGGTGCTCTAGCATGGTTGGGCAGTTTAAAGACCACTTCCACAGACATAGTCCGGCTGACTGAAGAAGATCCAATAGCTGAATACATAGTTCTTAACCTTCAGCTATTTCGTTGACGCCGGTTAGAAGATCATCCATGTAAAAATCTTCGAAGATTACCTTTGCAGCTTGCGGGTGAGATATTTTGCCGATCCTACCGAGTTCTTGTAGGCATCTGGTCGCAAGATATGGCGCACACGATGTCCCGTACCTTACGGTTGATAGTTGGAAGGTGCGTATAGATTCTGAAGGTGAGTTCCACCAGAAAATCTTCTGAAACCGACGGTCAGGGGCAAATAGTAAAAATTGACGATACAACATTTCAATGTCGGACACAAGAGCGTACCGACACATTCGGAACCGCAAGGTAATTGAAATCAGGTCACTTTGGACGACAGACAGGACCGACCATCAGTCCGTTGTTGAGAGATACTCAAGTACTCGTAGAGCATGAAGCATCAAATACTACCCGAAGTTTGGTAGTCAGACTATCAGGATTCACGACGCAATTATAAGGCAAATAATACGAAATTGCGTTAGTCTCCAGGTCTTTGATGTCGGTAATGTCCTCCATGTGGCCCAGTCGGTGGTATTCTTCGATTCTTCGACGGGTGGCAATATCCTTGGAGTCGCCGAGTGTTGAGAAGACTGCTGCTCTTTTCGGAAGATGGACGACAAATCGCACTGTTTTTTCACGAGTTGTAGTAGCGGAAAAGTGAGCCTCACAAAGGGTCTCTTCGACAGAGAGAGTGCTGCTAGATTGGCACGATTATAGCTCCCAGAAGCGTTTTACCTGATCGTCGAGTGAGCTGGTACTGCACACGTGGACCAAGCTAATTGACGGCGACGGTGAAGAACCTACTCTTCCGGATACGACCCATCTAAGCACAGTTTTCTGCAGTACAGGTAGATTGGTTCCAAGACGAACTAGACCTTCTTCTACGAGCTCATAGTACACTTCCATCCCTAGAATCATATCGATAGGACCAGGCTGATGGAAGCCAGGATCAGCCAGAACAGGGTTTGTCGGTATGTTCCACTCCTGGGTGTTCAACGCCTTGGCTGGAAGCTCGCGCGTAATTCCTGGCAGCACATGAAATGAGAAATCTGCGACAAAACTCGAACAATTGGACTCGATTCGGGCATCGACAGTGTAGCAAGACACGACAGTAGCATTTCCGACGCCTCCTATCTCCTGATGAGTTGTGATACGGCGAAGTTTAAGTTTCTGCGACAGCTGCTCTGTCATCAAATTAATCTGCGAAGCAGGATCCAGCAAGGCACGTGCCCATACAGCGTAGCCGTTGCAGTCAGCAATCTTCACCACCGCGGTTTGCAGCAAGACAGTCATAGGAACGGAGCGAACACTACCTAGTAAAGCAGCTGGTACGTGACTGGTCGATGGGCCATTAGCGAACAGGGGTAATGAGTTTGGTGGCGAAATAGGTTGAGACGAGGATGCATGAGGTTGAACTGTAGTACTACGAACGGACGGTGGATGAGTTGGGGTTGAAGCAGGTTGTGTTGGAGTCGATTTTTGGGTGGAAGTGCTATCCGACGATCGAAGTGTGTTATTGAGGTGCAGCATTGTATGATGTTTCTGTCCACATACTCGACAACAGCTAGACGGGCACTGTTTTACGAGGTGGAAAGGCGAAAAGCAATTAATGAAAAGCGACTTTTTCTTGATGTAGAAGGAGATGTTCGCTCATCGCCATGAGGCACCAAGAGTGAACAACAATGTTTTTGGCTAGAATGAAAGATATGAAGAGAAAGTTTTGATAGTTCCGCTAGTGTGCGGAAGGATTGGAAATGTAACAGATGTTTTTTTTTAGGAAAATTGAGCGAAAAGGGCATGAATACAGTGGTACTCGAACCAAGGACATTTTTGCCTAACATCCCACTGCGGGGTAGGTTGAAGGAGCCACTTCAACAGGCAAGAGCCAACTGTAGAGCCTGTTGAAGTGGCGGACTTAGTCCGTGCGAATCCATGTTGGAAAGTTTCCAACATTCGGAGCTCATATATTTTACGCGCTATTACCAGTACAATTTTCACAAGACTAATTTTTACGATCAATGCATACTCTTTGTGATACTCCTAGCAACGCAAAGTTTGTGAAACCACGCAACACAGTGGGAAAGGACACTAGAGGGGTCATTCAAATCTAATCAACTAATGTTCACGAAAAGGGGTAAATAATATAAACTTCTTACAATATGAGAGTATTTCCTGTGAAGTAGCATTCTCTTTTCCTAGATTTTGCTATGGTATGATTGATTAAATACATAGTACATGGTATACTCTCTACATTCTCCTTCTTGCCTACACTAATGGTTTATTTAATTGGATTTTTCTTAGAAATTGTAAGGCATCTAATAATTTAATCAGGAACGTGTAAAAGAAAGCTGATTCACAATAAAACATTAAGAAAACGAAAGTTTCAAATGAATGAAGAAGCAGGAGAATGATAATATATCACGGGTGAAAATTGATTTATGACTGGGTATCGTTTCGCCACCTTCAATAAAAATGGAACTACGTGGGACCACTTACTAGTTCGTTTATTGTCTCTGCAGTTTGTTAGGTTACACTTGCCAGATCGGCCTTTTCACTGAGGATTTTCTGTTTTTCCCCCTTCAGGCTTTTTCCTGGTATTCAGGGTCGTTTACTGGCTCCGAGAGGAATTGGGCGGAAAAACTTCCCATACAAACCGTTACCAAGGTGGAGTAAAAGAAAGAAAAGGAGAAAGGGATGAGTTCAAAATAGAAAAGGCGAATTATTATGTAGGAGAATTCAATTTCTTTTTAATTTTTATTTATAATAGGGGTAGGAAAGGAAGGTTGGGTAGGGAACATTACCGGTATTGACATTTGGCTCTCGTCCAATGCGCGGTAGATTCGAATGGCGGCTACGGTGCTCCGGGTTCTCCGCTGGGTTCTGGTTTTTTGTTATTGCTTCGCTGGGCTCACTTTATTGGACCTTTTGACGATTTTGTCTAGAAGTGCTGGACACTCAGGCCGTTGCCCGCTAAATGTCCGACACGCCACTTCACTTTTAACAGCCTACGATACAAAATGGTCACGGATTCCACTGCACTCACTTTTCCTGCTCGAAAAATTAAAAAAAATATCGAGTGATCTAAAATACGCGCACCCAACTGTAAATGAAAACATTTACCTACTAGTCGCCGACCCCGGCAATAACAGCTGCTTATATCAGCTGATTCCGTATAATCATGGACCCAAAAGGGAAGGACGTAGTTGTGCCGAAGAAACATTTAAAAAATTATGGATCAATATCGTACTAGAGAACCGGCATCTAGTACTGTAAAAGTGCCGTATGTACTAGATTATATTCGATATTGCGTAGAAGTGTTTTAGTGTACATGTAAGTTATTATGACGTTTGATTTTATTTACAAATCGACAAAAAGTTTTCATTAGGGCCAATGTCGCAAACGTAAACAATGACTTTTTCCGCAAATTTCTCGAGAATGCTAACTTAATCATAGTGAATTATGACAATGATTGTACAGAACAGGAGTTCCCCTTTATAATAGAAGTGGTAGTTTACTTGAGCGAGTTAGCATTTTCAAGAAATTCGCAAAAGAAGCCATTGTTTACGTTTGCGACATTGGCTCTTATGAAAACTCCATGTCGAAATATTGGTTAGTCAATATGCTTACTCCAAGAAAGTGGCGGAGTGACGATTTGCACAGCATACAAGATGTGTATTTAGTTAACCTGGACAAGAATTAATAGCAGCATCACGTCATCAGTTCATGGCAGAGTTATCCGTTGATTGAATCGTGTCAACAAAATGTACCGTACTGCATTTATCACTTCAAACAGAAGCAGAGCAGTTGTTTTAAAATGTAAGGATGATGCTAAACCGAATGGATGCTACGCCAAGTGTAGATAGCCAGCAACAGGTAAGTTCGTTCAAGTTAAAATCTAGATCTGCGTCACCAGCGCTATCTCCGTTTGCAGTGTGCCGTTCATCAACGCCGTCGCATTCTGTGCCACAGTCCAATGCAACAACTTCTACGATGGCTTCACCACAGTATTCTATTGCTAATCAACAACAGTGTGATAAGCATCCATCATCATACCCAGCAATATCAACAGCAGTACTTCACTAACGGTAATGAGAAATGCTCGTAGATTTCAATGCCTTCTGATGAGCGTATTAATACCATTAAACTAGCAATCACACCACGACCTGCATCGTTATCTGGATCAAATCGGATAAATCATCCGTTAATACCGTTAAGTTCCAGTGTACCCAGTCCTAAGCTTGCAGCAGCTTCCCAAATCTGACACAGCAAATGCTACCATATACATCATCGGAAGGCTTATCACCTCTTCCTGCATATCTTCTCGATAGCAAAACTGAAAACTCACTTATTCCTGGAAATGTACATGGTATGTTAAAACCACTGATAGAAATCAGGAATCATTCGGCAAGTCCCAGTGTTCTTCGATGCGTTCAAAAAATCCTGCCAAACCAACAACCAACGTCATCGAACCAAAATACGAAATCATTGCCGCACCAACAAAGCATATACGCCTAACCGAAACAACTAACTAGTATGTCGAGCTTCTGTTCGGCAAAAGCAGAGTATGGATTTCTGGCACAATTACACTCAAGAATCGCACTGAAAAAATTTCAACCACCAGCATCACTACCCACAGCAACAGTCCTTTATGCCCACAACAGCGCCATCAAGTGGATCATAGAAGTAGTCCGTCGGATCAAAAGTCATCACATAGCACTAGCTATTAACAACAGCAGCAACCATCACATAGAATCAATTTATTGTCCCATCAAGCATCCGCTCACCAACAGTCACACTTTTGCTGTTGCTTTTATCATCAAAGAGACCAACAGTCACACTTTTACCGGTCAAGGAGACGATCGTACTAATAAAATAATGCAAATACCAAAAACGATCGAAATGCACCGAAAATTCTCTAAATAAGATCACACCATCTATCGACCAAATCAAGCCTAATTCCACATATTAAAAATAGAGAAAGCAGAAATATTGTGTACCCATCAAATCACCGCGGTAGATAAATGATTCCCTAACAATCTGCAGTAACAGACGCTGTTTTAATACAAATAAACATTTCGTTCGACAGAACAAAAGAAATCATCGAGATTTGAATTACTGTTATATAATTTGATTTATTTTTGCAAGTCAAAAGCAAGAGAATTGTGGAATAAAATTGATAGGGATAGGGTAGTTTTTTAAGGAACTAATTCTTCTATTATTATCCAGCAAAATAGAAACTATGAATAATTTTTCGTCTAGACACTTGACCAAGTTCGTTGAAGTAGCAGCTTTTCTTATAGAATCCATACTTGGCAGCTACAACCAGTGCCTTCTATCTGCTTTGCTAATAATCGATTATCTTCACTTCCTTTCTGGTTGCTTCAATTTTTTCTACTTAGATTCTCTTAGATGGGATGCCTCGATTTAATAGATTAGTACGGTCAGCTTTAAAGGAACGATTTTTTCATTGAGCGTAGGGATGACTGCAGTTAGACTGCTTTCCATTTCACCTGGCTGTTGACCGTACAAGTCGCAACTTCGGTATCATAGTTCCGGTCGAAATCGATTGCATGCTCTCCACTGACCGGGCTCCAAAAGACGTAGACACCGACTAACTTAGGCATCTTTATACGAATCCATTTCCACGGCTCACCAGTTTTGAAAATTTTCCAATAACTTATCCACCACCTAGTTTGATAATAGACACACTTCAATGTAGGCCACTTCGTCGTCACTGGACATCCCGCCAAAATCAAAATGCGATTAGAATGTCTTGCTCTTTTTCACGGTCACTTTGTTGAAGTTTCCGACTGCCCTCCAGTTCCGCTGCCGGGCGAACTGGATCCAGATCGTCATGCTGCCATTTGAAGCCCTCTGCGGTTGGGAGCAAAAAAATTCAAAAGCTTGAGTTGTACACATTCTTATAAATACTCACTGTTAGCATCGGCCATCTCTTTGGACTGATCTCGAACATGCTGTCGCCTCCACTCGATGAGCATGCAGAAAAACTTAAGCATCTTCCGATGGTTCACCAGTGCTACAATCTGGACCAACTTCTCGTTTTGAATAGCACTGTAGGGCATTCTTGAACAGCTCAATTACTTTGCCGGCAAATATGCTCGATTTCTTTCGCTCAGTTGAAGATTGCTTTCGTTTCACCATCGAAATCAATATGTTCATCTCATTGAACTTTTGTGACGATCGAATTTTTGAAAACCAACCGGTCGAAGATACCGCAGATGCCGTCCGTTAGTTAAATATTTTACTCTGGACTTGCGAAAAGATGATTGATAACTGCAAGAGAAAAAATAAGTAAATCGACGGCTCTGGGCCCGATGAGTGTGGATGATGTGACGATTCTTACCGTCACCCATTACTTACAACACCGAAATAGAGTGTATTAGGAGGAATCTTCCTGTCAACATAATAATCATTCATTATCATAACGTAGTATTTCGGCCGAGTAACTGGAGTAGTTCTCAGCAACGATGTATTCATCCGAATCGTCCACATCCACAACAAGGACGGTGTTGTCAAGAGGGTAGTAGGGCGCATTTGTGTTCGGCCTATACCATGCCATCATAGTTCCAAACATCCGACGTGACCAAAAAACTCACCGCAACCATCCGCAGATCAAGTTCCAACCATTAAATCAAATTTTGTCGGAGGATGAAGTCATCGAATGGAATAGCACTAAAATGATTGAGTTCTCGTTAAAAAAATATTATCAGCAGATTTTGAGCGGCTGACTTTGTTTTGACAAACAACAGTGTTGCCGAAGTTGAAAAAATAAAAACGTGAAAGCAGTGTTGCTGTTTTTCTAGTACTTCTCTGATAATAGTATTCTAGTATACATGGAACTTGATACACTGAAAATGTTGACCAAGTGCGTCAAGAATAAATCGTCTGTCCGATGTCCGTAATTAGTCCGTGGTATAATGGTATTGGAGCCATCTCCTCGACAGTGAGGGTCGACTGTGGGAGCGCACTGAATAGCGCGTAACGGTTGACACAGTAAATGGGAGAATAGGGATGCCAAGGATGGGAAATAGGATATATTATTCGATTATAATTCAATTATTTCAATTCACATATTTCTTTTTTGGTTCAGTTTATACTATTTCATAAATAAGAATTTATATAAAAATAGAAAATTTAAAATAGAAAAGTAAAAAAATATATATATACAAAAATTAAATTATTTACAAAATTTTCAAATTAAACCAATGTAACCGATAGACAGGTTACATTTAGCCCACACTTGGGAGAAAAAAATAAATAAAAAAAAGGTTTATTTTTTTTTCACTTGGTAGGGGTGAAGTCAAGGTAAATGAATTTGGTGCTATTTTGAAAGCTCTCTTTTCATTGAGGGTTAGGTTAATGTTGTGGAATGATTTTTCCATAATAGGAGCTCTTTTCAACAAGATCACATAACTCTCAATGATAGAGTCTGACTATCAAAATAGAAGGATTAGCTTAGGAATGGGAATTGTTGGTGGCTCTCTTTTTATTGATGGTTAGCTAGATTTGGCGGAATGATTTTTCCATGGGAGAGGAGCTCTTTTCCGCAAAATCACATAACCCCCCAATAATAGAGTCTGGCCACCGATGAAGGAAATAAGGATAGGAGTTTTTATGATGACAGCTCTCTTTTCGGTGAAGGTTAATTTGATTTAGCGGAATGATTTTTCTCTGCGAGATCTGTTCCGCCAAATCACGAAACTTTCAACCATAGAGTCTGGCTGCCATTATAATTGGACTGGGTTAGGAGTTCTTACGGTGACAGCTCTCTTTTTGTTGAGGGTTAACTTGATTTAGCGGAATGATTGTGCTCTGTGAGATCTTTTCCGCCAAATCACGTAACACTCAACCATAGAGTCTGGCTGCCAACTCACGAATCTTACCTTATGCTTGGGATTATAAGGTTGAGATAAGATGAAAATGTATGAGTTGTATCGGTTAGAATGCCTTCTACAAAAATACTGCCTTTTTGGAATCATGGTTCGTCAGAATAAAGCTTTTTTTTATCCGCCCTCTCGCTATTAGCCTTAGAAATTTAGATATTTATTTTACAACTAACTTAAAACAACTACTTTTTCAAAAACTAGACTATAATTGGAAGAGAAAAAGAACATTTTATTGACTCTCTACTTTTTGACTTATATTTCGCCGAATATTGATTCGGGAAAAAAATTACACACTTATTCATACACATTCATTCTTACTCATTCATACACCCACCTTTCATACATATCCGTTAATTCAATCATTTCATTCATGCAGTTGTCGGGCTCAGAAAACATTTTACCACGAACAATTTAACACACACTAATTCTAGAATAAAATATTGGGGATCCCTAATTCTAAATAATTCGAGTGTCTGGCGCTAACGCAACAGACCCGTTGAGCTAATGATTAAACTTATCGTTGAATTCGCCACCTAGGGAGGCGTTACGAAATAGATAAACATTCCCTTTGTTTGAATCTGGCAGATCTACCAGAAATTGTAAACAAGGGGTAAGAACATAAAAAGAAGCAGGCATTGTTCAAGGCAGAGATGGGAACAACAACAAAGCTTCGCTCTGACGACGATCTACTAAAAGGCATGAATGATGGCATGTAAATACGCAGGTAAGTATTCAGTTCAATTAACTGTAATTTGTTGCTTTGTTTCAGGTTATATAGATACTCCAATTTGAACAATTTATGTAAGGCAGGCTATACTGAGCTTTCGCTATCACCCGGGCTTAAGGTGAACGGCTGGCCATATCCCTAAATTTTTACCCGTGAGGTCTTCTACCTCATAGGAAGAAGAGCCAATTTTTGCCTTTATTTTGCAGGGTAAGTACTGCGGCCCTAGCTTGGCGTTATAATTTTCAGCAGCCGAAGACTGCTTCATATTCCTTCGGTAGATCAATTGTCCTACCACGAAGGACTTAGCGAAAGTGCGGCTTCGCAAATTATACTGGGTTCGGGACGTATCGTGGGACTTCTCAAGATTCTTCCGGACAATCTCATGGATCTTGGCGAACATTTGTTTTCGCCTCACCTCCTTCTCCTCCTCAGAGAGTTCTTCACCATGGCGTGCGAGGCGATGGTCGGATCCCTGTTCTGCTAACTCTTGCCCGTGGGTGATGAAGTACGGTGTAAACCCTGTGGAGGAGTGCACACTTGTGTTTAGCATCATCTCAATTTCGGGTATCTTCGTGTCCCACAGTCGCTGGTCGGTTTGTACGAAAGTGCGGATAGCCGCATTTATTGTTCGGTTCACTCGCTCTACAGGGTTCGATTGTGAATGATACCGGGAGTTCAACTAGTGCGTGATTTTGAAGAGATCTAGAAGTTCTTTGAAGTTTCTCGAAAAGAAAGAGCTGCCATTGTCTGTGATAATGGTTTCAGGGACAGAATTTCTAAAAAACCACTGATTCTTCAAAATCACACACAAGGTTGAACTGTCCAGCTTCTTCACCGGGTGAATCATGACCCATTTTGAAAAGTAATCGCAAATCACTAGGATGTGCTGATTTCCTTTCCGACTACGTGGCAGAGGACCCACAAAGTCCATCGAAATAATCTGCCACGGTCGGGACGCACAACGCATTTTTCCCATTTCAGGGGTCGTCTGTACAAATGACGGTTTGACCTCTTTGCAGGTAGTGCATTCTTGAATATAGGTCCTAATTTGTTTAGCCATCTTAGGCCAATAATAGCGTTGCTGTATACGGGCAAGAGTTTTACTAAAACCAGTATGAAATTGATTATCATGGGCCTGTTTCAACACTTCGGGGACTTCATCGGTGGAAAGGACTTGTTTCCATTCGAAACGGGAATCGAACGGTATATTTTTTGTGGCAACAAACTTAAGCAATCTACCGTTCTCGACCTTAAAGTCGATGAAATCATCGGGACGATTGATGACCTTTTCCTTGAGGGAATTATACCACGTTGAAGTAGGTGAATCTTGGACAGCAGCAATACTCCGTGACAGGGCATCCGGGACAACATTTTCTTTACCCTTTCGGTGTACTACTGTCATGTCGAATTGCTGAAAGTCCAAGCTCCATCGACTACAACGGGAACCAACTTTCCACTTCGTCTTGAGGATGTGGGTCAACGCCGACGAATCCGTCACTAAGGTGAAATGGTAGCCTTCGATATACCCCGAAATGCTTCAATGGAGAGCAGAGCGGCGAGAGCCTCTTTCTCAGCAGCGTGGTAGTTCTTTTGTGGAGTGGTGAGCTTGCGGGAAAAATAGGATATAACTCTCTCACCATCCTCTTGCTGCTGAGTGAGTACTCCCGCAACAGCTACATCGCTTGCGTCCGTCTGGATAATAAAGGCTCGGGAGAAGTCGGGACTTCCCAGAATCGGTGCTGTGATGAGCTGCTCCTTTATATGACAAAAGGCTTTCTCTGCTGCTTCATTCCAGCCGATGATCTTTGTTTTGGTTTTCAGGAGATCCGAC
The DNA here is from genome assembly GCA_034211315.2 of Aedes japonicus. NCBI lineage: Eukaryota > Metazoa > Arthropoda > Insecta > Diptera > Culicidae > Aedes > Aedes japonicus. The sequence goes on from JASCZW010005545.1 coordinate 72,260, forward strand.
ATTGGCCCACAAATCTTGCTGAAGTTTGGAATGAAGCGTCGGTAATAATTTGCCATCCCGAGAAATCTCCTAAGCTTGGTGATCGTGGTCGGCTTTTCGTATTCCACAATTGGTCAAATTTTGTCGGGATTCCCACGGAGGCCTTGAGAGTTTAGGAGATATCCCAGGAAGGAAATTTCCGGCATTCCAAACAGTGACTTCTCGAGATTTATCATAAGGTTGGCTCTGTTTAGTCTACGCGCAATTTCCCGAAGTAATTGTACATGATGCTCAAATGTCTCCGTTACCACGACTATATCGTCGAGGTAGACGAAGACATAAGGTTCCAATTCACCATGACTAAGAACTTGGTCCATTAACCTTGCAAGGGTAGCCGGGCTATTTACGAGACCGAATGGCATCCTGGTGAATTGGAACAACCCTTTCCTTGCACGCTAAAGGCCGTATATTTACGGGACGACTTTTCCAGAGGAACTTGAAGAAATGCCTCTGAAAGATCTATGGTCGATAGATATTTCGCCTTTGGAAGTTGGCCTAAGATTCGGCAAGGGTGAGGCAAGGGTAAGCATCACGAACAGTGCGTTCGTTAACCTTGCGCGCATCTAAACAAAGCCGAACCTTATTAGGCTTGATGACTGGCACGCAATTTAGTGACCAGTCCGAGGTGCTCGGTTCAATAATGCCACCGTCAAGCAGCCTTTGCAACTTTATAGACACCAAACCTTGTGTCTTAGGAGACATTACATAGGGAAACTGCCTAACCGGAGGCTTTTTCCGCCATTCTTCGGCAAGCTCAATTTTGTGCTCTGCCAGCGGAGTGGTAGACAGTTTCCCGGGGAGCGCGGGAATGAAAAGGGTCTTTATATGGTCTATAGTTTGCTGTTCGGAAGCAGTTAGGACAGTGGATGATGAAGACGGCCCAGAACTATCGTCTTCCTCGGTAGTGTCAACAATGGCACAACTTGTAATAGTGGGCTGGATATGGAAAGTCTTCCAAAAGTCCATTCCACAAATACAGTTGATGGCTAAGTTTGGAACTACCAAAGTTGGGACAACCTTCTCTACGCCATTCCACAAAAAGGGTAGATAAACCTGGCCCCTGACATTAAGAACTTCTCCGCTCGCCGTACGTAAATTCATTGGGTCTCGAAGTGGAAAGATTCGTTTCGGTTTGACGGAATTATAAGTGGAATCATTAATTAAAGTTAAATTGCTTCCGCTGTCTAGAAGAGCTTGGAAGCTTACCCCGTACACCTTCACTGAAGTGTAGGGTCGGTTATCGTTTGGAAGTGGGTAATTTATTATGTACGACGCCAGTGTCTCCGGATAGAGATTCTCTGAAACCGGTTCAAAATATGGAAAAGGGTTCACGCTTAAAAGTTGGGGTTTAGCGGGCTGCGATTTTGGCTCGCTGTTAAGGCGTTTTTTGTACAAAACGGACAGTTGTTCGATGGATAGCCTCGAAACCCACAATTCTCGCACAGAACCCCTTTTGGAAGCCTGCATCGATCCATTCGATGACCGAACTTCCCGCAGTTAAAACAGTGTCGGCTCGAAGGAGGCTCATGAGCATCGATCATTTCCTCCAATGTGGTTAGTGGACGCGCTTGTCCCAGAGAAGTAGTTCCGGGGCGGCTAATGTTTTGGTTTGTATGCAATTTTGCATTGAAATTATTTCGGGGCACAAACGACTGCTCCCTCGGCGATTCCTTGCTCTGCTCATATTTTTCAACAGTGTTTACCGACTTATCGGGTCCAAAAACCTTATTATACACTGAGAAGTTTATGGCATCGACCTTTTGACCCGCGGATACAAGCGCCGGAAGGTCAGCTATCGTGAGGAAATTCAGTTGCCGCTTGTAATCAATCCTCATATTCTGCAGCAGAATTTGAACTTTTTCAAATTCTGGCAGTGGAACACTCATAGTTCCGAAAAGCTCCTCCATTGAATGATAATATTGGAGAAACGTTTCATTGCGTAACTGATGGCGCTGATATACCTTCATTTTCATTAGGGTATCTAGATCAGGGTGCATAAATGTCCTCCTAAGCTCTAGTATCAAATGCAGCCAGTTTATCAAACGGCCCGATGCACGCATGGTCATATACCACTGAAGTGCCGGTCCTTTAAAAAGGTGAATCGCCGAATCAAAGAGTTCCACTTCCGAAACATGCTCAGCCACAGACATCGCGTGAACCATACCGAGAAACTGGTTCAGCTTCAAACCCTGATCTTCCCCGTCGTACTTCGCTATTGTCCACTTGGACACGGGTAAGGTATGACGCCCCTGATTACTCGGTAAAATTGGATTGAATGGTGTGAATGCAGGATTCGCATGGGGATATGAAGTTGAAACCGGGTTGGATGTCTGTTGGAAACCCGTAGCCTGCATTTCTAGAAATGGATTAGGAGGTTGAGAGAAACCCGATGTCGGATTTCCTGGCCATGGATGCGAATTATGTGAGAAACACGATGCCGGATTTCCTAGACACGGATTGGAAATAGGAGCAATGTTCATGGCTGAAGTTCCCTGCCACCGGCTTGGAGTTGGAACGCTACTCATAGTTGGATATCCTACTAACGAGTTGGTAGTCTGAGTACAACCGGCTGGCTGAAAAACTGAACTATTCTGCAGGTGGCTATGCCACGATGAAGACATAGGAGGTGATGCGGTTGGGTAACTTTGAGGAAGTGAGAAGCTGACGCTAGAGGTTAACCCTGAAACACTGGTCGCTGTAGAGCGCGTATGGCTCTGAGAAAATCGAGAATGCCCTGAGTAGGGCGCACCCAATGAACTTGAACACGAAGTAAGCACTGTAGGTTGCGGAATGTCTGTAAGCTGTTGGTTCCCACCTGGAACCTCTGATCTTATGTTTTGAGACTCCTCTTCACGTTTCTTGTCTCGATTTATTAGCTCCAGGGTAAGATCACTGATTCGCGTCAACAAAGATTCTAGTAGAGGGCTCATAGGCACGTTTGCTGGGAGCTCAATACCCGCTTCACCTACCCCTGAATATTTCCCCGGTTTGGGTAGCGATAAAGGTGCGAGAACCCCCTCAGTCTGGAATAAATCAATCAAAGCGTGATCCTCTGGATCCCCACGATTCACCATTCCCGATACCCCAGGTTCCATATAGTAATACTTTATCAACAATTTCACTACATCATCAAGCATTGCGTTCAAAAACTTTTTTGCCTCATCATCCGCTTGCTTCAACAAAAGAACCATGCGGTGGCCGAAATGCAACAATTTAGATTGTCCTCTCACCCTCAGATTTTTGTCATTCTGCCTCAGACCGTCAAATATTTCCTCATAATTGCGTCTGCAATACTCGATCGTGTCCTCCCAATTAATCTCAAGTTCCACCTCAACAAACTTATGCTCTTCTTTTTCGCTTTTTAAATGATCACGAAGACTCCTTCGTCTTCTTGAGTAGCTGCGATCGTCCCCAATTACAATTGACCGAATCTTCAGCTCAAAATCTAATTCTTCCGTCGATAAATGGTCCACCCTTAAGCTGTGGTACCATTCTAGTATTTTTTTAACTGAGTGTGTGTGTTCACTGCTATGTTCACTAAGTGCTTCCGCCATGTTTCACTTGAGTTTAAATGCACAAAAGTAAAATAAAAATTCCTAAACCTACAAAGACTAACTATGCTAACTAAAATGTAAAATAAATTCAACAAAGAAAATGTAAAAATGTACACAAAATCACTAATTTTAACTAAAATATCCCCACAATGCTACTTACCACATAAAAATTGCAAAAAAAACAGCTAAATTACACCCTCAATTAAAATTACTGCCTAAAAATGTTACGGAAAGGCTCAAAAATTACAAAAAAAAAACAGCATCAAACTATGCTATTCCATTAAATTAGGCACTCAATAAGAAAAAATATAAATTAAAAAAACCAAAAATGTAATGGCATAAGCGCACTTAAGCACTGTAAATCAATTAGAAAAAAGTCACTTACTGTTCACTTAAACTCTACTAATTGTTCTAATTTATTGTAAGCACTGTCTCAAGACAAAAAGGCTAAATTTCTAACACTAATTTGAAAAGATCTAAAAAACTATAGAAACAATAATCATTATCATCATCCAAACCGGTTCACAAAAGGAAAATAGCACTTTCATCGATTTCAATACTTTTCCGAATACAACTCATTCACCTTTCACTGTAAAAACAATTGGAATAAAGGATTCCAATTCCACCCGGAGCTTACTTGAAAAGGATTCCAATTTTCAAAGAAAAATGGGATCCTTTTCTATATTTTGCGTTGGGCGCCAATTGTTAGGTTACACTTGCCAGATCGGCCTTTTCACTGAGGATTTTCTGTTTTTCCCCCTTCAGGCTTTTTCCTGGTATTCAGGGTCGTTTACTGGCTCCGAGAGGAATTGGGCGGAAAAACTTCCCATACAAACCGTTACCAAGGTGGAGTAAAAGAAAGAAAAGGAGAAAGGGATGAGTTCAAAATAGAAAAGGCGAATTATTATGTAGGAGAATTCAATTTCTTTTTAATTTTTATTTATAATAGGGGTAGGAAAGGAAGGTTGGGTAGGGAACATTACCGGTATTGACATTTGGCTCTCGTCCAATGCGCGGTAGATTCGAATGGCGGCTACGGTGCTCCGGGTTCTCCGCTGGGTTCTGGTTTTTTGTTATTGCTTCGCTGGGCTCACTTTATTGGACCTTTTGACGATTTTGTCTAGAAGTGCTGGACACTCAGGCCGTTGCCCGCTAAATGTCCGACACGCCACTTCACTTTTAACAGCCTACGATACAAAATGGTCACGGATTCCACTGCACTCACTTTTCCTGCTCGAAAAATTAAAAAAAATATCGAGTGATCTAAAATACGCGCACCCAACTGTAAATGAAAACATTTACCTACTAGTCGCCGACCCCGGCAATAACAGCTGCTTATATCAGCTGATTCCGTATAATGGTATTGGAGCCATCTCCTCGACAGTGAGGGTCGACTGTGGGAGCGCACTGAATAGCGCGTAACGGTTGACACAGTAAATGGGAGAATAGGGATGCCAAGGATGGGAAATAGGATATATTATTCGATTATAATTCAATTATTTCAATTCACATATTTCTTTTTTGGTTCAGTTTATACTATTTCATAAATAAGAATTTATATAAAAATAGAAAATTTAAAATAGAAAAGTAAAAAATATATATATATACAAAAATTAAATTATTTACAAAATTTTCAAATTAAACCAATGTAACCGATAGACAGGTTACAAGTTACTTGAAATCGCCATAGACGAACATGCCCCTGAACCTCCCGGCTTTCTTATGGTTCGTTGGGGTCGCCTTCTTTGGCCATCCGATTGGCGGTCACGATCCTTCTCATTTGCTGCTTCCATTTCTGCACCCTGTAACCTTGAACTTTACTCGAATTATCGCCGGTTACGTTTGACGCCCGCACTTTCAAATTTTCTTGGTTTTCTGATGATTTGCTTTGGACTGCAGATAGTACCTTATCTCTTACTTTTGATTAAGAGTGTTTTGCTCCTCTTCGCGTATCTACGTATTGTTTGCTTATAAGCTTGGTGAAAGCATCCTCGCCCCTTACGTCTTCTTTGACTATCCGTGAGTCACGTTTGGAATTCTAAAGAGCCGGGAACGTGCCACGATACTTCCACCCGACAAGTAATTAAAATGGGGTAATTCCAAGCCTGGATTGTGGCTTCACTGTGTTGCGTACATGAACATACAGCTTGAGGGCTAGCTTTTAAGGAACGCGGTTTATTCTGCTATAGCCTTGATGATGGCTTAATTTTGGCGAATTGATTGAGGACTTAAGGGTATGGATTTCCGGATTTTGACTCCTTTACTTTCCCTGCATATCGTTAACTCACTTCCTTGGAAAGGCGGATCGGTATCGCTCTGCAAGATCAAGGGAAGCACCCATGTGGAATTTTTTTTTTCATGAGAATCTGATTGGTACTCTTCACGTCCATTTTTCTAATTTCTGATCGGGAATGGAAATCGGGAGTATGTATCAACTACGACTAAGAATGTCTAAGATCCACAGCCAGCCAAGGACCAAAATCAACTTGAATGATTTTCCATGGCCCTTAGGGAAGTTGTTGACTAAAGAAGGATATTAGAGGAATCTGAATCACTCAGAAAAACTAAACATTATTTGTTATCAGCCCACAGTGTCCGGTTTTTTTCAAGCTCTTAAAAGCACTCAGAATCTCTTGTGAACGCAATTGCTTTATATCACTATCGAACAACAAAGAGCTGCTCGGAACCACCTAGAGTCTACAATATCTTAATGTAATACTGTTGAACAGCAACTTATAACTGTGCAATTTAAATAGTTGAATTTGATTACCCATGATGAACCCGCTGACGGCTGTAAATTATCATTATGCAGAAATAAAAACATTACGAACAGCAAATCAATGCTGTACAGAGCCCTCCAGGTCAATTGGTCTGTAAACCGCTCAGAGAATCCCAAGCAGTTTGAGTTATCAGCCCAAACTCAAGTTTCTCCTATCTACTAAGATCGCTCAGAGTCTCTATAGACACAAATACTTGATATCATTGTTAAACAGCCACTCAGAGCTGTACAGAGCTACTCAGACCTCATTATCGCTAAGTATAAAACTGTTGAAAAGCAACTCAGAGCTGTGTTGAGCTACCCAGAAATGCTTCATGTGAACTACTTAGAGAACCTAAACAATGTGAGTTATCAGCCCATGGCGTAAAGTTTTTTTTAAGCTCCTGCGACCACTCAGAATTCCTTCTCTTCTAAACACTAGTCTGTGATACCACTATTAAACAGCCACTCAGAGCTGTACAGAGCCACTCAGAGCTCGTTGTTGCTTCTAGAATAAAACTGTTGAACACCAACTCAGAGGTGTACAAAGCCACTCAAAGCTGTACAAAGACACTCAGAGATTAGCCACAAACAGCAACTCAGAGCTGTGTAGAGCTTCCCAACTTAAACATTGTGAATTATCAGCCCACAGAGTAAAGTTTTTTAAGCTCCTGCGACCACTCAGAGTTTCTTTTCTTCTAAACACAAGTCTATGATACCACTTTTGAACAGCCACTCAGAGCTGTACAGAGCCACTCAGAGCTCGTTGTTGCTTCTAGTATAAAACTGTTGAACACCAACTCAGAGGTGTACAAAGCCACTCAGAGCTGTACAAAGCCACACAGAGCTTAGCCACAAACAGCAACTCAGAGCTGTGTAGAGCTTCCCAACTTAAACATTGTGAGTTATCAGCCCACAGAGTAAAGTTTTTTTTTAAGATCCTGTGACCACTCAGAGTTTCTTTTCTTCTAAACACAAGTCTATGATACCACTATTAAACAGCCACTCAAAGCTGTACAGAGCCACTCAGAGCTCGTTGTTGCTTCTAGTATAAAACTGTTGAACACCAACTCAGAGATGTACAAAGCCACTCAGAGCTATACAAAGCCACTCAGAGCTGTACAAAGCCACTCAGAGCTTAGCCACAAACAGCAACTCAGAGCTGTGTAGAGCTTCCCAACTTAAACATTGTGAGTTATCAGCCCACAGAGTAAAGTTTTTTAAGCTCCTGCGACCACTCAGAGTTTCTTTTCTTCTAAACACAAGTCTATGATACCACTATTGAACAGCCGCTCAGAACTGTACAGAGCCACTCAGAGCTCGTTGTTGTTTCTAGTATAAAACTGTTGAACACCAACTCAGAGGTGTACAAAGCCACTCAGAGCTTAGTCACAAACAGCAACTCAGAGCTGTGTTAAGCTACGCAGAGCTTAGAAATGCTTCATGTGAACTTCTTAGAGAAGCTTAACAATGTGAGTTATCAGCCCACAGCGTCAAGTTTCTCGAAGCTCCCAATAATGCTAAAAGTTTCTATAAAACGCAGTCACACCACTCAGCCACTCAGAGCTCATTATTTCTTAATGTGAAACTGCTGAAAAGCAACTCAGATCGGTATAAAGCCACTCATAGCTCATTATCTCGTAATGTTAAACTTTTGAACAGCAATTCAGAGTGTAAAGCTAACTACAAACCACACAGAGAAACTTAAACGTAGTAAGTTATCAGCCCACAGAGTAAAGTTTTTTTAAGCTCCTGCGACCACTCAGAGTTTCTTTTCTTCTAAACACAAGTCCAATGTGCCACTATTGAACAACAACTCAGAGCTCGTTGTTGCTTCTAGTATGAAACTGTTAAACACCAACTCAGAGGTGTACAAAGCCATTCAGTGCTATACAAAGCCACTCAGAGCCACTTCCATAGGTTGTGTTTGGTCATTTCAAGTTTCTTCAGGACTCCTGCTGTAAACAACAGTCGCCGAGAACATTTTTACATATGTAAAACAGTTTCAATGTAATGTTTTTGGCACTCCGTTCTCTCGCTGTGGTCACACTACCCAGCCTTTTTTGTCAAATAGTTACGACGACCACGACCACAAAGATGATGCGATTTTTTTATTCGCCAAACTAGAGTATGCTTGAGCTCCTCTATGGAACCACGAGGGCACTAAAAATCCAAGCGAAAATCAGTGAGTACCGGAACGTGTTTGGTATCTCCTGATTTTTTGTGTTCAACCCAAAACAAACTGGATAAGGTGCGAACAGTTTGGGACGCAGTAGCCAAAACTAACGGTGTGTCACTGAATTCAATGTTGTTAGCTGGGTTAGACAAACTGACGCCCCTTTTGTCTGTACTCATCTGGTTTCGTCACAGTGGGAATGCGTGGTGATATACGAGAGATGTTTCACCAGGTGTGGATTGCGATTGAAGATCAGAACTGTCTACGGTTTCTTGGTAAGGAAAGCCCACGGATGCCGAACCCACTACCTTCGTTATGCAGGTGATAACATTTAAAACTTGTTGTTCACCCGTAATTGGATCTCTAACACTCTTACGATTCTCGCTTTCTTATAGATGGAAAGGATCGGCGAGCTGAGCGTAAATTTAGAAGCGGAACTAGCGACAGAAAAGGTTCTGGGCATGTGTACAGCAACCGGAAAAGTTCTTCAAATTCTCGGACGTTTCGCATTAAAAAGAACTAAATATTTAATTCAACTTACGTAACAGCGCCGGGTTCCCCACCTTCTGCGCCATTGTCGTGATTTCACCGAACTCGTCACCGGCCGAATCCATGTTGGAAAGTTTCCAACATTCGGAGCTCATATATTTTACGCGGTATCACCAGTACAATTTTCACAAGACTAATTTTTACGATCAATGCCTACTCTTTGTGATACTCCTAGCAACGCAAAGTTTGTGAAACCACGCAACACAGTGGGAAAGGACACTAGAGGGGTCATTCAAATCTAATCAACTAATGTTCACGAAAAGGGGTAAATAATATAAACTTCTTATAATATGAGAGTATTTCCTGTGAAGTAGCATTCTCTTTTCCTAGATTTTGCTATGGTATGATTGATTAAATACATAGTATATGCTATACTCTCTACAAGGAGCTTATTGTTACTGAATGGCTTAGCTTCGGTTTCGACGACCGAACTAGATCAGGATTGGACGAATCTGGATTACGAATCTTTGACGACGACGACGACGATGACAACAATTGCAGTATTGAAAAATGCACGCAGGAATTTGAGGACATTTTCGTATTCTGGTACCGCCGTAGAATTATGATGCTGTTCCCACTGCTTCAATATGGCACAATCCAAGCGCGCGCAAAGCATGTGCGCAAGAAGAACGCTCCATCCTTCGGTTTCTATCCCCATTTTTTGTATCATGTTAAGATTGCGCTCAAATTCATCAATTATGCGCGCCAAGGATTCATGGCATTCCTTGCGCATACGTTCAATTGACAGCAAAGACTCAATATATGTTTTCACTACCAGTTTCTTATTATCAAACCTCTTCTCAAGTAGGCCCCAAGCTACTGAGTAATTACCCGATGTAATTTCGATGGCTTCGATTACTCACTTCGCTTCTTTTGACAGCGATGAAACGAAGGAAAATTTGTCGATCGGTTTTAATTGCGGGTTAGAGTCGATTAGACTGACGAAGGCGTCACGAAAAGTAAGCCAGTTTGTTAAGGTACCATCGATAGTGGGTAGCCTAACCTCGGGTAACCTTATTCGAGCAAACGACATGTCCGCAGGTGCGACTGTGTGCGGAACGACATTCTGAATTGAAGAAGAAGGTATGGGTTCAGGGGTACGTAGTTTAGACGCGAGAAACCCATACACCTGCATGTAATTGCACTCGAATGCATCTCGAGCCTTCTTATGTCCATCTTCAATTGATGCAACTGTTTCGAATGCATCCGCAAACTCTTCTTGATCTTCATGCAGTTCTAATTGCAGTCGATTCGATTGGAAATCAGCGAATACCTTTTCCAATCGCTGCATCCATCCTTCGAGAAAAACCTTGTCCCTTTGCTCATCATATGCATTTATCAGACTAATGAGGTTGTTCAACGAGTCCGTGCAAAGCCGTTCGGATCAGAAATTCCACCGAAAATCTACAAGATCAACCAACAGAACAGAAAAATCGCAAACGAGACACTCTCCGTTATGTATGAGCCGAAGCGGATTCGAATTGCGCCAGGATCACCCTCACCTCACTCCCAACAAAGCGCAACCACATGCAGAATTTTGTAGCTTGTAACCGTTCCTAAGTACTTACAGTGCTGATTGTCGTACCTCTTTTGTGCGGTCCAACAATACGTACACAGCAGCGCCAACATCGCACAGACCCAGCCAAACAACCAAAGCGTATCTAAGGCACACCGACAATAGACCCAGCTCAACGAATTTTGACCGGTCAGAACAGCGATGACGAAGTCTCTGTTGCCTATTTGTTTTGCACACTATAATTTTTTCGAACTTGCGGAGGCACTTTTTCAATTTTCACCCTCTGGGGGACTTGATATGCAACACCGTTAGCCGTATATAGGAAGTTCCACTGTTCGAGTTTGATCTTCAGTGCAATCTACGTGCACTATTTGTATGGGTTCACACACGTTCGGTGCAGTTTTACTAGCACTTTCCACCAACAGTCTTTCACTAACGGGTACCACAAATTTCACGCGCGCGAGTGATCCGGCTCAAAGGACCACTTTTTATGTTCGGAATTATCACGCAATTATCGCTCACGCGGTGAACTGGAAGAATAAACGAATGTCCGAATTTTAGCTCACTATTTTATTTCCACAGAATAACACGGTAGATGCTTTTTGCTTAAGATTATAATTTCAAATAACTTTATTTGGGATTCTGGCTGCCTGACATATACGTGTAGGGTCAGTTCAGCTTCGTGTGGAGATCACCGAAATTTGCCGAATCTAATAGGCCTTTTAGCTCATCGTGATCTACCTATTGATCTACGTACACTGACCTGAATGATATATAGATAACAAATTCAATCCGAGAAAAAGAGTCAACTGCTGCTTGTTTCGTTAGGGTAGTCTAACTAATATTAGGGTAATTCAAACGTTTATCTTTAACACATACGACGATATAATTAAAAATTAGAACTGAAGACATCGATTCAAATTTTCAACCTTCTTGGTTTGTTCGACAGTTCTTCCAAAACTTCCTCTTCGGTGACAGCAACATTTTCGTGGCTATACATAAGCGTTCAACCGTTCTTCTCCTGTACTATTTCTCAAATATGTCTTCAAATTCTTCAAAGACGAAAATGATCTTTCAGCACAGCAAGTCGTAACAGGGAGTGTCGCCATTATTGTTAGCAGTGTATGTATGGTTGGAAGCAAGTCAACGGTGCATACATTTAGGGCTTCAGCAGCATTCCGTGTTTTTTTCTCCGTGAGTACCGAAAACCAAAAAATTGCTTCTCCAAGAATTCCTGTGCTCTAAAGGTCGTAAAATTCGGCTAAATGCTGAGCAGATCCGGAGATTTTCGATGGATCAGATGCTGCATTCAGTAGCTGCTGAAAAGGTACCAACATGTCAGCATGTTTGACAAACTTCTCCCAAGCTTGCAAGGTATTTTCCAGGAAAGGTAAGAAGATTTCGTTTTTATAGAACTCTTCCGGAGTCTCCAATTTTTTGTTCTTTTTCTGACGTCCAGCTCTTCTGGGTTTTGTAAGGGATACATCAAGAGATTCACAGAGTGCACTTGCTTCAGAAAAGATATTACGGAAAGCATTTTGTGCATCTTCTTGCATTTCACCCAGAGCCTTTTTGGTTACCCTTGCTGCGTTCATTGCTTCTGCCAAATCAAGGTTTTCTTTTTGCAAATAAACACTCAGCGGACGAGTTATCGAAAAAATATGGTGTGTTACACAAAGGCTGACTAAAAATTTAGGTTTTTCAATGGACGCCTAAGCTACTGAAGCATCCGTCGAGGCTTTCTTGGCCGTCCATGTCTTAATTATTTCCAGAGCAGCAAAAATAGGATGCAAGAGGTCTTTGAACGTTTTTACCGAGTCATGACGTTGAACCCAGCACGTAGGACACATTCTTTTCAACTTCTCTGCCATCGGACCACTTTTCTCAATCTTGTCAGTTTCTATTTTTAAAACGTTTGCTCTTTTTGGTGAATTAAAAACAAATGTAAACGCTCTCGATCACTCCCATGCAGTTTCGGATTGCAGGAACTGAACAACCCTCGGAGATTGAAAGATTTAAAACGTGACAGCAACAATGGACATACAGCGCCTTCGGGTAAAGCTCTCGCACAAAAGCTTGGACGCCTTTTACTTTCCCACTCATAGCTTGAGCACCGTCGTATCCCTGACCAACGAGGTACTTCGTGTCAAGTCCAAAATCAATCAATGCTTGACACGTCTGCATTGTGCTCTCATGCCGTGCGGTTCTATTTCTATTTGCTGAAGGAAGTGCTATTGCTACCCAACGCTACAACAAATTTTAAACAGCACTTTTCAGTGCTAAATACTACCCAACATTTTTTGATTTCCTCTTATTCCTTTTCGATCCTTGTTAGGCCCTTCGGGTAACCCGGCTTGGGTATCACATTGGAAAATTCCTCTTCGGTCCATCGGATTCTTATAGTTATCTGCTTGGACGACGATTTGGAGAAAATTATTCTGCCACTATGGCAAATAAACGCAAACGTAGAGGGCAATCTACTGATTCGATTTCAAATGAAATCAATGTGAGTAATCAATTTGATTTGCTCACAGATGATGAGAGTGATCCATCATCAAAACAAAATTCGAATAAACTTTCTCGATTGAGAAAGGAAAAAGTTCCCCCTATTGTGGTGACAATTTCGGATTTCCATGCTTTTCGCAAGGAAATCTTAACATTTGTTGAAGGTGTGAAATATTCCCTTCAAATTTCCAGACGAGGTGAATGCCGTTTGCGTGCAGAAACCTTGGACGGATTCAACCGTCTTCTAGAGTATCTTACTCAGAAGCAATATAACTTTTTCACATACGACACCAAAGCTGAGCGTCTTTTCAAGGTTGTCTTGAAAGGTCTGCCCAGTGGTGAATCTGTGGAAGAAATTAGAACTGAGTTGATAAAATTACTTGGAACAAGCCCAGTCCAAGTAATTAAAATGAAAACGAAATCCCGGCCTGGCGATTCTCGCAAAGGGATTTCAAACGATTTATTCTTAGTTCACTTCAAGTCAAGTGAACTTAATAACCTTAAGGCTTTAGAAAAAGCAAGCCTTTTGCTCCATGTCGTAGTGAACTGGGAACATTTCAAGAAGCCTGGAGCAAACTTCCAAAGCCTCACCCAGTGCCGTAAGTGCCAGGGATGGGGTCACGGAACAAAGCATTGCCATATGGTTGGTAAATGCATGAATTGTGGTGATTCCTCACACACAAAGGACAACTGTCCTGTAAAGGAAGATCCTAAAAAATTTAAATGTTCGAATTGTGGTGAAAACCATAAATCAAATTTTTGGGAATGCAAGACTCGCAAAGCAATTTTGCAGTCGCGCACTAAACGACAGGTAGGAAACAATATACGTTCCCGACCAGCTACTACCCATTTTGCAGCTGTTAACATCGATCAGCCAAGCACAAATTCCTACCAAACCGTCGGTAGAAACAGTGGACAGGGTTTTCCATCCGCAACTTCAAACGATCAACGAGCAGCAAATACTATTTCGATACCTGCAGGTACCAACAGGGTTCATTCTGCAAACCCTACATTCTTACCCAACCGTGTTGTTAACAATGTTCAACATGTAAATGGACCTACCTATGCTTCCGTTGCAGCGGGTAGGAACCAAAACCAAAATTCCCACGGAACTTCTAACCAAAATTCCCACGGGACTTCTGATGAATTCGATTTAGGTAGCATATCCGCTCCTAAATTAGAATTTTTACAGCAATCGTTAATCGATATGATAACCGATATGCTAAAAACTAATTCCATGTTTGATGCTATTGAAACTGGTATTAAATTTGCCAATAATATTGTCATGACATTGAAATTCAGTAATGGATTTTAGGTCATTAAATATTTTGAATTGGAATGCTCGATCCATCAGAGATAACGAGGACGAGCTATTTAATTTTTAAGAGTTCATAACGTGCACATTGCTGTTATAACTGAAACTTATCTCAAACCTGCCCATAAGGTCAAAAGAGATCCAAATTATTTTGTCTACCGCAATGATCGCCTTAATGGAGCTGGTGGTGGCGTTGCCATCATTGTCCATAGGCGAATCAAACATCACATTCTTTCTTCATTTGAAACCAAAGTTTTTGAAACTTTGGGGATTTCAGTTGAAACAAAATTTGGCCAATTTACTTTTATAGCTGCCTATTTGCCTTTCCAATGCACTGGCCAGCAAAAGAACTGGCTTAAGGGTGACCTTCAGAAACTTACCCGTAATAGGTCTAAATTCTTCATTATTGGTGATTTTAATGCAAAACACCGTTCATGGAATAATGCTCAAAGCAATTCCAATGGTAATATACTATTTGATAATTGTTCTGCGGGTTATTATACTATACAATATCCAAACAGCCCAACTTGCTTTTCTTCTGCAAGAAACCCCTCAACTATTGATTTGGTCTTAACTGATTCATGTCAACTTTGTAGTCAATTGATTACCCATGCTGACTTTGGATCTGATCACCTTCCAGTTACATTCGAAATATCTCAAGAAATCATTTCTAATTCCATCAGTTCTACTTTCAACTACCATAGAGCTGATTGGGATCAATATCAAACATTTATGGAATACAACTTTGATCCTAATGTTCCATTGCAAACAAGAAATGAAATTAATAATGCTCTTGAATCTCTGGCCTTTTCAATAGTTAGAGCAAGAGCAGCTTCAGTACCTAAATGCGAGGTTAAATTCGATTCAGTTATAATTGATGACGATCTTCAGCTCTTGATTCGTCTGAAAAATGTACGTAGGCGTCAATATCAACGAACACGTGATCCCGTTATGAAAGTCATATGGCGAGATTTACAAAAGCAAATTAAAAAACGCTTCTCTGCCCTGAGGAACAAAAACTTCGAAAATAATGTGTCAAAATTAGATCCGAGTTCCAAACCTTTCTGGAAACTCTCTAAAGTCTTGAAAAAACCTCAAAAGCCTATACCAGCACTTAAGGAAGGTGATAAAATTTTGCTCACAAATGCGGAAAAGGCTCAAAAACTTGTTAAGCAGTTTGAGAGTTCCCATAATTTCAGTTTGGGACTTACTAGTCCTATTGAGGAATCGGTTTCGAGGGAGTATCTGAATATTTTCTCTCAAGAAAATATTTTTGATGATTCCTGGGAACCGATTTGGATGAAGTAAGAACTATAACTAAAAAATTTCAAAATATGAATGCACCAGGTGATGATGGAATTTTCTATATCCTCATAAAAAACTCCCTGAGAGTACTTTGTCTTTCTTGGTAAAACTATTTAACAGATGTTTTCATCTAGCATACTTTCCAGATAAATGGAAAAATGCAAAAGTCGTACCAATTTTGAAGCCAGACAAAAATCCGGCTGAAGCTTCTAGCTACCGACCGATCAGTTTGCTTTCTTCAATAAGTAAGCTTTTTGAAAAATAATTTTGAATAGAATGATGCTTCATATCAATTCAAACTCAATTTTTGCTGATGAACAGTTTGGTTTTCGCCATGGGCATTCAACTACGCATCAACTTTTGAGAGTAACAAATTTAATTCGTTCAAACAAAGCTGAAGGCTGCTCCACTGGAGTTGCTCTTCTAGACATAGAAAAAGCATTCGACAGTGTTTGGCATGAAGGTTTGATTGCGAAACTGAAGAAGTTTAATTTTCCGCTTTATATCATGAAATTAGTTCAAAACTACTTAACTGATAGAACTTTGCAAGTAAATTATCAGAATTCTAAATCTGTTCAATTGCCCATTAGAGCTGGTGTTCCTCAAGGTAGCATACTTGGGCCAATACTATATAACATTTTCACTTCAGATCTCCCTGATTTACCTCAGGGGTGTCAAAAATCTTGCTTTGCTGATGACACAGGCATTTCCGCTAAAGGAAAAAGTCTTCGTGTTATATCCAGGAGGCTACAAAAAAGCTTGGATATTTTTACGGATTATTTTCAAAAATGGAAGATTTCTCCTAATGCTTCCAAAACTCAACTTTTAATATTCCCACACAAGCCTAGAGCTGCATTTTTGAAACCAAGTAATAGTCATATAGTCACTATGAACGGAGTTCCAATTTCTTGGTCAAGTCAAGTAAAATATCTTGGACTGATACTTGATCAAAAATTAACTTTTAAAGATCACATTGAGGGCATTCAAGCCAAATGTAATAAGTACATAAGATGTTTGTATCCTCTTATAAACAGAAAATCCAAACTTTGTTTAAAGAACAAACTTCTAATATTCAAACAAATTTTTAGACCGGCCATGCTTTATGCTGTGCCAATATGGTCTAGATGTTGCGCAACTAGGAAAAAAGCACTTCAAAGGATTCAGAACAAAGTTCTGAAAATGATTTTGAAGCTGCCACCCTGGTTCAGTACTATTGAATTACATAGAATTTCAAACGTTGAGACTCTAGAAGAAATGTCCAACAAAATAATTCATAATTTTAGACACAAATCATTGCAATCTTCAATTGCAATGATCAATTCTCTCTATAGATAAGAACTAGTTTTAAGAAATCAACTGTAATTCTGACACGCAGGCAAAATAAACCCTGTTAAAAATTCTGAATAGACAAAGTAAAAATAATATTAACACAATTAGATATTAATGATAGCATATAAGGTTGAAATGTTAATTACTTAGCAGGATCACCTAGGATAATATATGAATGTAAAACAATGTAAAATTTAGAATAAATAAAGAGTTTAAAAAAAAAAAAAAAAAAAAATCAATGCTTGACAAATTACATCGGCTAAACCTTTTCCTGTAGTGTCAGTGACTGGAATAAACTGCAGGAACTCTTCACAAACATAATTATTCTCGAAAAACCTTACACACAATGAAAGTTGACACACATTCGATATGTCAGTGGTTTCATCGCACAAAACGGTAAAATATTTAGACCTGTTGACACGATCAACAAGTTTTCGCAAAATGATGCTATTGAACGCCTGGATTATATCATTTTGCGATTTCCAGCTGATAAACTTAGCATTTTTGGCAGAATTCTCCAAATGACTTCGCAAAACGTTATCTCCAGACTCAACTCGAAACTTCAAAAGAGACCTAAAGTTACCCTCTTCCTTTGTCAAACCTTCATTTAACTGAAACGTGCCAGTATCCCGATGACCCCTGAAAGCTAGTCCACGCCGTGCCAGGAACATAGCCGTGCGTATAATCGGTTGAAGAGCCTCTCTATCTCTTCCTTGGCATTTTTCCACTGTCTATAAGCTTGTTTAACAAGTTTTCCACATTGAGTACCTTGCTGACCAATTGATGTTGCAAAGAGAGCGCAAAATTTGCAGTACGCCCCATCTTGAGAGGAAGAGTACGCAAGCCAGTTCCATTCTCCAAGCCATCGGAGATTGAATTTCAAATTTCGAGGACCTGATGGAGGGAATTTGAAAGCTATGTCCGGTTTCCAGGGATTGGTTAGTAATTTGAATTTTCGCGAATCACTGATCTGCAATTTAAATTAAAAAGCAGTATGTTTTAGTTGGACAAAAAAGGTAATGCAAATAAAATATTTACCTGTTTTCCCACGAAAAATCCAAAATCATCACTAACCATTCCACCCGATGTCGACGGTTCGGTGATACCATTGTGCAACATGCCAAAACTGAATGGAGGACAGCATCGATACAAAGCCTCACTCATACAAAAACCGTCGGTAGTTCATTGAGAGATCCACTAACACAAAAAAAAAAACAAACGTCTCTGGAATTAATATTTTTACTAGCCTCTCACTGTGAGAGTCTCACTACTCTCTTCGCTCTTCAGTTCTTTTTTGTTTCTCCACAGCATACCTGCGTCACGTTTGGACGTTATGAATGCTAATAATATAGTTTTGTGGAGCAATGAATGGTGAACGAAGAACCGCTCAAAACGGACTGTATGAAATAATGCTTGGTTATGTTGCTGTAGAAATAAGGTTTGTCCTGCCTGTGTGTGAATATGAATCGAATTTTTTTTAAAGAGAACGGGAAAAGAGTAAGAGAGAGCTTACCCATTTATATTTAGCAGTGTTGCAAGTTTTGCTCATAAGATTTTAATTTTTGTTTTTTTGAAAATATATGTAGTAGCATAGTTAGCCTCCATTTTTTTCGGGCTCTGGGAGGGGCTTTTAACCCCCAAAACCCCCTCCTGGTTGCACCACTGTCCAGTACCATACTGGCCAAATTTAAGTTCGTAATTCTGGTGAAATGTAAGAAGGGTTCAGTCTCACCATCGGTGGATTAATGCGGGTCTTTCTAACTAACATAAACAGGTCGCTAAGCACTATTAATGGCAATATTTTAATCACATCGATGAACAATGCAGGATTCTCAAATAGATCATTTTATAAACAGAAATTCCAAGAAGATCCAGGAATTTTCGATATGTCGTATTTTCAATATTCCTGGATCGTCCTAGAATTTCTGATGAAAATATGTATCCAGTACATCCAGATTATCCAAATTACAAGATACATCCAAATTTAAGTTCGTAATTCTGGTGAAGTGTAAGAAGGGTTCAGTCTCTCCATCGGTGGATTAATTCGGGTTTTGCTATTTAAAAAGAAGCATGGATATGTCAATGCGATCAAAAGCTTTGCAGAAGTCTGTATAAAGAGCTTCTACATGGTTACCATTGTTCATTACTATCAGAAAGTAGTTAACGAATTCCAGTAAATTTGTGCTAGTTGATCGTCCTTTGAAGAATTCATGTTGCTTCGTACTCATTCTGTTTTTGATTTTAATGAACAATTTTTCATTAATAATTGCTTCAAAAAGTTTAGGAATGCAAGATCAAATGGCAATTCCACGATAGTAACGTATTGCAGATTTTTTCCACTTTCGAAAATAGGTACTAGGTAGGAACTTTGGGAACCATTTTTAGTTTGGGAAAGATCCCAGATTTCGGTAATTACCTCTGTTACGATTTGATTGGTGATAATCACTTCTTCCACGGTAATTACCACGTCCTCTGGAGAAACCTCGTTGTCTTTCAGATCCTCGGCCTCTCCATGTGTGAAAATTACTCCTAAATTTTTCTTGTTGAAAATATAATACATTTTCCGAGTTAGTAGATGTCGTTGGAGAAACTTCCAACGCATCTGAAATAGCTTTGTTCAGATGTGTAGGGTTCCTAGCTTTTACGAAGAAAGCTGTTTGCGCGTCTCTGATTCCTGTAGTGAAGGCATTCACAGCAATAGGTTGCACTATGTCCGATGCTGCTGACTCATCACTAAATGTTCCTTGTGAAACATAAGCGGCAGCAAGTTTACTTGCTAACGCACTTATTTTATCACCAAATTCTGATACAGTTTCTCGTTTTTGTTTTGTATTACTCATTTCATTTTGGATAGCCTGTGGTGTTATTTTTATTCCGAACTTCTGTTTAAGTAGCT
Source organism: Aedes japonicus (assembly GCA_034211315.2). Lineage (NCBI taxonomy): Eukaryota > Metazoa > Arthropoda > Insecta > Diptera > Culicidae > Aedes > Aedes japonicus. Next base: position 92,202 of record JASCZW010005545.1, read on the forward strand.
CCTTCGCTCCTGCTACAGAATTTGCGGTATATATTGATCCATGTGCAGGACCAATAAATCTTATCTTAAGAAAACTTAAGATGTTTTGTTCGGGTACATTACTATAAGTTTGAAAAAGGTAATCAATCGATTCAAGAAAACTTGAAATTTTCGATTGATTTCCGTCAAATTTATCTACCAATTTTATGGCTACATTAAGGTCTAAAGTCGTCATTTTGATTATTTCGGAGCCTATTTCTGATTCTAACTCTGAATCGATTTCAGATTCAATTTCCTTCGATTTTATTGTACCTGCTTTATCTTCTGTTTCCTTTCTTCTATCTAATTCCTCCTCTGTTTGTATTTCTTGCTCCTTTTCAATCTCAGTCCTTTCCAAAGGGTTTTCCTGTAATAATTGGATGCACTCCCTTGCTACATTTTTTAATTGAACGTATCTGGTTCTTAATAATTCATGATTTTCATTCCCTTCGAACTCGACAACAATATTTTTAAGTACTTTTAAGGTACTATTTACTTGAATAAATTTTTTATCCTTTGTAGCTTTGCTAAAATTCCTGTTTTTCTTTAGATTGTCGAGCAATCTGCTTAAACTATCTCCTGCTTCAAAAAACTTATCCATTGAATTCTTATAACATTACTTACATTTTCTTTCCATTTTGGATTTAAATCTAAGCTCTTTTCTTTCCTAAAAATAACATGATTATATATTTGGAATAAATAAAAAATTAATTGGACGATACTTCTCTTGTATGGATGCACCTTTCAGCTGCGTCCATAAGTCCTGATTGTTCCTAGAAGTTCAGCTATCGTCATCTCTAGCCAATGTTGTTTCCAGCCTTTCTACACATGTTGATATTCTCCTATGCATATCTATGCATATTCATCTCCAATCATCTCCTTGTAGTCCGCCACATTCATCATTAACTCGCGATAGTCCCACATCAAATCATCTATAACACTTCTTGTTTCGAGTTTTAATGCTGCACCGGCTGCCATGTTGTACAAATATTCGATGATAGCATTCTTTGCTTCAAATTGCTCCTTTGAAATGGCAATCCGTTTTGTTTTCAATCTCTGCCAATATCTTTTTTCCCGTTCAAAGTGTTCCCTGCACTGTTTTACAATCTCTTCATTACAGTTCCGTTTGCTCGTCATATTGTCATCCTTTTGTTTTTTTTTAGACTTTTGGTAGTTCTTCTATACTTTTAGCATATCGTAGTGCTCGTCTCCTCTCTTTTTTCATGAGAATTTTGTATAAAGTAATAGACAAATGAATAACTACAAGCACTAAATTCACATAGATTAACACTTCGCTATTTTCCAAAATTTCACCATGTAGTTCTTGGTTGTTAACTATGCGAATCTGCGGGTCCGCATTATGGGTCACTGCCGACTTAGAATTAGTTTTTCCCATCGTGCACTAACTGTCTGGCTCATCGTCACAATGAAATTGCATTCGTACCGCGGATAGCGGATGCAGTTGGTTTTCGCACTTTCACACCATTTTCCTAGATTTTGCTTTTCACACTTATCTTTAACATGTTGCTAACTATTTTTCACTGTTAATTAATTAATTAATTCGAATCACTGGCAGAGGATCGCCATGTGATATGTAGTGAATCACTCGGTGGTTGGAACAGTAATACGTTTATTTAATGTTTCTTTCTTAAAGCTAAACGGGTGCCGATCGCGTAGCACACGCTGCGTCAGCATAAGCATTTATCGTCCGTTGAACGATGTTGGATGTTTATACCGATAATGCTTACCAAGCATAAGCAATCCATATCGCACTCGGTTGATCGTGAATATATGTTGAGTAAGACTGTGGCTAGGTCGGTATGCACCACAGACATATTAAATAGCCAAAATAAAGGTGCTGTAAATTCCAATGCTAAGTTTTTCATAAATACGGGTGGTATTCCATCAGGGCCAGAAACTGTTGAAACGTCTAAATTATCAAAACCTTGAAATATACAAGCAAAAAAAAGTCGCAGTAGTAACTACCATTTCGAGGGTTAAATTAAGCGCAATCACCAACAATTTTCAGCTGATTATAAATATGTTTGATTTTACCATGCCTGCGATAACATCAACCATGTTGCGGTTGATATCAATATGAGGTCTGTCAAATATACCACAAACATTGAAGGTTTTACTATAAACGTAGTAAATTTGACTGAAATTTCATGGTAGTTTTAAAGATAGACATAGTCGGGTGAAATGGTAGTTTTCACTACAAGATTTTTTCCTGTGTATCTTGAAAATGAGCATAAGCATGAGCATGGTTGACCGTCCGAGGTTGCTACTCCGTTATTGCCAGATCAGCTGTTATTACACAGAGAACCAACAGATGATGCTTGGGACTAACATACATTTTCAATGTGTAAAAGCTGGTGATCCCAAACTAAGGCAATACCGGCGCCGGCTCCGCCCGAATGCAGATCAAGTAAGGAAAGGGTAGGAATATGTTGACATGATACTCGCTTTATAGGAAGCCGTGGAATCCACTGCACTTCCACGAGAAATCTCTGGGATTTTGGATAGCTGGATTAGGTAGCAGCAGGGTTCGTTTTGGTTATCGACAAGCTGTCAAGTTAAATATTTCAAAATTAGGAGTGATTTGAGCCTATTTAAACCAACAGTAAGGATGCTATTGGGGCCACTCACAAAGTGTGATTGTGGTTTTTCATTGGGAAAACAAAGTGATTTTAAATAATGCTAAAATGCCGATTTTAACCGGTTCAAACCAACAGTAAGGATGCTATTGGAGCCACTCACAAAATGTGATAGTGGTTTTTCATTGGGAAACTAGGAGATGTTTCACAATGCTGGAAAGCCGATTTGGACCGATTAAACCAACAGTAAGCCGCTGGAGTCACTTACAAAATGGAACAGTGATTTATTTACGAACCACGACTTTGCGTGCTCACTCGATCACTCGCGCAACGAACAATAGGCAACCGAAACAATAGACGAAACGCTAAGCCCGATAACAACATATTATGGAACGCAAACCTATTAAAAAAGGACATATAGATACTATGGGTAACAATTACTTGCCTTGCTCCACGTTCTTCAGAGCACTTACTACCTCACGAGTCGCCCAACTCCACAAGCGTCCGTCAAGCCTCTGGTACACTAATTCATCTGCATGCCCAACCGAAGCACCACTACTTAAAAAGTTATGAAAATAAGAGAGTTTAGATATTGTCTTCAAAATTTAGTATAATTAAACTATCTGTTGCCTGAAAAGAAACAAAATTAAGACCAAAGATATAAGTAGAATCCTTGTATTCCCCTGGATGTTCGAAGAGCACAGCTATTCCTATGAAAAGATACACAAAGTTACCGCTGCAGGCTGTCGATGGTTGATTTCAACTATGTAGGCACCATTGGCTGAAATGAGCATTGAATGAGAATAGTGAGAACATTTCATTGAATAAACGACAACAACACTCAATCGTTTATCAAGCTGAAGCTCATCTGAGCTATATCTGTTGAACTTAGTTGATGAATCGACCCTCTCAAATCCATTGCCAATATGCTATTATGACACATTTACAAGCGCACAACTGCATGATAATTTAAAAAGTGTCCAGATTCATGAACAAAATGTCCGGGTACCGACGCAACACGGCATCCGAACTTTGGATTTGGAAATTTGTGTCGCTCAAATCCTCAAACAAATGTGCAAAAGCACGTTGGCCAATATTTAGCGTCAACCAGTGGGTACGTGTGCTCAACTCCAAGTTCCCCTTCTTTCAAACTCACCCTCAGTTCAATTTACCCATTGAGTTGGACACATCACAAAAGAAAATATTGTGATGGAGCACGGACGTTAGGTTACTAGATGTATGAAAAAAACCACTATAACCTGTTTAGGATTATATCTGAAAAATCCAAATTTGGCCAACACCCACCTGAAATATGTCTTGAAAATAGATTTGACTAGCTCCAATGTCCCTTGAAAATCCTGGGAAGAAATCGAAATATTCAAAATCGCGATATTCTTCAGCAAATGTGGTATATATTTCTTGAAAGAATGTTGCAGATAAATTGCAAATTTCTTTGAGTTAAAATGCATTCTAGATGGAAAGTTGTCAGATTTCAATTTAGTTTTAACATAATTGAAAAATTTGTTTGGGCAAGACTTAATTTCAAGTTCAGCTTTTGCATTGTGCTCATCAAATGCATTTTTTATGGGTAGATTTAGTTCATCACAAATACTCAAGTTGTTTGCCAGGTTATTGCTGTTACCATCTCTTTTGTATATTTTGTGTGCTTTTTGCTTCCGATTTTTCAAATTTTGTATTTGTTCATTATACCAAACTCGCTGGTTTGACTTACCTTATCGCCTTATTCTTTTGAGTGGTACTTCTTCAAATATTATTTTAAACAATAGTTTATTAAATACTTCAACAGAAGTCTCAATATTTTCTTCGTTCTTAAAAATGGTTTGCCAATCAATTCTGATAAGTTTGTTTCTTATGATATTATAATATGCTAAATGATATTGTTCTTCATATCCGAAGTCGTCGGGTCTCTTGTATTCGTGGATAAATAAAGAAAACTCAATTGCTGTGTGAAAAGCTTCATTTTTCCATAATGGAAAAAGTGATTCTGCTAAACAGAAACCTTCCTCAATATTTGTTAATTAAAAATCTAAATAGCAATTTTGCTGTTTTTTTACATGATTAACTTGGTTGAGCCCTAAACCTGCAGTTTTGTCGAAAATAAACTGCAATGTTTCGTTTTCTCCGACGACTGGTAGAAGGATGCACTCATTTTCGGTATGAAAAATGAATTCAGCACTGCGTTGATTAAAATCTCCATATATGTTGTTGGGGATGAACCGATGGGATCCTTCGATGGGTGGATCCTCAACACTCGACGGGTTTGGGTTTATGCCACGGGAAATTCTTCAATTGACTATCCTCCTGGCTAGTGATTTTCCTTCCTGGTCATTGAATCACACTCGCGGTTACCACACATTAAAAAACAGATATATTTGCACTAAAACAAAAACTACATGAACTACATTTATTACGGCTTAATGAACTAACAGAATTTTGACTTAAAACTAAAAACTATACGCTGGCCATGCGGAGGCCTTAACCGGTGTGCTGGCGATCGAAATGCGAGTTGAGGTTGAACTAAACTGATCCTAATACTGCAGGTCATCGTCAGCCGGTGATCGAAGATTGAGGGTGTCCATAGTAGTGAGAGAGGGATCCCACTCTCTTATCACTGCTTATCACTCCTGTTTCTCGCATGTTGTCATCGATGACTCCGACAATCTCCCAAACGCTGATACGATTTGTCACTCCTATTGATTCGGCTATGGCTTGTAAGTGAGGCCGTTGGATAGCAAACGTCAATACTGAGGCAAGGACTCATTTTTGTGAGGAACGACAGGGTTGTAGTCTGAGAGGGAAGATGCTGTTCCTCAACATCCTCACCCACCCAGAAATAGCTCCAATTTCTGAAAGAAAGAAAATCCTCTTCGATAGGGAAGGAATGGGAAAGGAATTGTTGTTTCAAGTTTGCATGGCTAGTCTGACGTTGAATCTGGCGATGGTAAAAGGCAAAGTTTCTCCACTGGACGTTTGAGAAACCCAGTGACTGTTTTCAATGTCACCACCCGAACTACTTCATCGACACCTGGATGTACTTCACTGATCCTTCCCAATCTCCATTTCATGGGGGGTTGGTTATCTTCCCGTTTGATGACTAGCTTGCCGATTTCAATACAAACTGGTGGTTTCCAGCGTTTGTTTCTCCCTTGAAGCTGGCACAAATACTCCCTACGCCATCGTTTCCAAAAATCTTGCAGCAATTTGTACAGCAACTGCAAATGATTCAGACGATTTACAGGAACGGTTTCCAAGTCTAGATCAGGTAAAGACTGAAGGCTAGATCCGATCAAAAAGTGTGACTGGGTCAACGGTTCCAAGTCGTTAGGATCATCCGACATCGGCGTCAACGGACGAGAATTTAGACAGCCCTCGACCTGAACCAACAATGTGGTAAAATCATCTGGCGAGAGGGGAGTTTCTTCAACAACTTTCAATAAGTGGCCTTTCGCTGATCGGACCGCAGCCTCCCATAAGCCTCCAAAGTGTGGCGCACTCGGTGGATTGAAGTGCCACTGCATTCCTTCCGCAATGCAATGATTAGACTTCTCTTGATATTCTTTCTTGTTAATCAGCGCAAAAAGTTCGTTGAGTTGATTACGAGCGCCTACAAAGTTTGTACCATTGTCAGAGTACAAATCTTTGCACTTTCCTCTGCGGGATGTGAATCGTCGTAGAGCTTGCAAAAAACGATCGGAGCTCAGATCAGACACAAGCTCAAGATGAACTGCCTTTGTACAAAGACAGATGAAGACTGCCACATACATCTTGATGACTGGACGTCGAGGTCCTGGTCGAAGATAAAACGGTCCGCAATAATCCACGCCGGTCTGTGAAAACGGTCTAGATACAGTGACACGTGGTGCCGGCAGTTCTCCCATGAACTGCTCGATGGACGACGGTTTTGCTCGAAAGCACCTTACGCAACGATGAACAACGTGACGAGCCACACTTCTTCCTCCTAAGGGCCAAAATCGCAACCGAACAGCAGCCAGCAGTAGTTGTGGACCTGCATGTAACAACTTCTCATGATAATGTCTCAGGATCATCTTGGTGAGGTGATGGTGTGCCGGTAATGCCATAGGATGTTTGGCGTCTTCTGTTTCGTTCGAATTCCGTACTCTTCCACCAACTCGAATAACCTGATCTGTGGATAAGTACGGATTAAACCAGCGTAACGGCGAATTTCTTGGAATCGGGTTTCCCGTTGAAAGCGCCTTCCACTCTTCCACGAATATTTCCTTTTGAACTATCCGTACTAGGGTTACCTCAGCTTGTTTTCGCTCAGTTGACATCAGGAATTCCGGTGACTTCCGTTGTGCTGGTAGCGAACGCAGCAAATTCAAATATCGTAGACAATACGCAGTTCGTCTCACAAGGTCGGTGAACGATGAGGTTTGATTTAGATACCACTCGTTGAATGCTGACATAGTGGAATTAGCACAAGCAACTGCCGTACGTCGTTTTTCCTTGTCTGCCTCCATCTCAAATAAGGGTTCCAGTAAATTTGGCCATTTATCTTGTTTCTGTTTTAACCAACTTGGACCTTGCCACCAAAAATCGCTCTGGGTGATGTCTTCCGGCATGATACCTCAGGAAATTAAGTCGGCAGGATTCTCAATTCCAGGCACATGTCTCCATTGCTATGAGTCGGTTAGAGTATGGATCCTTGCGACTCGGTTAGCAACATAAGTCGTCCAAGTTGTTGGAGAACCATGAATCCAATGTAGTACACAGGTGGAATCTGTCCAGAAATACACCTGCATAGGGGTTTTCAAGGAGTTTTGTACCTTTTCGAAGAGTTGTGCCGACAGTACCGCACCGCATAGTTCTAACCGTGGGATAGTTTGGCATTTCAGGGGGGCTACTCGTGATTTTGATGTGAGTAAATCAAATCGAGTGTTGTAATCCTCCCAGTTGTATCTACACTGCGAACATAAACACAGCAGCCATAAGCCTTCTCTGACGCATCCGAGAAGCAGTGGATCTCCTTCGATACTGCACCAGGAATGACGATACAACGGTCAATTCTTATTTCGTTCAGCACGGGGAGCTGTTCGTAGAACGGCTGATCCCAGTCTAGCGCGCGATCATTATTTTCGCGAATTTTCCACAGTAGCTGCATCACAATTTTTGCAGTTGTGATAGCTGCACCAAGCAATCCTAAAGGAGCAAATAAAGTGGCAATAATGGAAAGTACTTGTCTTTTCGTAAATTGTCGGTTGTCTTGAAACGAAGGAATGTTGAACTGAAACAGGAGCTGATCCATCCTCGGCTTCCAGGTTAAACCAAGTGTCTTGACGGACGGGTTCTGATTAAGATTGATTTCATCGTTCTCTCGTATTGCCAAATCATCTGCAGAAATTCTATCTAATACCAGGGGACAATTGGAAGCCCATTTCCTTAGCCTCAAACCACCCGTTTCCAACATTTTGCTGAGTTGTTTACGTAGCTCGCACGCTTCTTCAACCGAATCCGCTTCCGTTATGACATCATCCATGTAAGTGTCTTCGATCACCGCTCGTGCCGCTAGAGTGTACGTTGATCCTTCATCCTTCGCCAATTGGTTCAATGTTCTGGTGGCCAGATAGGGTGCAGGTTTGGTTCCGTAGGTTACTGTACTAATCTCATACAAATCTACCTCATCCTGGGGATTGGAACGCCATAGAATACACTGGAGTGGACAGTCGTCGACATGGACCCATATTTGCCGAAACATCTTCTCCACGTCCGAAACGAGCATGATCTGCTTAGTACGGCTTCGCATCATGATTGACCGCAAGTCCTCCTGTATGACTGGCCCTACCAGTAGCATATCGTTGAGTGAAACGCCGGATGACGTCTTGCAGGATGCGTCAAAAACTACCCTGACCTTGGTAGTAGTGCTGTCCTCTTTAAAGACAGGATGATGTGGTAAGAAACAACGTTGTTTGGATGTTACCTCCGGGCCTTCAACCATCCTCATGTGCCCCAGTGACTCATATTCCGTCATAAATTCATGGTAAGACTTTTGAAGATTCGAATTCATATCCAATCTACGCTCGGTGCCTCGAAGACGCCGGAATGCGATGTCTCTAGATTCGCCTAATCGTGAGAGAGCATCTTCATACTTCGGGAGTGCAACGGTATATCTACCATCAGGATTCCTTTGGACTGTATTTTGGTATATGTCCTCACACAGTTTTTCCTCCGGTGAGAGAACCTTAACCGAACCAACCTCTTCACTGGACCAGAACCGAGCAACCAGAGATTCCAGATTTTCTGTTGCTGAAGCGTTGCAAGTGATGTGCATATCCTGACTTGCGTTAGATAAACCTCCACACACCACCCATTTAAAATCCGATTCATTCAACATTGGCAATTGATTGCCAAGAGGTATCCTTTGACCGGTTTCGAAAAAGTCGAAAAATGACTCAATACCGAGCACCATGTCCACTCGCATGGACTCAAAAAAGGAAGGATCAGCCAGTTTGATCCCTGGAGGTATCAACCAACCATCCGTGTTCATTGTAGTAGTTGGAAGGTTCACGGTTACGTTGGGAAGAACAAGGAAGCCCATTGATTGCGAGAATGACGATACTCGCGAACGCACCACTGCTTGTATTTTTTGCCTGACCTTAGTCGCTGCTTGACCGACTCCGCGTACTGAAATGTCAACCCTTTCTCGATGGGTCTTCATTCGTTGATTCAGCCGCTCTGTGATGAAATTGCTCTCCGAACCGGAATCTAGAAGAGCCCGAGCAGGAAACCGTCCACCTTCGTCGTCTTCCACTATTACCACGGCAGTTGCCAACAAAATTTGCGAAGAAAACTGTTGAGCGGCACCGGAAACTGAAATGGTGGTGGCTGTCACGTTAGTCACCTGAGATCTATTCGAACCAGAAGCATCGTTAACTTCAGATGACTCCTTGGAGTTTGAAGGATGGTTGCCCCTAGCAACCGCTGTGACCTTTGCAGAACTATCCTTCTTCGACCGGAAACATACCAGGGTATTGTGACGACCCTTGCAGTTTCGACAATTGAATTTGGACTGGCACTCCTTGGCCATGTGTCCCACTCTCAAACCATTCCTGCATAGTGAATGAGTTTTAAGCAGTGCATCTCTATCACCAACCGCCATACGCTGGAACGATGTACACTGATACAACAAATGGTTCTCCTTGCACGCCACACATCGCCTCCCTGACGACTGCATCGTGCTGAAGCTGGCTTTAATGTGTTGTGACCTTGACTTCGGTTGTATCTGCGACGGGTTGACACCCCTAGTGTCAACAGATTTTGGTGGTAGGCTATCCAAAACTTAGATTCTACGCCGAAGAAACTCGCATATTTCGTCCAGGGTACCATGCTGATTTGTTGAAGAGACTTCCTCCCAACCTCTACGTGTGATGGGATCCAACCGCGCTGTGAGGATGTTCACCAGCAGAAGATTCTTATATTCGATCGGTTGGATGACCTGGTCGAGCGTCTGGACAATTCGCTCGAATCCTTCAACCAAGATGTGCAAGTCAGCTCCAGACTCCTTGACAAGCGTTGGAAGTTTGAAGAGCGCTTGAACCTGCCGTTTCCTTAGTTGCTTGCTGTTGTTGTACCGCTTCAACAACATATCTCATGCCACCTGGTAATTTGCTTTCGTGATAGGAAGTGCATCGATTAAGCCCTTGGGTTCTCCTTGAAGGCAGCCTTTCAAATAATGGAATTTTTCCACCTCCGGCAGGTCTACCTTCCAATGGATAAGCGATGTGAACAAATCGCGGAAGCTTAGCCATTCATCGATATCTCCGTTGAAAGTTTGCAATTTTATCTGCGGCAGGCGCACATGATCGATCGATGTTGACCTATCACCACCTCGAAATGATTGCTCCAATACTTGTGGTGTCTGAAACTCTCTAATCTTGTCCATTAGAAAAGCCTTGATGCCATAAAATCGATCGCTAAATTCCACACGTTCCTTTTCAAGCGATGTCTTTTCCGCGTTGTAGTCATCGTGAGAGAAGATCTCCACCGTGGTTGCGCTGTAAGCTTCCCACAGCTCATCCAGTTTTGTCAACCGTACTTCGACCTCGGTAACTGTATTCGATTCGGAAAACGCCTGCGTAAACCGATAGATGTCGTTGAAAGACAGCTGAATCTCCTTTAACCTTGCCGTCAATGCCCTCATAGTCGGCGCCTTGCTCGATGTTCCGGTGATCGGCATGGTATTAACGTCACGGTAGTACAATTAGCAGGAAAGAGAAAAGCGGTGTAGTATACTGCAAAACGCCTAGCCTCGCCAGGCATATACTATTTCAAATTACCCGGAGAGACGAGTAGTTGCGCTTCAAACGTTTCAAGTTTCAAACGGAGAAATCCCCAGCCTAGTGACGTCACACGTTGATCTTCCAGATGACAACAACTCAACAATAATGGTAGGAATCGAAGAGGAAAACGACAGTGTAGTATTCGAAAAGTGGGCTTCGGCAGGACATATACCGTGCAACTCACCACAACAATAATAATGGGTCTCCCACTGGTATCCAACAATCAATTCCAAATTGATTCAAATATAATGGGTTGCAAATAATGCACTCAAGGAATCGTGAAAAATGATGGTCGAAGAGGATGTATAATTTTTTAAGAAAGTGTATTTTTCTGTAGTCCCGCTTCGGAGACATATACTCATGTTCGACTCACCTAGACAGGTAACTATCGGCGTGGCCTCTTCTTTGCACGGGTCCTTAGGAGTCTTCAAACATCGGGATAAACTGCGTAGACGATAATACAATAACTAGCACCCTAATTGCCGACCAGAACGCGTGAGGTGTAGGGTCCAGTGCTGGGAGAACGCACAGTAGATGATCCAGAACTAGTATCAATTGTCGCTCCAATCCATGTACAATTTTGAAGAAAATTACATCGAAAATTGTGGTTAGAGTCAAGTATTGGTGGCTTCGGCCGAACATATACTGAACTATTTGTAAATTACCTGGGAGAATAAAATCCGCCACTAGTTCAGTTGTTCTGGCAAGTTGTCACACGTATCCAGTTGAATATAGAATCAACTTCCTGAGCCGTGTACACTGGGACTAAAGATGATATCCACGTAAATTCGTAGAATTCTAAGGCCAGGCCAGATACCCACCAGGCGCACTTGAGATAAAATCAGTATCGAATTCCAAATTCACTTCAACCAATTGCGTAAACCAACACAAGATTTTCAATCGGTGAATGTCCAATACCGAAGCTACGCTATATTGATGTGAACGCAAAGTCCAACGATATTAAAAGTGCAATCGCTAAAAGGCCCAATGCCTTTGTCTGCGAGTGTGATGGCGTGGTGGCAATTGTTCGGGATTAGATGATGGCGAGTGCTTCAATATTCCTTTGTGCCAGTCAATAGATGATGGCGCTAATCCAAATACCATAGGCCCTCTAGCAACCGATCCGGTTCGAAGGACCAAAATGTTGGGGATGAACCGGATTACCTCCTTCGATGGGTGGATCTTCAACACTCGACGGGTTTGGGGTTATGCCACGGGAAATTCTTCAATTGACTATCCTCCTGGCTAGTGATTTTCCTTCCTGGTCATTGAATCACACCCGCGGTTACCACACATTAAAAAACAGATATATTTGCACTAAAACAAAAACTACATGAACTACATTTATTACGGCTTAATGAACTAACAGAATTTTGACTTAAAACTAAAAACTATACGCTGGCCATGCGGAGGCCTAAACCGGTGTGCTGGCGATCGAAATGCGAGTTGAGGTTGAACTAAACTGATCCTAATACTGCAGGTCATCGTCAGCCGGTGATCGAAGATTGAGGGTGTCCATAGTAGTGAGAGAGGGATCCCACTCTCTTATCACTGCTTATCACTCCTGTTTCTCACATGTTGTCATCGATGACTCCGACAATCTCCCAAACGCTGATACGATGTGTCACTCCTATTGATTCGGCAATGGCTTGTAAGTGAGCCCGTTGGATAGCAAACATCAATACTGAGGCAAGGACTCATTTTTGTGAGGAACGACAGGGTTGTAGTCTGAGAGGGAAGATGCTGTTCCTCAACATATGTGAACTTTCACTTCTGGGGGAAGCCCAGACATAATTACGTCTGCAATGTGAAAAAGTGTTCGTTTACTTTTTTATTAGCGTTGTTTGGGGGAAAATACACTGAGGCAAATACATGTGTTTCACCTGTCATGTGTACTTTCACCCATACATGTTCAAATTCCATAATTTCTTATGTTTCGATAATTTCTCAATTAAAATTGGTAGAAATAGCTATTAAAACACCACCACCTGACTTCTTTTCAGAAATTTCCAAATTGCGATCATTTCTAAAAACATTATAAGAATTTCCGAAGACTTCTTCACTACTAACGCTTTGATCCCATCTGGTTTCATTCATAGGACTGAAGCAGGCGTTAGTTCTTGGAGCCTGCTACTTTTGGTGTGGCGCTTGTGACGATTTGAACATTTTAAGCTCGGTTTACAGTGGATTATAATTTCTTATAATATTTCTTCTATCAACCTACTAGTATCAATAATGTAGATAAAACATTATTATACCTGACTGATAGACAATGAAAAAATACTGTCGTTGTGATAACCACTGCACTAATTACAATACGGAAGACTTTATTCTCGAATCAAAGTAACAAAAATTACGCGTATATTGTGTTTGCTGCCTACAGCCTTCAAGAAAACCGAGCTGTCAAATTAGCACCACATGCAGCACCAAATTTTCAGCTTCACGATTTTTGTTCGTGGATGACAGTCGCTTCAGTCCTGTGGTTTCATTTGCCATTATTATTGGGAATGAGTAGCCCAAAACTTTATTATGAATTTTTTGAATTTTAACCGCACTTTTCATACGGTTAAAATTTTGGCAATAAACTATAATTTCGGTACTTAATTGTGTTTTAGGAGGAAGCGTTTGTTGTTGTTGTTGTTGTTGTTGTTGTTGTTGTTGTTATTGTTGCTGCTGTTGTTGTTGTTGTTGTTGTTGTTGTTGTTGTTGTTGTTGTTGTTGTTGTTGTTGTTGACGTCGACGTTTTTTGTTAAATTTGCTAGATACTGTTTCTTCTTCATTTTTGCCTTTTCAGCCAATTCCTGCTGATTCAAACGACACAATTTTCGAGCATCATATTCACTCCAATCCGCTATCCATACCTTCCTCATTCCCAAAACTCACCAGCCTCAGCCGTCGGTAACGTGTTTGTTGTTAAGATTCAATTCTTTTGCCACGCTGGGATAACGAAGTTAAATGTGCATTGGCGTGTACTTCCCCATGTCTTGGTATTGCGTTTATGTTCGCAGTTAGTGCTTTTTGCTCGTCCAAGATATCGAACTCTAGCAGAAAGTTGCTTTGCATATTAAAACTGGCTGCGGTTTCTTTGCTCAGCTGATTGAGCTGACTTATCTCATTGTTAATATTTAGCAGCTCCTTTTTTAGATCACCTGCTAGATTATGCAGTGTTGACGTCATTGCTGTGTCAACTAAAGAAGTTAAATGATTTTTCAGCATCGTAGTACTTCCAGTCAAACTACTGTTTATGTGAATGGAAGACAGCTTATTCTTTATGCTAGTGAGAATGGCTTCCATATTCTAAATAGCTTCCGAGACTAAATTTGGTTTTTCCTGTTGGAGAGTAAGTCGATGCATAACCTCCGTGTTTTCGCTAATTTGCTTAGCCAGGAGCTTTTGTTATTGAGTGAGAACGTTGAACTCAAAAGTTACGGTTACCAGAGTTTGGCATGAGCCACAACATGGTAGCACAAATAACGACGGATCAATCGCCTTTCTGTCTTTTTTTAGGTTCCGAAGTGAGCCTCGGGGAACCGTAACACCCACTCAGGCGGCATGAAACTTGCGTGTGCATCCAATACACGTCCACATTACGGAATCGACAGACGAGTCCAATAAGCACACTTCAGAATTAATCTGAATCATGTTTGAATATACGGCACCGGCAAAAAGCACTCATGAATAAAACGAAAAGTAAGCAAAACATAATAAAACAAAACGCGCGTGGTCGCCAGCGATTTAAAATTGCGTCCAAACTGATTGACGATCAATAAGGGAACGTCCATTAATTACGTCACGCAAAAATTGACTTTTTTAAACCCCCCCTCCCCCCCTTGTCACGTTTTTTGTATGGACCTCCAATTTTTTTTGTATGGATCGTCACGTTTTCTCAAACCCCCCCTCCCCCCTTACTGCGTGACATAATTAATGGACCTTCCCTAATCAATTTTTGTCTTTACCTAAGCTTCCACCCCGAATGATTTATTCATTTCATTTATTTATTTATTTCTATTTATCTACAGGTTATGTAGGGAAACGGAACCTATTCTCACCATAGTACATATATCCATCACATTCTGCAGCCATCCAACTTCAAACGTAAAAAAATGTTTAATTTCTCAAATTAATTGACGGAGGAACCAAGAATATACAATCCTGGCAAATAAAATTAG
The DNA here is from genome assembly GCA_034211315.2 of Aedes japonicus. Classification (NCBI taxonomy): domain Eukaryota; kingdom Metazoa; phylum Arthropoda; class Insecta; order Diptera; family Culicidae; genus Aedes; species Aedes japonicus. The sequence goes on from JASCZW010005545.1 coordinate 107,304, forward strand.
GTCTTGAATATAATTAAAAGCTGCAAAAACGTTTCGGAGACTTAAATTTCGTAAAAATAATGAGCAGTCAGATTTTCAACACAATTTCTTACCTTTGCACTACAAATTCGTCGTATTGATCTAACCGTACTAGGGAATATACTCGAGCCAGACTCCAAGTTTTCTCTTTAATTGCACTATATCCTCACACATTTTCGGTGCGTAATTGCACAAACCATAAATATCACACTTCACTTATTAAACTAGCCACACGAGAATCAACGAATACGTGATAAAATACTAGAAAACTATGGGATTTATTTTCACAATAAATTAAATACGCTTGCACCTATTCTGAACCGTGTTTACAATCGACGTAATCGCTTGATGTTGCACTGCTCATATACTGTATAGCAAACACATCAACGCTAGTGTGCGTATTCAATCATTCATAGAGCATTCTATGCCCAACGTTATGGTGAGCCTTGTTGTCAATATTCTCATGGAAGAATAAAAAACAAACCCTTTCATTTTGTCTTGGTTATATGCATGCTACCCAACACACGTAAAGTGCTGTCAAATGATCAACTTCATTTTTGGGTGTAGTAGTGAAAAGCGTAAACTTGTTTGTATTTTTTCTTGATTAAAATCAGTACGATTAACATATGTACAGAGATGGGATTGATGGTTTTCGTGATATTATTAATACACTCAGTAGCAAAACAGAGCCGAGCAAAATTTTGCTTCCAATATACGCGCTGTTCAACCTTCTGTAACTTTGTCAATTATCAATATATTTGGCTGAAATTTTGACAACACTATAACTAATGTATACACCGTTGTCATCATACAGGTTTGGGCCGAATTAATAAGATTTATTCATCGCAGCTTTGTATCTGCACCGATAGTTCAGCATGGTAAATATCGTGTGAAAGCGAGAAATACTCATGTTGGAGCGTCAACTTTGACGTCAGCTGTAGTCCAAACCATTCGATGAAAACAGTTCTTTTTTGTCCACATTATTCTCTGTATTGTTTTTGTTATTGAGAAATTTTTAATGTCCTACATAATTTTTTCACAGAAATACGGATTTTTGAAATTGGTATGTCAAAATTGACTTTTTTCACATATGTTATGATAACATCAAATTTATAAACTTCATCAACATAAATTTTGGTCACATAAGTTGTATACATTAGTTATAGTGCTGTCAAAATTTCAGCCAAATATATTGATAATTGACAAAGTTACAGAAGGTTGAACAACGCGTATTTTGGAAGCAAAATTTTCCTCGGCTTTTTTTTGCTGCTGAGTGTTAAAGGTACATAGCAGTGGTAACTTTTCCGTATTAAATTGGAAGAAAATGATCAGAATCGAATGTTTTGTGTGTTGCTAAACGATTAACGGTAAGTAAACGAATAAATTGTGAATTGCTTGTGTACTCAGTGTTCGGTATTCAGTGCATATTCACCGATTTCCACTGGAGGTCCGCTTATTGAGCTCAAGATAGGTAACCGCAGCATAGAATTATTCCTCATGGCTCGGGGTTGCACGTTGATGTTGATTTGCTCCAGAAAATCAGGACAGTGGACGTGGCCTTGCAAGATCTCTGCGATTAACAAAGCCCTGGCTGTATCTCTACGGGCTAACAGGGACTCCACGTTAATCAGATGGCAACGGCTTTCGTAGCTTGGCAACCGATAGGGATCCGTCCACGGTAGTTGACATAGCCCAAATCTCAAAATCCGTCGAACAACCTCTACTCTAACGACACTGTTGTTGTAATGAGGAGTCCACACAACCGATTAATACTCTAATATAGAACGACACAAGGAAAAGTACAACGATTTGAGGCAGCAGATGTCCGTGAAGTCTTTAGCAATCCAAAGATGAACCATAGAACGCAGGAGGCTTTGCCAACGTGCTCAATTTCGGTGCCCAACAAGGCATACTTGAATAGTCTGTTTCTTGTGCGAAATCGAGATAACCGTGCATTTGGCCGGATTGACATCCATGCGTTTCAAATTGCACCAGTCGGCAAAAGCATTCAGCTGACGTTGAAGAAAACGACAGTCATCGAGACTGGCTATCTCCTATAACTACAGCCAGATGACGGTCAATGAGATACGATTGAAACCATTGCAGCATGTATCCGTTGATCCCAAGCCTTTCAGTTGGTCTTTAGCTATGCGGTGGTTCAATTTATCGAAGGCTGCAGACAAGTCGGTGTAAGTGACATCCGTTTGGGCGCGTTTCGCCATACTGTCAGTAATATAGGTAGTAAGGCGGTAAGGCACAGCAGTGTAGTGGCAGTGGAGCGACCAAGAAAAGGTCCATTAATTATGTTACGCAGTAAGAGGGGTTGGGGAAAACGTGACGATCCATACAAAAAAGTGAAGGTCCATACAAAAAAAATGACAAGGGGGAGGGGGGTTGTTGGGTTTATAAAAAGTTATTTTTTGCGTGACGTAATTAATGGACGGTCCCCAACCATGAATTTGTGCTGGTCGGTACTAATATACACGCTAAGCTCAGTTTACCCATAATCGCATAAAAGTGCACATACTCATATATGGGTAAAGTTGACTTTACCCATATTTTAGTAAATTTGTATGGAAAAAAATACTCAAATATGTGTAAGTAGTAACGTACCCATAAATGGATATGTGCACTTTTCGCTATTATGAGTATTCTTTACCCATATATAGGTTAACTGATCTTAGCGTGTACGGTTTGCAGTGAGCGAGCAACGGTTCCATAATTACAAGCTCAAACAGTTTAGCAACAGCACCAAGCGAAGTTATGCCGCGATAATTGCCAGCGTCCCGTTTGCTACCCTTTTTGTGTACTGGAAACGTGTGCGCAAATTTTCAACAGCAAGGAAAAATACCGACAACCACAGACAGTCGAAAAACGTGAAGCAGTGCACTATGGTCCAGATCACGAATTTACGAGGAAACATGCTCCCAGCGCCTAAACTTGAAACTTTATAGCAAAGTAATGTTCTACAATATGGTTTGTATTATTAAGGCCCATTTTTTGATGTTGATAAAAATTAGGGTGGTCCCCATTTTCATGGAAATACAAAAACTAACTTTTTTATTTGCAGAAATAGACGTTTAAAAAAATGATTTTTTTGCCCTTACTTTTTTATTTCAATTCCCACCGTAAAGATGTGTTTGGACGAGTTTTGGAACTTTTTAAGACGCGTACTTTGGTATACAAATTTTGCCGCTAGCTTCAATAAATCAATAGTTATTGAAGTTTTTCTTAAAAAAATACGCCCTTTTTAAATGTTGATTTTCATGATTGGGGCAAATACAAAATAAAATTAAAGACGTCATTTGGAAGGACAATTTATATTGTTCAACATATGTGAAAACTAGAGATATGTTATTTCTGTATCTTGAGAAATTTACATTTTAATCTGGAATAGTTTAAGAAGAAAAACTTCTATAACTATTGATTGGTTGAAGCTAACGGCAAATTAAATACATCAAAATACGCGCCTTTAAAAGTTCTACAACTCGTCCCAAAACAACTTGACGATGAAAATTGAAATAAAAAAGTAAGGACAGAAAAACTTTTTTTTATGGCTCACCCTATGTTGACGAGGGAAAACTTGCTCTATATCGGTCAATTTTCAAGCTACAAAAAAAAATGTTTAATAATAATTTTAATCAACATAAAAAAATAGGAAAACGTTTTTATTTCTAGTTTCACCACCATTTTTTTTAAGGTTAATAATTGACCGATTTAGAGCAACTTTTCCCTCGTCAACTTAGGGTGAGCCATAAAAAAAAGTTTTTCCGTCCTTACTTTTTTATTTCAATTTTCATCGTCAAGTTGTTTTGGGACAAGTTGTAGAACTTTTAAAGGCGCGTATTTTGATGTATTAACTTTGCCACTAACTTTAATCAATCAATAGTTATAGAAGTTTCTCTTCTTAAACCATTCCAGATTAAAATGTAATTTTCTCAAGATACAGAAATAACATATCTCTAGTTTTCACATATGTTGAACAATATAAATTGTCCTTCCAAATGACGTCTTTAATTTTTTTTTGTATTTGCCCCAATCATGAAAATCCACATTTAGAAAGGGCGTATTTTTTTTAAGAAAAACTTCAATAACTATTGATTTATTAAAGCTAGCGGCAAAATTTGTATACCAAAGTACGCGTCTTAAAAAGTTCTAAAACTCGTACAAACACATCTTTACGGTGGGAATTGAAATAAAAAAGTAAGGGCAAAAAAATCATTTTTTTATGGTACACCCTAAGTTGATGAGAAAAAATTGCTCTAAATCGATCAATTTTCAAGGTACAAAAAAAATTTCTTCATAAAAATTCTATAAAATTTTTTGCGCTACAATTTTGCGAAAGAATGTAAACGTCTATTTCTGCAAATAAAAAAGTTAGTTTTTGTATTTCCGTGAAAATGGGGACCACCCTAATTTTAATCAACATCAAAAAATGGGCCTTAATAATACAAACCATATTGTAGAACATTACTTTGCTGTAAAGTTTCAAGTTTAGGCGCTGGGAGCATGTTTCCTCGTAAATTCGTGATCTGGACCATAGTGCAGTGGGGGCAACAAACTATGTGGGTGTAGTTTGAGAAAGGGCGAAGGAATTCCATCCGGCCAGGGGTTGTGAGATAATTTGAGTTTGCCTTTATTATCATCTCTGCATCGATGTCAACTTGGCCCATGGTTTGACCGGCAAGTTGAACGTACCTGGCCGCAAGTCTAATGTGGTCATTGCTCAATGTTTCCTCGGTGAAAACGCTAGATAATTTGTCGGAAAATAGCTGACAAATACCCTACGGGGTGGAAGCTTTGTTGTCGTGGAGCGTCATAGACGACGGAAGGCCAACTTCGTGGCGTTGTTCATTTACAAATGTCCGGTATTGTTTAGGACATGACTTGAGCTTTCTCTGTATTCCAGGCAGATACTGGAAGAAAGCAACGTTGCGACTCGTTTGTATTCGTGATTCATCCTAACATAGTGACGACTTAGAAATAGTGTCCGGTGCTTTGTGAATTTTCTGAGGGCAGCTCTCTTTCCAGATTTCAAGCGGCGAAGTTCGCTCGTTTGCCAAGGTGGACGAGACGTATGACGATGCCAGAACATTGGAACATATGCCAGAACATTGAAAAATATTTGAGCGGCTGACTCGACATTGACTGTATCCAAAATGGTATCCTAATCGAAAAGCGAGAGTAACTCGGCAATATAGCAATCATTGGCACGAACAAAATAGTAAGAAACTGTGGAAACTGTGGAAATCATGCTCCAGCTTTGAGCGTAACGTGACCAGTAGAGGTGGATGATGAAGAGTTAGTTTCATTAGAGGAGGGGGGCTTCGCATAAGAGAGGAGCGGTGTCTTGGGCGCTCACGAAACAGAGGTCTAAGCTGCGGGTGTTCATGATTGATTTGAGAGAGAGTGGCTGAGCTGTTACTGTCCAGAAGGAACGAAGGAATGACAAAATGATTGGCATCGGGAAATAGAAACCCACAGATAATGAAATCACAGGCAGATTAAAGTCGCCTATCACCATAACTTCGTCGGTTGCTTTGGCATTTTCCAAAATTGCGAAAACCGATTGGCAATGGGTTGCAATTAGGCCACGATCGCGAATGCCGTTGGGTGGAATGTATGTCCACAGGGACATTGTACGATCGCCCAATTTTATCGACGTCCAAACTTGTTCCAAACAAGTCCAAGAAGGGTTTTCAAGAGCCTTTGCTTTAAATTTTTTACTAACAGCTACTAGTACGCCCTAACCTTTCGCTTTATGGCTCTTATCGGCATTCCTGTCACATCGAAATACTTCGTAATCTGACAAGAGAGTGCGCGTGAATCCGGCCAGGTCTCTGTGATGATGTCATAGCACTGGTCCGAGGTTGCTATGCAGAAATCGTCGACATCACTGTTGATACCACCAACACTCCAGAGCGGTTCCATATCATTTCAGCAACGAGTAATTTTCATATTTTTTGATTTGCATGAAACCTTGCATACACGTTTTTGGGGAAGAAAAACGCCGTTTTGCATACTTGGTTCGCCATTTTGAATCTAGCCTTACTTATGAGAAGGGCCTATGAAAAATGCACATGATATCTTCAAAAAATTGTATCTAGGAAACGGTTTGTCCGATTGGTTTGGTGTCTTGGGCGAAATTTTAGACAATTGTTGGTGCTATATGGAGAAAATATGCACGGTAAAAAAAAGTTTGGTTTTTGTGTTTTGAACTAAAATATAGATTTTCCCTTAAAAGTGACCTGTCAATAATTTTTTAATTATCCTTATGTTATAGCTGACTGAAAATGCTATCTAGTGCACAGTGAGTTGTTCTGGAGAAAAATAGGTTACAATGAAAAAATAAATTTAAAAAAATTACAATTTTCAAAAAAGCTATTGAGAAAAGTCAAAAAAGTTTGTCACTCTAATTTTATGAAAGAAGATCAAATTTGCAAGCAAAAAGTACATAGGTAACATTTTTCTAAGATGCACCGTTTAGAAGATATTACTGATTCAATATTGATTTTTTGATAACTTAGTAAGTTTTGGCCCTTTTCGGATGTACTCCGTGTTTTTTCAGTTTCAAAAGTATTTTTTTCGGAAAGATTGGAAAAGTTTGGAAAAGATTGGAAGTTAAAATGACACTGACAGCTTAAAGATTCGAGTGAAATTCTCTGCCTTAAAAGTATTTTGAAAAACAAGTTACAAAATCCCATTATCAGGAACAATGATTTCTTCCAGTTATTTTTGGTGTATTGTGTTGAAAATGTGCATTCAACACTTGCATATCGCCTAACAGTTTAATCCATTTAAACTGGATGTGTTTATACTGTGCATATTTTCTCTCTATTGCCGAACATTGCCCCAGACATCAAACCGATGAGACAACTCGATTTCGAGATACACCTTTTTGAGAACTGCAAATGCAAGCTCCTCAATTAGCAAGATTCAAAAGAGCGAATTAAGCTATTTTTTCAGGGATGGTGATTGTGCGCAATAAAAAATAACATTATATGTTGGATATCATCAGTTTATTTTTATTCCTGTATTTTTATAAAATTATTGTTTACACAACTTTCTTAACAATATCGAATATTTTGGCATCATTGTCAGGACAGTTTGAATAAAGCTTTGCCTTTATTGTATTTTCTGATAGAGGAAGAAATGAGTGGAATTTTTGAGTTCCTTGAATTGTTTTTGCATTATTATATTGATTATTTAGCTGCAAAGACATATTTTCGTATTCTTCTGTAGTAGAATAACAAAATGACAACTTTGTAAGTTCTTCTTCTTTTCGTTTGTTTGCCCAATTAAACAACTCTCTTGCAGTGTTTATCGGGTGTTCGCGTTCTTTGGCTAAACTTGCTCTGGTAGCCATGCGTTTTATCGTACCTCCAATAGCATCGCATGGACCTTTTCCGTGCGATGTTGCGAAGAAATGCCATTCAGCGTCAATACCATACTTTGACTTAAATTTACAAAGGCTAGAAAAGTTTTTTCGGTTTTTATACTGTGAAGCAGCACCATCTGACATAAAATAATTTTTTTTATGTTTTTATTTTGATCAATTTGTAAAAAGTTTATCATTTTATCAATAAACAAATTAACAGCGACTGAATCATGTCTTAGTTCTTCAGAAATTATAATGAAGCTAAAATGTTTAATTTTCATATTTTCAGTATAATATATTACGAAAGGATGGATTGTGGCCTGTTGCACGTTCCAATGGTGTGATTGAACTTCATCCTGCAAAATGAAGCTGTGATTTTCAGAAAAGTCACAAATAGCTAAAAATTCACCATCTTGCAAGTTTTGTTTTGTAGTTTTCAAAAAAATTGGATTGTTCGGTTTTTACAAAATCATGCGGAATCAAACTTTCTAATTTTGAGCTGAAAAATGAAACAAACTCATCGGTTTGCTTTACAATAGTTTCTAAATCACATCTGTCAGTGGTAACCCATTGTTCGAATGAAAGCTTTTCAACAAAGTTTTCTTCCAGTTGTTTCAATAAACTGTCTTCTAAAACTGAGGTATCTGGGCAGTTTTCACATCTTCGTAGATGGCAATGAGTTGTTTTATTTTCGCAAAGTAATCTATTCGTTAATGTTTTTAGATCATTCAAGACATTGTATTTTTTTAAGCTATGTAGAATTAAATTGACATTTTCATGCGTAGTGCAAACGCAAACATTATGTGTTCCTGTGATAGTCAATAGTTTACATTGCCTTGGCCGGAGGCTTGCCAATGATGAAAACCCTATTTTTACATTGACGTACATTTCATTAAAGCGATTAAAAGCTTCTCTCAATGTCATCATTAACAATCTTTTCTGAACAGCTAATCTCTTATTTCCTGTCTTTACGCTAACAAAATCTCTTTGGCCTGGCATTGCACGGCTTATATCATCGTCCTCAAAAAAATTCAAAACCAGTTCTTTTGTTTCATTACTCAAAGCTTTTCCAGAGCTTGAACCTTGAGATGAATCAAATACATTATCTCTTTCCTTTCTTGCATCTGATGCCATATTTCTACTCGTTTCAAATTCGTCTACAATTTTTTGTACTGACCATGATTTTGGTAACAATGATAAAATTAATAGTTTTTCTTGCCTTGTGGCTGAATTTAAAAATTTCATTTTCATATTTTCTGTGACTTCATCAAACTCGTTTGCTTTTTCTGTTTTAGCGTCTAATTTAAAAAGATTTCTTCGTACACCTTCGACGATTTCAGCGCACTTTTTTTCACGATAGTGAACATTTTTAACCTTACCTAAATCTATAGGCGAAACACGAATAGCTGCTATTCCTCGGTTGAATATTTCGACGTCTACAGGCATCGTGAAGTCTTCATTTTATTGAATTGTGCTTAGCGTTGACGCTGATGGTATCGTGACCAAACTTTCATAGCTTTGCGAATCAGGTACATCAGGTATGGTCTGAACAGTTGGCATCCTTGAGCCGCCGGCTACGCTTTGTTCTTCGTTTTGGGTGAGGTGAGCTCTTGAATCAATATGTAGACGGCAAGACGAACAAATACGAAAATCCTTGGTGTTGAGTGTGGATACCTTGGAAAATCCAATTGATTTAAGTTTTTGGATGATACCATCCGTGAGATATTGCAGCTCTTTCAAACACTGAATGTCTTTGAATGGGCGAATACATTTTATTTTACTCATTTTGTAATCTGTAACATAGACAATATTTTCCAATTGTTAGTTTTGTACGAAAATATCACAAAACATATAATTAAAATGTGTATTTAAAACTTACCTTTGCACCAAAACGTGTTACACTTTCCTTTACAATTATTATGTTATCAAACAACACTAGATCTCGTTCAAAAACACAGGATTATGAGCTGAAATTACTATAATCACTATGCTACTAGCAACCTTTCTGCATTAACTGTTTGGTAGATACTGGATTAATTCAGAACCGAGTCAGACATTATTATACAGCTCACGGGTAGAAATCATAGAATACTGGGTAAGGACTGTTGAAGATAGGTGGAGTTGAACGCTCAGGTATCGTCGAACCTTCAGGTACGAGTTTGGAGAGTTGGAGCGAGGTAGATTTGCTGGCATAGGTATATTGTTATTGAAGAAGATTGTAAATTGTATATACCTGGAATGAATAAAGAGTGCGGTGGTTGTTGATTGAGGTATCAGTCGGCAGCCGTCTAGTTTGATGGAAGGTGACTAAGACTGCGTTCTTTTTGTTTATTATTAAGAAACGGTCATCGACGGAGCTAGCCTCGTTATGGCCAGCGTGGCCATGGTGGACTAGTTCCAACAAAGACCATGTTTACAATCACCAACTGTACGTAGTACAGCTAACTGGTATCTAATTACCTGTATCTAATACTTGTTACCACGTTTTCAGCACAACGCACCAAAAATCACTTGAAGAAATCATTGTTCCTGATGTGTGGGATTTTGTAACTTGTTTTTCAAAATACTTTTAAGGCAGAGAATTTCACTCGAATCTTTAAGCTGTCAGTGTCATTTTAACTCAAAATTGTCCAATCTTTCCGAAAAAAATACTTTTGAAACTGAAAAAACACGGAGTACATCCGAAAAGGGCCAAAACTTATTAAGTTATCAAAAAATCAATATTGAATCAGTAATATCTTCTAAACGGTGCATCTTAGAAAAATGTTACCTATGTACTTTTTGCTTGCAAATTTGATCTTCTTTCATAAAATTAGAGTGACAAACTTTTTTGACTTTTCTTAATAGCTTTTTTGAAAATTGTAATTTTTTTAAAAAAATTTTTTCATTGTAACCTATTTTTCTCCAGAACAACTCACTGTGCACTAGATAGCATTTTCAGTCAGCTATAACATAAGGATAATTAAAAAATTATTGACAGGTCACTTTTAAGGAAAAATTTATATTTTAGTTCAAAACACAAAAACCAAACTTTTTTTTTACCGTGCATATTTTTTCCATATAGCACCAATAATTGTCTAAAACTTCGCCCAAAACCCCAAACCAATCGGACAAACCGTTTCCGAGATACAATTTTTTGAAGATATCATGTGCATTTTTCATAGGCCCTTCTCATAAGTAAGGCTAGATTCAAAATGGCGATCCAAGTATGCAAAACGGCGTTTTTCTTCCCCAAAAACGTGTATGCAAGGTTTCATGCAAATCAAAAAATACAAAAAATAAAAACTGGAAAAATTTCCCACTTGTCCCAGGAAAATGAGAAGCTAAATCGTGAATTTTGCCTGCTAAAGTAGGTTGGAAGACCCCCGGTGTGCATCTGGCTCAGGGCCGAGACGACTATGCTGAGCGGTGGCTGGAATATATATCATGTTTCTATAATATTGAATGAAAGCAAGCCCGAATTATTTTAATTTTTGAAAGCAAATTTTTTTAAATGCCTTCAAATAAGTTCAGGCAAAGCCATTTAAGCTTGAATCTCTGCATGCGTAAAATTCCACAACCATCAATTTAAAACGAATCACCAAATGGGCAAATGGCAACTAATTGCACGTCAAAACATCGTGTCAGTATCGGGTGGCGTGCGGCGAACGTCGGCGTGATATTTTGACATGCTAGCAGATGCCGCAACTTCACCACTTCGGCGGGCACCTCGACTAAGTGAACTACGTGGCGTTAGTGAAGGAGCGACTGCTAACCAGGGATAAGGTGCGACTCAAATCTCTTTGAGTGCAGCACGCGCTGCTACGAGACAGCACATTAAATTTCAAAGAGACGTGAAAGTGTAATCTGTACTCCCGTGCACCCTTGTTGTGCCGTGCGCTCAAAGCCGCACATCTCATTTTGAATTTGCGCTTGTCTCTTTGGGTGCTGACGATTGCACTCTCCCTTGTCGTCTCTGTGCAAACACAAGTGCAAAAACAGACACGGCGGCAGGCCCGACTAGTTTGTGAATAAGGATTTTATTTAAAAAAAATCCCTCTATGAACCTATACAATGCCTTTTTGGGACTAGCATCAAAACTTTTCACTTTGCTACCATTTACCAAAGCATGAGCCAAAGCACAGAGTAAAGCACTGAGTAGAGCACTGTACATTAGTAATGTAACATTACTCTTTGTCTCCGAAAGAGTAGTGCATGTGCGGCTATCTGTCTCTCGTGCTGCTACGAAATCTCTCGCACTTTCGCTTTGTGCACTCTTCTGAAACAGGAGACGCACACTTAAAATTGGGTGAAGCACTTGCCTATTTTGCACTACTCTGTGTTTTTCGACAATCCATGCTGCTAACGCTAGCGATTGCTAGATATCTGAAAATTTACACGAGGTTATCGACTTATTTTGGTCATGCTTAAATGTCTGTCTGTGGTTCAAGTGTGGTTTATTAAAATTTTTATGTTGTAATTGCAAAACAGCTCCCAGAAGCAAAAGGATGGAAACCGATGGCTAGTAGTAGAGAAAACTCGTTGGTTAGGTGTATGTATCAATGACTAACTGAACCCGGTGCAAGCGATGCTACAATGAAAATTTAATAGAACTGGCACGTTTGTGTATGTTTTTCAGCAAGAGTTTTTTTCTTGACTAAAAAGGGGTTTACACTTCTATCAAAACATGCTTCTTACCGGAGAAATACACTTATGTGTTTTAGTTGACTGGATAGTTGTCATGTTTGGATGAAATTTTTTGTTTCATTTGTATGAGAACCCCCACTTCCAGATGAAGGAAGGGGTCTCCAACAATCAGAAGAACCTTCATCAGCCCAAAAAAAACCTGTATTCAAATTTTCACGCTGATTGGTGATGTAGTTTCCGAGCCTATAAGGGTCAGTCAGGCAAACAGATGTGGTTCCATTTGCTGGAATAGTTCTTGAGTTATGCAGATATTTGTGTTTTATTTGTATGAGAGCTATCCCCCACTCTTGAGGAGAGGGAGGGGTCTTGAACTACCATAGAAACATTTGTTCCCTCCAAAAACCTCCACGTGCCAAAGTTGGTTCCATTTGCCTAATCAAGCAATCTTGCGTTAGGCTGACATTTGTGTTTCATTTGTATGAAATCTCCTTCTTTTAAGAGATAGGGAGGTCTCAAACCATCATGAAAACATTGTTTGCCTTCGAAAGTGGAAAGTGCCTTAATTAGTTCTCGACTTATGTAGAAACTTGTGTTTCATTTCTATGGTAGCCCTCCCCTCTTCCTTTTTTATTTATTTATATATTTATTTATTTGTCGTCGCCAATCAGTTGTAGACCGTTTTAATCACAATAAGTACTTAACTTAACTTAAGACTAGCACTCGCGGAAATATTGTTTTAATTTTTCTTTCGACATTGTAAAATCTATACTATTGCAATGGATATTGTAATTAGCCATCATTTGGTTAATTGGTCCATATTTTGCATAGTTCGTGCGATGATAATTTGTTGCAAATAACTGTCGATGTCTTAAATGCCTTGTTGGTGTGTTAAAGTTTAATTTTGATAGAATTTCCATTGAATCAATTCTTTGTGAGAGTATATTATTTATAAATGACGCCATAGCAAATTCACGACGCTCTTTCAATGTTTGAATATTGATAAGCATACATCGAGTCTTATACGATGGTAAAGGAAACATAGTCCATCCTAGCTTTCTTAGTGCGTATAACAAAAATTGCTTTTGTACTAACTCTATTCTTTCTTCATGTGTTATTGTAAATGGAGACCAAACTATGCTACAATATTCAAGTATTGACCTGACATAAGCATTGTATAGTGTTTTTATCGTGTACGGGTCATGAAAGTCATATCAAAAACGTTTAATAAATCCTAGCATGTTTTTAGCTCTGTTTATAATTGTGTTATAATGATCAATGAACGTAAGTTTAGAGTCTAGGACAACACCTAAATCCCTAACTCTATCACACTTCTCTACATTCTGATTGCCTAAAGTTATTTGTATGTTAGGTATGTTTCGTTTTCGACTGAAGGTAATTAAGTTACATTTTTTAACATTCAGTTGTAGCAGACTTTTGTTACACCAAGTATGGAACAACAATATTTCATTCTTAAACGCGTTGATGTCCTCTGCATTTTTTATTTCTAAATAAAGTTTCATGTCGTCAGCGTAAATTAAAAAATTCAGTTTCTTAAAAATAAAAGATAAGTCATTTACAAATAGAATGAATAAAAGTGGTCCTAGATGAGAGCCTTGTGGGACTCCTGAAGTGGTATGAATAGGTGTTGATTGGCTTCCTTTAAATCTTGCAACTTGATCACGGTTGGTTAGGTATGAATTAAGCCATTTGAGGAGTTTGGGCTGGATTCCCATTTTTTGCAATTTAAATATAAGCAAAGGTATATCGACACGGTCAAATGCTTTGCTAAAATCTGTGTAAAAAACCTCTACATGGTTTCCGTTATCCATTGCTTCCAGAGAATAATTAACGAATTCTAGTAAATTTGTGGTTGTCGAACGACCTTTAAAAAATCCATGCTGATTAGTAGTTATTCTATTTTTGATTTGGTTGATTAATTTTTCATTCACAATTGCCTCAAAAAGTTTTGGAATGCAAGAGATCAGGGCTATACCCCGATAATTACGAATATCAGATTTTTCACCAGACTTAAAAAAAGGCACTAGAAATGAGCTCTTCCATAATTTTGGAAAGTCTCCGGATTCCAGTGACATATTAAAAAGCCAAAATAATGGAGAAGTAAGCTCAGCTGCTAAAGTCTTTATAAACAAAGAAGGAACTCCATCCGGTCCCGAGCCTTTCGTTGCATCTACCTTAATTGTTAAAATATATACTAATTTTGTTTACATTGTTCATGCCTTAGCAATTCAGTATTTTAAACAGGTTTTAATGCCTGCGTGTCAGTATAACAATAATAATCTTGAAACTAAAAACAAACTAACATTAATTTTAACTAAGCATATAGGGAATTAATCATTGCAAAAGAAGATTGCAACGATTTTTGTCTGAAATTATTAATTATTTTGTTGGACATTTGCTCTAAAGTCTCAACATTCGAAATTCTATGTACTTCGTTAGTACTGTACCAAGAAGGAAGCTTCAAAATCATCTTCAGAACTTTGTTCTGAATCTTTTGAAGTGTTTTTTTTCCTGGTAGCACACCAACTAGACCATATTGGAACAGCATAAAGCATGGCCGGTCTAAAAAATTGTTTAAACATTTGTAGTTTGTTCTTCAGACAAAGTTTTGATTTTCTGTTTATAAGAGGATATAAACATTATATTTATTTATTACATTTGGCTTGAATGCCCTCAATGTGATCTTTGAAGTTTAATTTTTGATCAAGTACCAGACCAAGGTATTTCACTTGACTTGACCGATAAATTGGAACACCGTTCATAGTAACTATGTGACTACTACTAGGTTTCAAAAAAAAGCTCTAGGTTTATGTGGGAATATTATAAGTTGAGTTTTGGAAGCGTTGGGAGAAATCTTCCATTTCTGTAAATAAGAGGAGAAAATGTCTAAACTTTTTTGCAGTCTCCTGAAAATGACACGAAGGCTTCTTCCTTTAGCGGAAATGCCTGTGTCATCGGCAAACAAGGATTTCTGACAACCCTGAGGCAAATCAGGGAGGTAGGAGGTAAACATGTTATATAATATCGGTCCAAGAATACCCTGAGGAACTTCAGCTCTAACAGGTATTCGATCAGATTTGGAATTCTGATAATTTACCTGCAGAGTTCTGTCAGTTAAATAATTATGAAATAATTTCATAATATAGAGCGGAAAATAAAAGTTTTTCAATTTAGCAATCAAACCTTCATGCCAAACACTGTCGAATGCTTTTTCTTTGTCTAGAAGAGCTACTCCAGTTGAGCAGCCATCAGATTTGTTTGTACGTATTAAATTAGTAACTCTTAAGAGCTGATGAGTAGTTGAATGGCCATGGCGAAATCCAAATTGCTCATCTACAAAAATTGAGTTTGTATTGATGTGAAGCATCATTCTATTCAAAATTGTCTTTTCAAAAAGTTTACTTATTGAAGGAAGTAAACTTATTGGTCTGTAGCTAGAAGCTTCAGCTGGATCTTTCTCGGGCTTCAAAATTGGAACAACTTGGGCATTTTTCCATTTGTCAGGAAAATATGCCAAATGAAAACATTTATTAAATAATTTTACCATGAAAGACAAGCTACTCACTGGGAGTTTTTTGATGAGTATATAGAAAAGTCCATCATCACCTGGAGCTTTCATATTTTTGAACTTTTTATTTATAGATTTTACTTCATCCAAATCAGTGCCCCAGGATTCATCAAAAATATTTTCCCGGGAGGAAATATTCAGATAATCACGAGCAACCTAACTATAAATTAGAAGAAAAATTAGTAATCTCCATTTAATTCCAACTACCTTTGCTTATCTTCGACAGATACGCGTATTTCGTCTACAATGTGCAGACTTCTTCAGTGTCTCGTACTAATAACTCGACTGTTAGTTGGAACTCGGGTCTAATTTTGACACATTATCTTCAAATTGTTTGTTCCTCAGGGCAGAGAAGCGTTTTTTAATTTGTTTTTGCAAATCTCGCCAGATAATTTTCATGGCGGGATCTCGTGTTCTTTGATATTGTCTTCTACGGATATTTTTCAGACGGATCAAAAGCTGAAGATCGTCGTCAATTATAATTGAATTGAACTTTACCTCGCATTTTGGAACTGAGGCAGCTCTTGCCTTGACTGAGCATCATCAATATCATTTATAGTTTCCAAAGGAATATTGGGATCAAAGTTATATTCCATGAATGTTTGATATTGGTTCCAATCAGCTCTATGGTAATTGAGAGTATAACTGTTGGGATTGTGAATTATTTCTTGGGATATTTCAAAAGTTACTGAAAGGTGATCCGAACCGAAGTCAGCATGGGTAACCAATTGGCTACAAAGTTGGCATGAATCAGTTAAGACCGAATCAATAGTTGACGGGTTTCTTGCAGAAGAAAAGCAAGTTGGGATGTTTGGATATTGTATAGTATAATAACCCGCAGAACAATTATCAAATACCATTGGAATTGCTTGGAGCATTATTCCATGAACGGTGTTTTCCATTAAAATCACCAATAATGAAGAATTTGGACCTATTACGGGTAAGCTTCTGAAGATCACCCTTGAGAAGATTCTTTTGCTGTCCTACGCATTGAAATGGTAAATAGGCAGCTAATAGTGAAAATTGACCAAATTTTGTTTCAACATAAATCCCCAAAGTTTCAAAAACCTTGGTATCAAATGAAGAAAGAATTTGATGTTTGATACGCCTATGAACAATTATGGCTACGCCACCACCTGGACTATCAAGACGATCATTGCGGTATACAAAATAACTAGGATCCCTTTTTATTTTATTACCTGTTTTAAGAAAAGTTTCAGTTACAACGGCAATATGCACGTTATGAACTCGTAAAAAGTTAAACAGCTCGTCTTCATTGCTAAACTTCAGGATCATGACAATATTGTTCGCAAATTTTATACCAGTTTGCATTGCGTCAAACATGAAGTTTGTATTTAACATACCATTAATAATATCAATCAATGATTTCTGTAAGAAATCCATTTTAGGAGCGGTTATGCTACCTAAGTCAAAATCTTCAACATTTCTGTTGGAATTTTGATTTCTACCGGCTGTAACGGCGGCGTAGGTATTTCCATTACCCAGCTGTACATTGTTAGCAGCAGGTATGATTGGAGAATTGAAAGCATGTGCACTGTTTGTACTTACGGGTACATTTGTACGTCGCTGACCATTGTTACCAGCAGGTAGCAGTGGAAAATTTGACGGTTGGGCATTGTTCGTGCCCACCGGTACAAACGTAGGATTTACTCCTCGATGACCGTTATTAACATCCGAGGAATGGGTACCTGGTCGGGAACGTGAAGCGGTCCCTACCTGATGCTTAGTACGATAATGCAAGATCGCTTTGCGAGTCTTGCATTCCCAAAAGTTGGATTTGTGGTTTCCACCACAATTTGCACATTTAATTTTTTTGGGATCCTTCACAGGACAGCTGTCCTTGGCGTGAGAGGAATCGCCACAATGCACACATTTGGCATCCATGTGACAATTTTTTGTCCCATGACCCCATCCCTGGCATTTACGGCACTGGGTTAGTTGTTGAAAATTTCCTCCAGTCTTCCTAAAGTGTTCCCACTTTACTCTGACATGGAGCATAAGACAGGCTTTTTCTAATGCCTTAAGGTTATTCAGTTCATTTGATTTAAAATGAACTAAATAAAATTTATTAGAAATCCCTTTGCGAGAATCGCCTGGTTGGGATTTTATTTTCATTTTTATTACTTGAACTGGTGTAACTCCAAGTAATTTAATTAATTCTTTTTTGATCTCGCCCAGGGATTCACCACTGACCAGACCTTTTAGGACAACCTTGAACAGACGTTCATTTTTGGTGTCATACGCAAAAAATTTGATGCCTCTTTGAGTAAGATACTCGAGGACAAGTTTGAAACCGATCAAGGTTTCAGCCAGAACACGGCATTCACCCCGACGACCAATCTGAAACGAAAATTTTGAATCTTTAATGAAATTCGTGAGCTCCTTACGGAGACCATGAAAATCAGAAGTTGTTACCACAATAGGTGGTACCTTTTCTTTCCCTATATTAATTCGGGAATTTTTTAAATTTTGCCTGACTGACGGATCATTCTCATCATCGGTAAGAATATCATATTGATTGTTTAAATCAATATCGTTAGAAGGGGAATCACGAGATTGCCCCTTTCTTTTGCGTTTAGGCGCCATATTCTCCAAAACGAGTACCTATACGATTTCTTTAAGAATCTGAGGGACCGAAAAGGAATTTTAAATTAGGAATTTAAACGTTTTCTCCTAAACAACTTCCAAGCAGATTCTACAAGAATCCGAAGGGTCGAGGAGGAATTTTCCAAACCGATATCCAAATCGGATTACCTCGCGTAGGGTCCAGACAAGGACCGAAAGGGAATAAGGGTAAATTAAATAAAGAATTTGCAGGTAATGTTTAGCACTGAAAAGTGCTGTTTAATTTTGTTGTAGCTTTAGGTAGCAAGAATACTTCCTCTAGCAAAAAGAAAATAGAACTACACGGCATGAGAGCTCGATGCGGACTGAGTTGCATATTGATTGTTGGTACTAGAGAACCGGCTTCTAGTACTGTCAAAGTGCCAAGGTCAAGGTTATTTTCGATATTACGTAGGCGTGTTTAAGCGTACATGTACGGTATTACGTCAGCTGCTTTTATTTACAAATAGTGGTTAGTATTTATGATTGCTTTTTATCAACCTCAGGCAAGCGGCCAAGTGACGATCAATCAAAAGATGGAACAAAAGTAAGGTAAAAACCAGTGATGAACGGCAGAAGGACAAGCATCGATCATGCATTTTCGAAATCGGACATAACCAAGGATTTGCTCCCGCAGTGGGATCCGAATATCAGTGCTGCACATTCCGGGTGTTGCCCATTCCGAACGCAAATGTACAAACATTGCAAAAGACGAGCAGCTATGACGGCCCGACTATGAGTGTCAATACTTAGCACTTAGGCGGCCGCCCTTTCCATCTTGGTCAATAACCAGGCGTGCGTTCACAGATTGCATAATAGACGTAAGATTCTTCATTGGTTCATCATAGCTGGTTATTAATCGTATATTCTTTTTTCAGATGCAATCCCGGTATGATCGTTCCATTTATAAACGATCCATCATCGGCTGAATCATCGCACTGCATTCCCAAGTGACGGGTCTGTCACAATTAATTTTGGATACTTTGGTTTCTCCGTGTATACGTTCTGCAAAACAAACAGCGACGCTCTGCCAAACAAACAAACCGATTTTTTTTTCTTTGTCGGCTTGCATCTGCTCTGCTGGCCGAAAAATTTATTAATAAGTTTGTGGTGGATAACAAAGAGGAATTGGATATGAAGTTGCTCAAGTGAAAAGATATCCGCAAATCTGGGACACCAGCCGCGACAATACGATGAGTCTACCAGATAATCTCTCATAAGCGTTGATGCTTATGAGAAAAAGAAAATTTCGCAGCTGTAAAATTTTAGGTGAATTAAAAAATCCATTTTTTCAACAAATCACATTGAGACTACTTCGAGGCCTACATGTATTCATTTTGCCTCGGTAGACTTCCAGAATCGGATATGCAGTATTCTGCCAATTTGTTTCAAAGTTGAACAGACTGAACCGTTCCCCTAGAATGTCCTGATGAGCTGTCAGGTTCCCAAATCCTTGACTGCTCAGTGCATCATCGAAAGCACTTCCATCTCCACCACGAACGTAATTGCGAAGATCACAGCATGTTTTGATTAGAAGCACAGCCAAATCGAAGTTCACGTTGATTGCTTTTTGCCAAATGCTCCAACATCGATATAAATAAATTTGTTACTGACATCTGCTATAGCAAGAAGCACAACTAAGAAGAAATTGTTGTTGTTATGGAATAGCGTTCCACTCATTTTCGGTTTTCTAATCATTGCAGTATATCGCTCCAAGCACATTGGGAAACTGGCAACGTTGTTGATAATCGTCTGCTATATGTTTCCAGCGTTCTTCTGTTAACGGAGGAAAAACCTCGTCTTTAAGTTCCTCCCATATAGTACTACATACTTTTCTTACAATCTTTCCGATAGTTATATGGCCGACCCTATACGTCAGATGCAGGTCAATGTGATCATATCCCGATCCGAAGAACGAAAAGAAATTGATATTTTAAACTAAAGTAACTAAAGTAACATAGATGTTTTTGATAACAATATTTATTTTTCTTCTAAGCGATATACTCATGAAAAATGGAAAAAGTTTAAAGACGATTTTATGAAAAATGTGCAGCAACAATCGAAATCAGGACAGGCTGCGGAATCAGGAAGACGGTACATTTATGCAAGACACCTATCATTTCTTAAGCAAGCTGGTGCAACAATTGAGAAATAATCCAGTATTGAGGGAGCTGACAACTCCACGGATGGACACGATATGAATATAGATCATATGAATAAAGATGAAAGCAACATTGAAGACAGCAACTTTGTTTCTGAGGAAGAACCACCTCTAAACCGTCCTCCACGATACAACCCTAGCTCAAAGAAACGAAGAAATTATCTGGAATCTGCGTTGATCGAATTCATGCAAACTCCTATTCCAGTACCTGTACCGTCTGAGCCGATCGCTGATAGAGCATTTTCCTTTTTTTTGAATCATTTACAGAAGATCAGAAGCTGAATTTCCGCGGTGAAGTTCTAAATTTAATCAGGCGAACTAGAAAAAGTGGTCTAGGAACAAGGAATGCACCACGAGGAAACAACCGTGAAGTACGTCGTCGGCCATCAAGAGGAACATCAAGATTCGGAAGCTCGTTCGGTACTCAACATCCACATATTCCTCGACCATTACCATTGGCGTAACTACTGGGGGTGCCTAGGGGGCCAGGCTCCCTCCAGAATTCTGTAGGCCCCGCCCCCCCCCAGGATTTTTTGCTAATATATTTCTCAGTTGAAATGAAACACTTATCTCTGTGGAATTGTAGGATTGTTTCCCAATTTAATTATTTTTTATAATTTGCTCCCTTCAGAAATAGTTTGAACGAGTAACTATTTCTGAAGAGTAAAGAACGCATACCCTTTTCCTCACACTTTTCACTTACCCCACGGTGCCTTAAAGCATGAAAAGTTGGTACTTATATCAAGAAAACCATTGTTAACGACAATAAGATCCATGAGAACTCCGATATATCAACATTACATCAATTCGCTCGAGAGTTTGCGTATGTTAAAATTGGAAATATCTTCCCAAAACCATGGTATCCCTGTAGTGAACAGCAATTTTTGCTAGAGCCAAAGATGTGAAGAGAAAGTATCGATAGGTCCGAGAGAGCTCGGCAGGTTATGAAATTGAATAGAAGTAGTTTGAATTTGAGCGTAGGGCTTTTGTGAAGCAGTATTTCGAAGCAAACGCACACACTTTTGCCACACATCCCTATGCGGGGTTGGTCAAGGCAGAAAAGGATCCGCTGCATTGAGTGGCAAAAATGTATGCGCTTGATCATGCTCAAATACCGCCAAAGGCACAAAATGGTTCTAACGTTGTGAAATCTCTACTTTAACACTCCCTAAAGAACACATATGATGGAAACCAATTTCCAATTTGAGGTTTTTGAAAACACAACTTCTCTTTTTTACCAGTAATGTATTTTTTTGTCGTTGTTTACTAAACAACCTCTGAGAGAAACCCAGTAAGGTGTTGTATGCTGATCCTCTTAACAGCATATTTTGACGGAAACCCCATCATTGAATAAATACTACTACTAGGGGAGGATGGTACAAAACCGTTTAAGCAATATCGTGAGTTTCTAGGTAATTGAAGCTGAAATATAGGAATAAGTTATTGATCATGGTGCATAACGATGTTTTCGTTGTAGATCAAATGTGATTTTAATTCTAAGCGATGGTTTTTTCATGATATTTTAAAGCTTTTCCAATATGATCCCAAGACGACTTCAGGGTAAAACGCCATTGGCGTAACTACTGGGGGTGCCTAGGGGGCCAGCCCCCCCCCCCCAGGATTCTGTCGGCCCCCCCAGGATTTTTTCCTAATATATTTCTAATTTGAAATGACACAATTCATAATTTCTAAGGAATTTTAGGGTTTTTTTCCTAGTGTAATTTGTTTTTGTACTTTGCTTTCTCCAGAAATAGTTTGAACGAGTAACTATTTCTGCAGGAGTAAAGTGCACATACCCTCTTCCCCAAACTTTTCTTTTATCCCACTGTACCTTATAGGATAAAAATTCGGTACATATGTCAAGAAAACCATAGTTAACGACCATTAGATCCATGAGAATTCCGATATATCAACATTACATCCACTTTGCTCGAAAGTTTGCGTCTGTTAAAATGCTTTGAAATTGGAAATATCTTCCCAGCATCATGAGATCCCACTAGTGAACTGCAATTTTTGCTAGAACCAAAGATGTGAAGAGAAAGTATCGATAGGTCCTCAAGCGCTCGGCAGGTTATGTAATTGAATAGAATTAGTTTGAAATTGAGCATAGGGCTTTTGTTAAGCAGTATTTCAAAACAAACGTGCTTGATCGTGCTCAAATACCGTCAAAGGCACATTATGGGTCTTGCGATGTGAAATCTCTTTTTTTACACTCCCTAAAGACCACATGTGATGGAAGCCAAATTCCAATTAGAGGTTTTTGAAAACACAACTTCTCACTTTTACCAGTAGTGTTTTTCCTCGTCGTTGTTTACTTAACAACCTCGCAGAGAAGCCCGGTAAGGTGTCGTATGCTGATCCACTTAACAGCATGTTTTGGCGGAAACCCAATTATTGAATATATACACTACCAATTTGTTTTTTAAATGCGTTTGATTCGAAATACTGCTTAACAAAAGCCCAACGCCTTAGTCCTTAACAATTCTAAATGTTAATAATTCAATTCTATTAATATTAAAACCTCTAGACCCATAACTGAAATAATAGCGACAGAAAAATGTAGAGCCTTCTATGTTGAAAAATAAGATTTGAAACACTTTTCTGTGTACGTATTTAAATTTTATTATTCAAAAAGGTTTTACAATAACGAGTTTTGTTTATAAGCGCATTTCAGAATTCACGGTATTATTTTCTCTTGTACGAACAATTTAGTAGAGTATACACACTTAGATTTTTTTACAGAAATCTGTAAATTTTTACCGAATTCTCAACAGCTGAACCACAGCCATTCAAGCTTGAATCTCGACTTGTGTAAATTTCCGCAACCGTCAATTTGAAAGGAATCGCCAAATGTCAATAAGCATTTAGCGAAAAGCAAATACGTCAGTTTTGTAGACGCTATGTGGCATATAATTGCACGTCAAAACATCGTGTCAATATCGGGTGGCATGTGGCGAACGACGAAGTGACATTTTGACATGCTAGCAGATGCCGCAACTTCACCACATCAGTGGGCACCTCGACCAAGTGAACTACATAGCGTTTGTGAAGCAACAGTTGCTTACGCTAGCGCTTGCTAGAGATTTGAAAATTTACACAAAGTTATCGATTAATTTTGCTCTTGCTTAAA
Organism: Aedes japonicus; assembly: GCA_034211315.2. Classification (NCBI taxonomy): domain Eukaryota; kingdom Metazoa; phylum Arthropoda; class Insecta; order Diptera; family Culicidae; genus Aedes; species Aedes japonicus. Next base: position 130,828 of record JASCZW010005545.1, read on the forward strand.
CGTCTGTCTGTGGCTGAACGTTTGGTAATCAGATTTTACGGATTTCAGTAAAATTTTACAGATATCTGTAAAAAATTAACCGGATTTCGGTTGAATTTTACCGAAATCCGTAAAATCGGATTACCGAACGTTCAGCTGTTGAGAATTCGGTAAAACTTTACAGATTTCTGTAAAATAATCTGAGCGTGTAGACTCCCCAGATTGATTAAATGTTTCGAAGCTAACGAATGTCCATAAGCAAAATATGGAGATAGAAGTTTATTCATCAACGATAATATTTTCGAAAATGTAGCTTTAGAAGTAAGGTAAACATGTAATCAGGTAAATTCCTGAAATCATAACATTTATTGAGGTTGACTTCAGTACCAGTAGTTGTTGATATAGATTGCATAATGGGCCTGTATGTCAGATTTTATCAAAATTCACTTCGCATTTATTATAACAGTTGTCTAACATTTATACTTAAGATTTCTTCAAAGGATTTGATTTTTAATCAAAAGGTTTTATTTTTGGCTGGAATAGTTCCTAGTAAACAGTGGTGGCCAATATAATCAATACATCTACAGTTTTTCATACAAAACAGTCATATTTGACATTCTCTATGTCTAGACAATAGAATTAACCTGAATTTCAAACTGTGTTGAATTTATAAACTGTGCTTCAAAGTCTTTAAAATTACCACTATTTTTGAAAACTGTGTTAACTTACACATGTTTGAAAATTTTATTTACTCCACAATGTTTGAAAATTTTATAACCATTTATTTTCTTTTTCAAAATAGTTTATTTCATAAGAATGAACTATTTTGCCGAAGAACTCATTCTTGTTGAACTTTTCAATTTTAAATTATTTAAAAACTAATTTTTGGCCAAACCATCTAACAAGGCAACCACTGGGATATTAACCACTGCTTTTTTTAATTACTGTTACTGTTACCTGTTTTTTTATCCCGTAATATTTTGACTGAAGATATATTCAGTTAGTATAATTCGAGAAGTAAAATTGCTATGTTTAGAGAGATTGCATTTTCATTTTATCTAACAATTGATTTTCAGAGCTCCGTACAATCTGGACAAACGAACAAAATGAAATATGAAAAAATTAAGAGATAGATCATTTTAATAGATCATTTTAATAGTTATTTTGTAAAAATATATTGGAACCCCTGACCACGGGTATTAAGGACAACATCATACCCTAGGTATTTTCAGAGTTTTCTGTAAGGAGCAACTTTAAACTTTAAAATATCACTCGTCATACAAAAACCAAAGGACCGATATTATATTGACAACATATTTACTTCTCCGCTGTTCTTTCAGAACACCAAGAATTTAGATTTCAATCATCTAACGTTGATAATTCCGGAACAATTGAAAGCAACGCTAGTGTTCTTCCTCAACTAGCAACTCCATCAGCTTCATCGGAAAACGATAGTAAGACAAAAAAGATGGAATTGTCTGATCTTGGTACGCTTGAATCTGGACCGGTCCAAACTCGCATTCGTTTTCCAAAAATGGTCGTTCTCATCTACGTTGGAATACAGTCGTAGCAATGGTAACTTTATCATTGCTGCGCCTGTATTCCAATTCCTGTATTTGTTCTGCTATGTTTGCCGCATTTTTTGCGCAAAGGCTTTGCGAAAACAAAATGAAAAATATATTTGCACTATTTTCAATAATTGGAGAAAACTAGGCAAGAAAATAAAAGCTCATGACGATACTGCATTGCATAAGGAATGCTTCGAAAAATATTTAGTTCACAAGCAATCGTTGTCATCTAGAAATGTACACGAAAAACATTTAAAGGTAATTGAAGAGCAAAAGCAACACTATAGAGAAAACGTTAAGAAACTGAAGGAAGTTGTGAAGGATGAGTATCTACCGACAAAATTGAAGATTTTAAACGCGTTATCCAAATCAATCTAAATTTTAATATAAATTAAAAATGTTCATTGACTCAATGTTGTTCTTTGAAATTTTAAAATATTCAGTTCAAACTTGACTCTACATAGAGTCAGGTCTATTCTGTGCCTCGGTTAGTGGAGATGCCTTAAAAGAATCGAGTAAGGTGACTTGTGTGAGTCCATTCTGCATTTGATCCAAACGGAATAATACGAGGTAGAGGAAAGGCTTGTAAGATGGAACAGCGCCACTTTTGACATTCACAGCGACAAAACTATCGCGCTGACTAGTGTTAACCTCATATTTTTACTATTCTTAAATTTTCATTTGGTTTTGGAGTGAATACACTCATTCGATTTAGCTCTTCCAGGTTTCAATGTTCGAAAGTGTTGGCATAATTAAAATAGCATTTTTTTCTAGTGCATAATATGTCGAAATTTCCCATCGATATCAAAAGGCTAACATTTGTGTTGGCTAGCATTTTCGGTGTATTTTTATGATCCAAAGGCATTTCCAAACAAATCGTAAAGTGAAACAATTTTTTGATTTTTTGTGTTTATGACGTCATGTTTGTAATATGGAACACTGTTAAGCTTGTAAGACGGAACACATTTTTTTCGTTTTAAACATATGAATGATATGTTTTATGTTTGGAAATGGCATGGAATCAACAATATATTGAAATGTAACAATACATTTTTTGAAATAACAATTTTCGATGGATTTCGAAAAAAAGCAATAAATTTTTTTGACGACTATAAATAATTAGTTCCGTGGGCAAAGTTGGAGCCTTTTAGTTCCTCTTTCGAAAGATCTTCGAAAAAATAAAAATTATACATGTTACGAGCAAAAAACGAATCATGTTCCATCTTACAAGCCATTATTTAAATATGCAATTTTCGATGGATTTCGAAAATAGGCCATAACTTTTTCTTTGATGACTATAAATCTGGATCATTTGTAAACAAACACTCCTGAGCCCGTTTTCTCGCAAGCCGCTGGCTACACACGCAAACCTACAGAATCAACGTGTAGGGGAAACTTTCCCCTACATGATGATGGTATTGGTTTGCGTGGGTGGCCTACGCTTTGCGAGGAAATAGGCTCAGAAGTGTTTGTTTACAAATGTTGATAGGCCCTTTTCTATTGTTGCTCCAGAAATAATCAATTTCTCTGGCAAAGTTGGAGCCTTTTAGTTCTCCTTTCGAAAGATATCTTTGAATCCGCGAAAAAATAAAAACTATACATGTTACGAGCAAAAACCGGATCGTGTTCCATCTTACAAGCCTTTCCTATATATATTCACGACACTCGATTCTTTTAAGGCATCTCGACTCATCGAGGCGTAGAATAGACCTAATTATTCGATTAAACTTGTTTTGATTTATCAATTAAAATTACCTGTCCCCAACAATTACGCTACTTTCTTCGCTCTTCTCAATATTTCGATAAACGAAAAAATCCTTCGAGTAGGCCCCCTCCAGACTAATTGTCTAGTTCCGCCAATGTAAAACGCCCGTTTTATTGCTCAATATGCACCCTAAAATTGGGTTAAGACGGACCACAACACTGCACTATGGTACGAATGGACAAATTTCGCGACAAAAATCGATAACTCGAAAACCATTAACTTTAGACAGATGATGTCTTCTGGAGATTTAATTTAAAAAAGAAGATCTATCTTTTGGTGTGAGTGGTGACAAGATTGGTCCTTTTATGCTGATAATAAAATTTTCAACTTTTAATTCATATGATTTAGAGGGTTTTTTCGTTTGTACAGAATGGTAGATATTTGAATTTAATGAAAATTTGCATATGTAAATACATAAATATAATTAGAAAAATGTACATAAAATGATGTAAATAAATGCAAGTAAACAAATGTGAATGTGTTAACACCGACAAACATACAGAACACTTGCAGTTTCTTTCATCGATTAACATTGAACATCCAATTCAAATTTTTCTTAGTTGGTAGTATCGCCACAGATAGCGCGTATACTCGATTTTCTTACGTCTAACGTTAACACACTACCGCCATCTTAATCATCCATCACACTGTGCTGAATAGAACGCGCAGGTGTGTTAGTGACGATGATTTGTAGTGTCAAATGTTCGATATGTTATGTCTGTTTGTCTGTGATATATTTTTTTTATTAAAAATAAGGAGATAAATCAATATAAAAATACAGGCCTATGACAAGGACCACTTTTTCACGTACACAACATCTCAGCAAGCTCAGCTGTAAAAATAATGTCAACATTGTAAGTTGTGTCTGTTGTTGCTCGTTAACGTTTTGGCTGAGGTTGCTCGTTTTCGTTGTGTACGTCATACAAAGCAGAAAGATCGCTTTCTGTGGTGTTTCACAGCAAAACAAACAACCAAAACAAATCATTAGACTTCTATTTGACAGCTGACAGCGGGCCCAAATCAATTTGGGCCCAGGACATCCTGTCTACTGTCAATCACTGCTATTTATATAGGCTTGTCAATGGCCTGTAAAAATATAAACATTTTCATAAAAAAAAAAAACTCGCGTTGTAACGCTCTTTGATGATAACTGTTGATGCTACTGATCGAAATTAAGCATAAAAAATGCTAAACTACCAATTTTAAAACGAGTTTTTTTCTTAAAGTAAACAAAAGGAGACAAACAATTTTACATAGAACTTGTAGATGGAAGTTTGTACTTTCAGTTCACGTACTCTGTGTTTGCAAATATTTGCAAATAAGGGAATAAATTATCTTGCAAAAATGTTTTTTTATTTAATCTTCAACCCCTACAACTTTTTTAAAACAACAACTAGCAACTATCTTGTATCTTTAAAATGTGCGTCATTTTATACCCTAAAAGTCATCTCTGCAAAGATTTCAAATTGAAATTGAAATAAAAAAGTTCAAGCAAGAAAACTGTGTTTTTATGTCCCACCCTAAGGAAAGTTAGAAAAACTGTTATAAAACGATTCCAGATGAGATAGAAGTAAATTTTTTTCAGCAAAGTTTCATTAAATTAAAATATCTACAAGCCTGTAGAAGCAAAAAATCATCTAAATCAGAAGAATAAAAGAATGAAAATTTCATACATTAATTGTTATGTTATTTATTCTCCGTGCGAGGAGTAACGAAAATTTCATAATGAACATAACAGGACCACCCTAGGCACCACCCAAACCAACCTTCAGCGAAATAATCTTTCGATATTCATAAGGCCGTTTTCAGCGGTGTTCTATTATTTTGGTCTACTTTTAAAACAGTTCCAAAAATATAGACCACCAAAAATAGATCAACTATTTCCCACTTTCAGCGGTTGTGTTCTAAATTTTTTCTGTTGACGTCAGCGTGTTTTTGTTTTGGAACTTCATTCTTTGTTTTGATTTTGCTGCAGATTTGTATTTGTCTCATAAACTGCAGATTTGTAGACGGTTCTAAGCAGCTGGAATGCTGGAATTTCAGCTGGAATGCCGTTCCAGATGGATACTCCGTAGATAAGAAGGCACTGGCATGGTGAGGTTTCTTGTGAGGTCCATTCGACCTCAGGTACGGTGGATGTACGTGGCAAGTGGTAGTCGAATCTAAGAGAGCCTTGAAACAGTGGTGCAGCCGCTCTTTGTGTGCTGCTGTGAGCCCAGGAAATAGACGACATCACAATAAGTGAATATCGTCATAATCACAGGTCGTACTAGCTTCAGGCGAACGAATATAATTGCTTGGGTCTTTTTCAGGTTCGTGTAGAGATGGTTCACGCTAGCCCATTGCGCGATTCTGGATAGGTCTTGGTTGATGATTCCGATCGGACCAGGTCATCGGTATACATAAGATATTGATACTGCAGATTAGCTGGAATGCTGTTTATATAAGCTAAATATGAGAGCGCTGAGGCAGGGTCGTTGTAGTGTATCGGCAGTAAGCTGAGTTTCCTGCGCTAGTATGTATCCTAGCTTAACTATCTGGCTTTGTTTCTTAGAAAAGATCGGATGAGGCAGCAATCTGTGTACGAGAATCTGAACTCTTCTATCAACTTGGTCTGTAGTAATTGGTGCGGCACAGCGGTGTAGTACCATGATCGTACAGCGGTTGTTATTGAAACTATTGTGCACATCATGAGTCATTATAGCTATAGCGTTTGTGGTGCTGTGACACTTCCTGTACCCTGATTAATACTCGTCGAGAAACGGTTCGGTTGCAAGATGTTCGTTGATTTGTGCGAGCAGGATTTTTCCGATCACTTCTGACATCGCAGGGAGAACACTGATAGGACGAAAGACTTTCGGTTCTGCAGGGTTCTAGTTCTTCGGTATGAGTGTGACCGTCGCCTTCTTCTGCGGTAAGGTCTATGTGCTAATAACGGCGTTGAACAAGTTAACCAGCAGGGGAAGAGATGTTTTAAAAATAATAAAAACACATTAACAATTTACAACATTTCTTGCATTTCGGAACAACCGAATGAAGATCATATATCATAGATACGAATGCTTGTAGATTTTTCATTTACATAAATTTATACACTATTATATAAATATTTCAGGGGAATGGCGCACCCGATTGAAGCACTCTGGATAGGGAGAGTGGTAATGCCAACTCCCAATTGCTAAGAGTTTGTGAATAGAGGGTGGGCTCTTCTCTCCGTCCATTGGAACATCCTCATGTTAGATGGCTTGCTCTTTTGACCAATTGTTCAATCTTGTTGTTTCAAGGAGATTCTTTATGTCTCTGTGGAAACGTATAAGTGATGTTGCCTATCGATCCACCCATCCCTTTTTTGGCCCTTCATACAATGAATTTAGGATCATCAGTTGTTATTAAAGCTTGATCAAGTCGAACAGCGGGGAGAGCCCATTGCTGTCGGACTTAGTTTCCGTGCTACAATGTGTGTGAGTACATATCGTACATCATACATAATTCATCATACAGGACTCTGGTTGCGATCGCCTGCTCGATCTCTCTACTGATCCATGGGGTTCGTTTATCGCGGATGATAGCAATGCGTTCTGGAGCATGCCTTTCAAGCAAATTTTGAAGTGCATGCGTTGCCATTTGTGCTTTAATCTCAACGTCGTTACAGTCAACAAGTCAAGGAAGTAAAGTACACGCTGGGGGGTCGGTATTTGGGCACGAACGTCACAGATGAGGTAGACTACGTCGTGATCGGAAATGGAATTGGCTGTTTAAGTGGCAGACTTCCGGATCAATTGTGGACAGTCTGTAATCATGAGATCGATTGTAGAAGAAGTATTCTCAGTTACTCACGTGGGTGGTATGATCGTTAGATTGAAGGTGTTAACTTTTCAATCGATGTAGGCTCTAGCAGATATAACTGGGCTAGATGCTGGTCAGCATGAAGAAACGTATAAAGGGTGATACGGTCAAAATTTGGTCAAGGGAAAACGCGTGTAAATCGGTGAAATCGTTTATTTAAAAAATCAAATTAAATTTCTTTTTCAAGTTCAATTAGTATAAAATTCAGGAAAAATATTCAGTTAGGCTTCCGCTTTTCCAAATCCGTATTGCCGGGCCTTACGCTTGACCCCTGCCATCAGATTTTGTACAGCCACCTTGTCCACCTTCTTCGCCGCAGAAAGCCAGTTTGCCTTGAACTGCTGCTCGTCCTTAGCAGTTTTTTTGGTCTTCTTTAGGTTCCGCTTGACAATAGCCCAGTATTTCTCAATTGGGCGGAGCTCTGGCGTGTTGGAAGGGTTCTTGTCCTTGGGAACCACCTGCACGTTGTTGGCGGCGTACCACTCCATGGCCTTTTTACCGTAATGGCAAGATGCCAAATCCGGCCAAAACAGTACGGAACAACCGTGTTTCTTCAGGAAAGGCAGCAGACGTTTATTCAAACACTCTTTCACGTAAATTTCTTGGTTGACAGTCCCGGAAGCTATGAAAATGCTGCTTTTCAAGCGACAGGTACAGATGGCTTGCCAAACCAGATATTTCTTTGCGAACTTTGACAGTTTCGTGTGCTTGAAATATCTGCTACCTTTCCCCTTCCTTTTGCCGTATAAAACTCCTGTCCCGGAAGCTGCTTGTAGTCGGCTTTGACGTAGGTTTTGTCGCCCATTACCACGCAGTCAAACTTCGTCAGCATCGTCGTGTACAGCCTCCGGGATCGCGCTTTGGCCGTCGTATTTTGTTTATCATCGCGATGTGGAGTCACTACCTTCTTGTAAGTCGATAGTCGGGCTCGTTTTTTGGCTCGATGCACGGTTGTAGACGATACACCCAGCTTATTTGCGGCATCTCGGAGAGATAGGTTAGGGTTTCGCTTGAAACTACCGGCAACTCTCTTTGTCGTCTCAGCGGCTTCCGGTTTTCGATTTTCCCCCGATCCAGACTTCCTGGCTGTCGACAAACGTTCCCCAAACACTTTAATTACATTTGTAACGGTTGATTTGACAACTTTTAGCGATTTTGCCAACTTTGCGTGCGAGTAGCTAGGATTTTCGCGATGCGCGAGCAAAATTTTGATACGCTGCTCTTCTTGCTTGGACGGCATTTTGACAACTGAAGAGTGAATTCCAAAATCAAAATAGGAGCAACATTCTACACACACACACCTTCAAAATGAGGGGTGTTCAGGTTTTTTAAATGCAAAATTGAAAGAAATAAGTCAAGTTGATATTGACCAAATTTTGACCGTATCGCCCTTTAGTCCAGGAGCAAAGGATGTGTTGGTTGATACCGCATCATAGAAGTCGGCTGTATTCGATGCAAGAGGAAATTTACTACCTTCGTCGTTGCACAGCTGAAGAAGGCATCTAGTGGCAAGAAAAGGTGCTGCAGCTGTACCATACGTTACGGTTAAAAGCTCCAGAACTCGTAGAGGATGAGATGGTTCCAAACGCCAAAAAATTTGCTGGAATTTAGTATGTTCGGGAGCAACCAAAACCTGCCGATACATTTTGCTATACAGTAACCGTTCGCTAACTGGGTGCTGTTTAACTGGGCTGCTTTTTAACTGGGCGATCGCTAACTGGGCTATAGCCCAGTTAAAAAGCAAATAAACTTCAAAAAACTGCATTTGACATTTCGTTGTCAAAATTAGTTAGGGGCATGTGAAAGGCATATAAGTTTCGTAGAGTATTGAAAAATTGTTTAACTGTACAAAAATGCGTCGTAATTCCATAGAAACTAAGTCAAACATTTCAAACAATGGGGTGCACGATAAGCTGCAACCCAATAACGCATGAGACATAAAAACATTATTTAATTTATGTATTGTGCAATGAAATATCTCAACCGAAATTTGATCAAAAGCCCCCTCGAAGTTTATTTACATTTGAAATGTCAGCCCAGTTATCGAGCAGCATCCGCTAACTGGGCTGTGTACTTAGCTCAGTTAGCGAAAGGTTGCTGTATCAGCCGTGAAGACTATGGCATGCTTGCGAAACCGTAGAAGAATAGTGAACAAACGCTTTGGACTATACCTCCAACTTGTAGCACTTCATTAAGTGACTTATCCGATGGTCTGGACTTCGCGGAGGCATCGAACACCACCCTCAGCTTTGTCGTTGAACTGGTTGGCCTCAGCACCGCAAGGTGTGGCAAATAGTAGCATCCTTGGAAATTGCTATCATTGGATTCATCGATCTCCTTGCAATGACCCAATACTTCGTATTCAGCAACAAACTCGGAATACAGTTGTTTCAAGATGGGATCTTTTTTCAATCGTCTCTCGAGCATCAAGAAACGACGGAGAGCAGCAGAACGGTTGTTCGCCAGGAATTCTGTATCTTTTCGGAAAGGGAGTGAAACCATGTATCGTCCGGTTGACGTCCGCTGGTGTGTAGAAAGAAAATGCTGCTCGCATTCATCTACCTCCGTGTTCTCTTCCGTAGACTGCGAAAGATCCTCAACTTCCCAGAATCGGCGCATTATCTCACTTATGGCTGCAGGATGAGCAAAAACTTGTTCAGCGACATCGTCATTGACTTCTCCGGAGAAAACCCAACCCAGATGCGTATCTTGTAGATCGGGAAAACCATCGCCCAGGTGAATCTGCCCAGTCTTTAACAGAGCAAAAAACTTCGAGGCACCGATCAGCATGTCGATTTTATCCGGCACGTGGAATGTAGGGTCCGCCAATTGAACTCCTGCAGGGATCGGCCAAGAAGAAATGTTAATTTGAACGGATGGGATGATACCGGTTACTTTTGGAACCACAAGGCATTCCATGTCGATAGAAAAATCGGAACATCGGGATTGAATCGTAACACGCAGTTTCTCTTTCGCATATACCCTTGCTCCACCTATGCCGGTAATTGGCACGTTTGTCGGCTTGCGGGGATTCATCAAACGGTTGGCGATAAACTCAGACACGAAACAAACTTGGAAACCACTATCTAGCATAGCTCGGCATGGAATCAGTTGACCATCAGCACTCTCAATATTCACAATAGCAGTCAACAACATCACGGTTTTCGCTGTTTGCGAATGATTACAGGAACATGACGAATTCGTACTGGTCGACGGAAATACGTTCGAAAGTGCAAGAGATTCAGCAGTAACATTAGACGAATTCTTCGTAACAAGGGGTGTTTCGGGCTCAGGTTTTTTCGCAGGCAACTCTTCATGGAGGAGGGAATGGTGCCGCACGTCGAACAATTTCGCTTAGAAGAACAATCCTTGGCACAGTGGCCCGGTCGGAGGCAGTTGAAGCAAATTCTTAACTGTTTCACCTTCGATATTCCTTTTTGGGATAGACATTTTGGAAAACATAGGACACTCAAAATGACGGTGGCTTTCATCGCAAATCTTGCAACGAATATCGGTATTAGAGGACGTGACAGTATGAACTTTCTGATTCACAGGTTTTGAATGTTTAGACTGAGGCTCATTAGGCACCGTAGGGTGACGAGAATTTTGGAAGCGTTCAAGGATTTGGCACTCACCTTTTAGAAACAGCATTGTATCATCGTACTTAGGTAGCTCACAATGTTTCTGTTTCCGCTCCCACAACTGCAGCGTGTGATCGTCGAAACGAGCGGTCAGCAACTTCGTGATGATGATGCCGGATAGCTTATCCACTACCAGGCCTTGGTACTCATGTGCTGCAACATGACGCTCGCAGGATTTCGTCAGTTCCAATAGGTTCCTATAGCTGCCCTTTGTCATCGGCTTCAGCTGGATTAGTCCATCGATGTGATTGTCCACGATGAAACGCTGGTTTTCGAACTGGTCTCTTAATTGCTTCCAAACTTGAGTGAAGTTGTTGTCTTGAATCATCTTGGCATTGATAAGACCAGCTGCGTCACTCACCAAAGCCTTGTCAAGATAATGAAGCGTGACGGCATCAGAATCACCACTCTTCACCACCAAGTCCTCGAACAGGGCCTTAAACTTGGGCCAGTACTACAACTGGTACTGGTACTTTGAGAGGATTATGTTGCATAACCATTGCTCCTCCACTTGCAGTCAACGACGGTGTAGGTTTGGAAAAATACTCCTTCAAGCGCTCCAGCCGGTCGAGCGCTTCCGTGTGCAAAACATCAAACTCGTCCAGCTTGTTGTCTTGCTCTTCGATTTGTGCCATTGGAATCACAGCAATTACTTCACGGTGGGCTTCGGTGTACTCCGTATAATGGCGCTCCAACTTTTGACCGTCAGGAGCGTTGCAGTGATAAGCGATGGATCGTCTTCAGCCTTCTCAAGGCCATTGGCTATCTTTGTCATCTTTCTTTTAATTTGTCCACGCTGATGGATGAGCAACTGCAACTGCTCTGGATCCACGGCGGACTTTTTCGGTGTGCGGTCAACAGGCATCACTATTTTGCAGCTTTGCACTTCAATGTCCTTAGTTCGGTTCAAATCATACTTGCACTTATTGTTCAATTTTACTTTGCACTTGCTAGCTTCCTTTTAGCATCCTCTTCAAGCTATATTGGAATATATTCTTGTCAAAGAAGATGTTTCTTGTGTTACTTGGGCAAGTTTGCAACCAATCATCTCGTCACAAATTACTCGAGATTTAAAAAACGCATCTTGAACAGAACAAGTTCCAATTGATCCTCAAAACGATGGCGTCAGTATAACAAAAGAGATTTTCAAAAAACTGTTTCCCAGTGAAGGATCGGCTACAGGTTTCCTATCATATTCAGGCTTCGGATACCCAATATGCAAATAATAAGTAATAAATAATAATGCAATATTTAGTTTATTTATTAGCAAAACAAGAGGCTTACATTTTCAGGATAGTCTTTACAGTACCTTATTCATTTATTTAATAATTTCGCACTTAGTGCATACCTAGTTTTTTTTTTTAGGTTTCCTTCTCTTTTTATTATTCCCGGTATTTTTAATCTACATTTAGCTTGACTGATCTATATCTGATATTTCATCATCGGGCTGATTGACTGATCTGATCTGATTTTCATCATCGAAATATTTCTTCGCTATTTCTTTCTTTTGCTTTTCAATAATTTTTCTGCTCAATTCATCGAGCTGGTTTAATGGTGTTGTGAGCAGATAAAGCTCTGTTGCCCTCTCAAGTGCTAATGTATGCCTTTCGAGAAGCTCGTTTTTGCGCTGCATTTCCTTCAACACTTTTGGCCACACGTTCTCATCTTGTTGGAGACGTTTGGTCTTGTTTCGACCCATTGGTCTTTGTGCACTAGTGGGCGTAGAAAACAAATCCTGCTCATCTGATACAACAGTATTGAATGATGGTGCAGTAGTAGAACTGTTGGATTCTTCTGCAGCTGTAAAATGACAATTAAGAATTCAACTTCCAGTTATGTTTAAATAAACAACAATATTCTCTGTGGATTTAAAAACACTACCTCTACAAATAAAAAACTAAGGAATCCATAACTACAACTCCAGAAACTATTTGCAGCTTTTTCTACTTGACATGAAAAGTTAGAAAGATAACAGTAATAAGAAACATGTAGACAACAATAACACTATATATACTGATAGACAAACTACGTATAATACAAAGAAACAATAGAATTCACTATAACATGGCGAGCATTACCATCGGCTTCAATCCTGATCCGCTTAATACTGCTGGCGACCTGAAATTTGGGCTCATTTTTTAATATATCACAACATCTTTGAATTTTAAAATGTCTTTGCTTTGTTTCCTTCAGAAACAATTCCCGGGCTGCCTGAAACTTATCATCCATTGATTCCCCGCTTTTGTTTGCTCTGGACATGAAAGCCAAACATCCTACATATTTCGAAATCTGATGGCTTAGTTGGCTAAATCGTTGCCGCACGCCATCGACTGGTCGATCTCCAATACCTAAAATTTTTGCTCCCGCATGCTGCCTGATCGCCATCCAGAAAGTTGTTTTGTTTTGATCTGTTCCTTTGACAGAATCTTTCGATATCGCAAGCCAGGACAGACACAGCTGTGCATCTTCATCTTCACTCCAGTTCTTACCCCTCTTAACTTCATTTGACGGAGTAGAAGTAGATTGTTGCGATCCAAAACCTTTAAGAATGAAGAAAAGAAATGATGATTCAACTTGAAATCTAGCAAACTAATTTTCCTTTTGTGGTAAGGATAAACGGGAGCTTTCAATAGGTGAGTTGACAACCTGGCAGGAGGGTACAACCATAGACTAACTCTAAGACCAGTAGGTAACGAACAAATACGATTTCTTTTTCTTGGCTCAGTCAGTACTCGGTCCCAAGCTCGGTCCTGAGCTTAATAATGCGCCCCTTATAATGAACTCACTCGAACACACTCTCAAATATTCTGTCAAAATAACATAGCCAATAAAAAACAAAGGCGCAAATATGTGCAGCAAGGTGCTGGCTTCAAAGTGTACTTCGGATCAAGGGGTTCTACAACAGTGAACCAATTTTAAATCGCTAGTTGCATATTGATTGTTGGTACAACCAGCTGGTGGATAGTCCTGAAGAAAATGAATTTATTTTTTGGCTCAGGAAGTACTAGCATACTAGCATTCGAAGCTATTTCACTCTGCACATAGCTTCACGGTGTTTTCTCTCCGAAGTCTCTACGTTGGAGACGACGAGAAGAAACGTTAGTGATCGTCAGTCGGTGCGAATCAAAACAAACCCAAAAAAGGAGAGAGTTCCTCTCCCATGTGCGCATCAATAAACAGAGTGCACACAATAGATCCCTAGAATAACTATACAAACCACAGTGGTACATGAGCGTCTTTCCATGCGTCAATTTTTGCCTGTTGAAGTGGCGGACTTGTTCCGTTGCTTCAACCTACCCCGCAGTGGGATGTTAGGCAAAGATTGACGTCCATGGTTCGAGTACCATTGGATACATGCCCTTTCGCTCAATTTTCAAAAAAACATCTGTTAGATTTTCCTACCTGCCGCATCTGACGGAACTATCAACACTTTCTCTTCCATCTTTCATTCTAGCCAAAAACATTAATGTTCACTCTTGGTGCCTCATGGTGATGAGCGAACATCTCCTTCTACATCATGAAAGAGGTGTTCTAGCGGCGGGCTTTGCCGCTATTTACGCTTAGACGAGGCTAGAAACAGTTTGTAGACGCCTGACATCAAGCAGTTAAGGGACACGACAGGAGGTGCAGTTTTCATTGGCGTGGCAATTCTTTCATTGTTGTTTATTCACTGATTGACATTCACTAAACACCAAGCATTCTTAAATTTCAGTTCTAACTATAATTATAATTTAAATATGTGAGGTATACGACAGCCAACTTTTAAATTATAGCAAATCAAACAGAGATGTTACTTTGATATATCAACTCGCAACGTAAGAACAACATGAAATTGACAGTGGCATCTCAAATAGCCTGGTCACATAGATACGAAATACAGGGAATAGCTCTCTCTATCTTTTCGGGATTTGCCGTATATCATTGTAACGCAGAGTTGTAAATTAACGATTTTATGATCACTTTCACTTATTAAAAAAAAAACACTATTTGAAAAAACACTTTTAGAGCGTGTTAGTACAATAATTGTGATTGAGAAACAGGGATAATTTCAAATTAACACTTCATTTGATCGCTTGTTGAAATCAAAAATAAAACAATGAAACACTTTTTTCAAGTAATCACTAGTAAACGCGAGCAAATTTCTTTAAATTCCTATCATTGTTCCTTCCCATGGAGTTCATGTGGTCTGAATAGACTAGTTCGCCATTACCTCTCCTTCACCATCGGCTTTGGACTGATTTGCGCTCTTATTGCCCCACCAAATGCTGCAAAATGAAAATGAAAGACTATATAGCAAATTGTTTTTCGTTATGCGGGTGATAAAAAAGTGGTTTACGGAGCTTTATTAATCCGCATACAATAAACATGACCACATTCCCCGCATACATCCACAAAAACTATCGGGAGCGTACCAACGAGTTTCCTGCCTGTGCGGGTCGTACCCCGACAAAAATAAGTACAGTAACCGTTCGCTAACTGGGTGCTGTTTAACTGGGCTGCTTTTTAACTGGGCGATCGCTAACTGGGCTATAGCCCAGTTAAAAAGCAAATAAACTTCAAAAAACTGCATTTGACATTTCGTTGTCAAAATTAGTTAGGGGCATGTGAAAGGCATATAAGTTTCGTAGAGTATTGAAAAATTGTTTAACTGTACAAAAATGCGTCGTAATTCCATAGAAACTCAAACATTTCAAACAATGGGGTGCACGATAAGCTGCAACCCAATAACGCATGAGACATAAAAACATTATTTAATTTATGTATTGTGCAATGAAATATCTCAACCGAAATTTGATCGAAAGTCCCCTCGAAGTTTATTTACATTTGAAATGTCAGCCCAGTTATCGAGCAGCATCCGCTAACTGGGCTGTGTACTTAGCCCAGTTAGCGAACGGTTGCTGTACAATCCGAGAACTGATATCACCATCCTGCCTCAGCTTCTGCCCGGCTCCCTCTCTGAAAACGAACAAACAGATCTTCCAATCACAGCAACTTTTAATTCCGCCTACTACAATTTACTGCAACTACAACGCTTCGGTCTTCCCTTCCCAAAGACTAGCACATCTTCTTCATTCACCAACTACGTTCAGAGTTTCACTTCGGCTGAGTTTCGGCTGAGACACTCAGCCGAGGCCCCGCCAGTGCGGAAACGTTATCCTCACCTGAACAGACGAACAACCACCTGCATCCAAACACGGCTGGACGAAGGACGGACAAGAAAGTAAACTCCTATCTCCTTAAGGACAGCCCTTCACTCAAGAAATCAAACAGAATCTTAAGAACCCGTTCTCCTGGTAGCAGTAACACACCAAGTCAACGCGCAACGAAAACATCCCGTGCGGTACCAAGAGCCGAAACTGCGCAACTGTGAATGACGGTTCTAACACCTTTCTACGACCGCTTACGAGATCCACAATTGACGTAGCAATTGAATTAACCAGTGGGAATGGAAAATCCGCTAGTTCAGATGAAATTGGTTATCCACTCTTCTATACTATAAAATCCACTCCAGTAAAAATAAAACATACCTTCATCAAAATTCATCTCTTGGCAGGATGAAAAACAGACAAAGAATAGCAGCGTTTCCGAAATTCAGCTCTGCGAATGAAAATATTTATCCTGCAACTGAAATAAATACAAAAATAAATGGAGAATTGGATTGAATAGTTCGAACAAATTCTATAACAGAATTTTACTATGCACCATTCAAAAAGGCCAACAGAAAAAAATAATTTCACTTTGGTTACCTGGATGGAGGAGCGCCGTACAACCAGAAGTGCAAAACCTGCCAAGCCTATTTTTAATTGTTTTTTACACTTTTTAACTCACTTTTCACTCAACAATTTACAAAAAAACCACTTTCACGACCGATCTTCCTCTTTGATGTTTTCATTTGACGTTGTTGTTCTGTTATTTCCAGCTGTCAAACAAATTTAGAACTGCCTGGATTCTGTTCCAATTTCGGCGCGAAATAAAACAAAACGTATGACAGTTCTATTTCATTTACAATAGAGCTGTTCGAAAATCAAATTTAGAACGCCCCGGTGAAAATGGAAAATTTCGTTTGGTCTATTTAACTGTCAAAATTTAGAATAGACCGCGACTGCTGAAAACGGCCTAAGACTGCATTATGATTATTTGCTATAAGAATTCAGTATAAATTTCATAAATTTATCTTATGAAATATAATGTGTTGAAAAAATAAAAATAAGAATATGGATTCGAACCATGGACTTTGAGGTTGTGGGCCCAGTGACTTGCCCACTAGTATATATCAACACTTGTAATTAGGAGAGCTTCAAGTCGTGTATAAACAACGTCGTGTGAAACACAATCCATTCATAAGTTAGTCTTATGAAATTCTAAAGCGTCGTTCATAAGTTGAACCTTATGAAATTCTTAAGATTATTTGGCTGAGTGAAGAGATAGATCTTATTTTTTAAATTAGATATCCCTTCATCTCGCTAAAGTTCATGGTTTTCGAGCTATCGATTTTTGTCGCGAAATTTGTCCATTTGTACCATAGTGCACTGGTATATTATGCACCGCTTGCAAAAAGTAAAATCACAGCTATAAAAAGTTACTCATTAAAGGTGTAAAGTTGCAACATATCGCCACGTCCTCTTAGCTCTGTTTGGTTGTCAAGCAGCCAATGGCTATAGAATAAAGACGTTGCGCAAAACGCTGTGATATGTTGCCAACTCCTCATTACATACACGCTTAAAAAAAAGTACCCAAAGGAGCCGTTAAATGTGTGTAGCACGTTGGGTATATTTGTGTTTATCTACCATTGGGTTCAAATTACTTACTTTTGAGTAGAATTTTACCAGAAGTAAGTTTTGTATACCCAATATTGGCTTCATACATTTAACCGCTCCACTGAGTATTTTTTTCTTAGCGTGTAGACGTATACATTACGACACAGTGCGTTCTGCCCCAGTTTTAGTTTCGCATGCTTTTTTCTAAATATTCTGAAAATACGTGGAATTATAGTGAAGTTTTGACACAATCTAGATGTTTTGTTGTGTGCGATATGTGTGAAGTGGATTTATCATAAACCATGGGTATTAACGCTTGTTATAAGCTTATTTGAATAACACTATTATTTACATGTGAGTAACAGTCGGGACAATTTCTTCAATTTTGATCATCTTTAGTGTATATAGTGCCTAAGCCTACTACCACACGGAGAAAAACAAATATACTATACAGCATAAATTATTAACATATATATATATATATATATATATATATATTATATATATATATATACATACATACATACATATATATATATATATATATATATATATATATATATATATATATATATATATATATATATATATATATATATATATATATATATATATATATATATATATATATATATATATATATATATATATATATATATATATATATATATATATATATATATATATATATATATATATACATATACATATATATATATATATATATATATATATATATATATATATATATATATATATATATATATATATATATATATATATATATATATATATATATATATATATATATATACAGCAATTCCATGAAAAAAGTTATACGATCTCTCAGAATTTTATAATATTCGGTAGGATTATTCAACATCGAAAAATATTAGACCCGTATTTTTTATTTCGTTATTAGACTGGACCTTTCTGCGTTAGACTGGTCCAAAAATCGTGATTTTCAAAATCTTCAATTTTCAAAATTTATAACTCCTAAACCGTTTAACCGATTTTAGTCATTTTTGGCCATTGTATTGGTATTTTTTGAATTTCCAAGCAAAAATACGAAACCTTTGAATATATCAATTTTGTATGAAAAAATACAAAACAAATAGTTTTCTTGAATTTGACTGCGAGGACTCAACGACTCATGTTTTGAAGTATTTTTAAATGAAAGAGCATTCAATTTTACATAACATATCAAAAAATTGGAGATGTT
Source organism: Aedes japonicus (assembly GCA_034211315.2). Classification (NCBI taxonomy): domain Eukaryota; kingdom Metazoa; phylum Arthropoda; class Insecta; order Diptera; family Culicidae; genus Aedes; species Aedes japonicus. The sequence goes on from JASCZW010005545.1 coordinate 149,607, forward strand.
CTGCGTGTCGTTTTGGAGATACAATTTTTAAATAATAAATCATTACTCTTCATTTTATACATCACCCGCCTGTAGAAACGATGAAGATGCATGGTAGATTACCATGCGTCTCCATCCAATCAAACCTATGACTAATGAAATCTATGAGTTACTTACAAACTTAGTATAACATTCGAATCAGTCTCTAAGGCTTTCCGTTAACCACACAGACCAATTGCTATTTTTTGACGATTACCTTTTCAAATAAATAAGGCTTTAAAATTTCAAATATTTTTGCTTAGTGTAAGTTCCAAGAAAAAAACACTTTAAAGCCGCGCGACATGATGAACATGTTAAAAAATAAGAAAAACACTTTTATACATTTATTTTTATTTATTAAGTTTTTTCATAACAATTTTATACATTTTTCTTCCGTTGAAAATGAATTTTGTTTCACAATAATATACTCTTCGTTTTGAGGCTTAAAACTATGGAATGACTGAGTCCCTGAAATTTGCTTCACACGGTGTGTAACGATTTTTTAATTTTCTTTCCATTTTATTATTGTCGGATTCCGAAAAAAATTGATAGTGTATTTTCGAGTCTGGCTTAGAAATAGCCCATGAATAAAGTTCTTCGGCCGTTGTTATGTGATGATCTTGCAAACTGGCTTTCAGCAGCATTTCGTTTCAATACGCCTCCCAAAGCATCACGAGGGCTCTTTCCATGACAAGTAGCGAAAAAATTCCACTCGGCATCTATGCCAAAATCTTTTTGCATGTTGCACAAATTAAAAGCGGTCATTTTATTTTTGTATTGGCTTCCAGATCCATCTGAGAAGAAATAAATTTTCTCTAAACCTGATAACTTACTTTTTATGAACGCTATGCATTGAGTCAAAAAAGACGCACTGCGACATGATTATGTTTAGTGAAATCAGCAATTGCAATAAAACTGGTAAACTCAAATCATTTGATTCTTCATCTTTAAAATAAATAGCACAAGGGTGAATAGTACATTGAGCGTTTGCCCAATGAAAGCCTTTGAACTGCATCCTGCACAACGAATGAATAATTCTCCGAAAAATCACAGATTATGATACACTCAGTAGCTTTTAAATTGTTTTTCACGTGTTTTAAATAGTTTGCCTGTCGCTCAGCTGTAAAGTTATGTGGCAATAAATTGAGTAATTTTTCTAAAAAGTATCAATAAATTCTTGTGTGTCCATTTCAACTAAGTCCAAACTGCATCTTTCTGTTGACGCCATTGTTTAAATTGTAATGATTCAACGTGACCGTTATTAAGAATGGTCATAAGTTCTACCGCCAAAATTTGCATTCCCGGACAATTTTCGCAACATTGCTGCCAGCAATGCTCATTTGAATTTTGACAAATTATTTTTGAAAACATATCATGGTAGGACTGAACACCATCTGGAAGTAATTGTTTACTTTGGAGTGTTTTAAAAATCAATTTAACGTTTTGGTGGTAAATGCAAACGCACACCGTATGCGTGCCACTTGTTCCTGCCAAAATGCAGTGTTTTGGACGGTTACTGGCGAACATCGAAAATCCAATCTTAATATCAGGATGAGTATTTTTAAATATGGAGTACGCCTCTTGCAAATTGCATAAAACTAACCTTCTTTGTATGTAGATCCTACCTTCTTCATTGTTGGATATCAAATAATCCCTTTTTCCCGGGCACGCTGACTTATATCGTCGCTATTATAAAAATTACGAACACGCATTAGCGTTTCCTCTCTAACGAAGCTCTACTAATCCTCTTTTAGGCACTGACATTATTCCCTCCTGTTGTTGTAATACTTTCACTTGGTTGGCCATATATTGGGAAACATCAAACTCTTGCATAATCCTATATGTAGACCAACTTTTGGGCAGTGTGGTTAAAATCCTATACCGCTCATTGCTATCTTTTGTTTCCTTAAATTTATCCTTAGCTGTGTTAGCATTTCATTATCGTCAGACAAAAACGTGTTATTGGTGGTACCGATCGATTCATAGCTGGTTGTTTCCAATGAGCCTGTAAATAAATATAACAAATTATTGATTAAAAATTGATTGATTGGAAATCATGCAAATAATTTCTATTTTATTATTTACTTTGATAGGAAAAGGAACAATGCCGGACGGTCCTGCAAGAGCAATCGTTTCGTGACTGGTTGCTTCGCACGATTCTAAAGAATGTAAAAATAAAAATGTTCCAGTAACAATTGCAAGAGAAGAATTCAAATTAAAACAGAATTATATGAACTTTTATATAACATACCTGTAGTGCCTATACTGGATGGTCCTGTAATGGGTTCTTCGGTCATGGTATCAATGTGCTTATACAATTTCTTGTAGCAACTTTGACAAATGAAAGAGCTACTCTCATCAATTTTAACCTTTTTTTCCACAGCATGGTCGTACAATTTTGCGTTGATTTTTCTGGAACACGAACTCAACACCCAAACACTACAAATTGAACACTTACGTTTCATTTTACGATATTCTTTGATATAACTGTTCTGATATGATACTTTGTTTTCAACTGGTAACTTCTTACATAAATTTCCGTGTTTTATATGATGTTTATATTGTACCTACGATCAAGTGAAGTGAACTGCAGCCTAGACTACAATAGGTATTGAATTGTTTCTCGGCTGTAGCGATCAGGTCTATTTGCAGACGGGAGCGAGTAGAGCGGAATTTCTAAAGCGAGAAAGCAACAGAATAACAGATAACGCAAGCGAGCGACGAGTATGAAAAGAAAGAGATGTTGTTCACTCTGCTGCTTCTCCGCTTTAGAAATTCCACTCTACTCCCTCCCGTCAGCGAGTAGACCTGATCGCTACAGCCGAGAAACAATTCAATTCAATCTCACAGGTCGATAAATATTCTACATCTACAGTAGGTAGTCAATACGTATCAACGGTTCTTCTTTTAAATAATAATACCAATGCCCCTCTGTGTAACGAAAAGAATGTTAGGTAATCAAATTGTCAATATCTACCTAAAGTCTCATTAGCCTTAGTTGCTATAATATTATATAATTATGTCAAGTAAATATTATTTATTATATAATATTTACTTGACTTTCTGTGACCTACTCATAGATTTCATTAGTCATAGGTTTGATTGGATGGAGACGCATGGTAATCTACCATGCATCTTCATCGTTTCTACAGGCGGGTGATGTATAAAATGAAGAGTAATGATTTATTATTTAAAAAATTGTATCTCCAAAACGACACGCAGAACATCTCCAATTTTTTGATATGTTATGTAAAATTGAATGCTCTTTCATTTAAAAATACTAAAACAAGGAGTCGTTGAGGCCCCTCGCAGTCAAATTCAAGAAAAACTATTTGTTTTGTATTTTTTTCATACAAAAATTGATATATTCAAAGGTTTCGTATTTTTGCTTGGAAATTCAAAAAAATACCAATACAATGGCCAAAAATGACTAAAATCGGTTAAACGGTTTAGGAGTTATAAATTTTTGAAAATTGAAGATTTTGAAAAATCACGATAACGAATCATTATAACGAATCATAATAACGAAATAAAAAAATACGGGTCTAATATTTTTCGATGTTGAACAATCCTACCGAATATTATAAAATTCTGAGAGATCGTATAACTTTTTTTCATGGAATTGCTGTATATATATAAATATAAATATATATATATATATATATATATATATATATATATATATATATATATATATATATATATATATATATATATATATATATATGTATATGTATATATATATATATATATATATATATATATATATATATATATATATATATATATATATATATATATATATATATATATATATATATATATATATATATATATATTATATATATATGTGTGTGTGTGTAATGTATTTATCAAATTTATGCATTCCAATGCTTACTTTGAATATATGCATTGCAATGCATATTTGTATAAATGTATATGCATTCCAATGCATAAATCAAATGTTTGCACAACAAAGCATATATAAAATTAAAATTAGAAAAATTAGGCAAAATTATCAATTCATGTGAGCAGATAGTAGAGTATAGAATAAACGCTTCTATAGTTGCGATATGTTAGAAGTGCTGTTAAGGTGAATCGCTGCTCCATGTATTTTCTCCTATCTTTTATCCCTCTCTTCATTTTCAATATCAAGTTCAGATTCAGAGTTACATCAATTCTAAATGTTGATGTAATGGCTGCCGTTGAGAATGCTTCAGTCTAAGCCCTTAACACTCTCCTTCCATGGTAGCGCAGGTGATCCACAACTTTATGGACGTTCTCATGTTTGTCAATGTACAATTTAATCATCAGTTTTCGTTTCAGCGATTTCTCCGGCTCATTTGGTTTGTCCATATGTGTTCTTTAACATATGTGTTCAACTAACTATTGAAAAACATTGAGATACTTTTGGGTTTAAAACAAACGTTTTTCAATAAATTCGATTACCAACAACGACGTAACAACAATTGTTCAAGTAGTTCTTCCAAAAACGCAATTTTCGCATCACAAAACTATTAAAAACCTTCTGGGAAGGAAAGCGTTGAGGCAAGAGATAATGGACTTCGTAAAATGCACGCGCTTTCAGTAGACAAAAGAATATCAAATTTGCACAAAATCGTCTAAGCTCCTAAAGTGCCTAAAGTATAAAACGCCGGTAACTCAATATGCACGGAAAATAAAAATTATCTAAAATGTATTGCAATGCATAAAATATATTGATTCAATGCATACTTTTTATGCATTGCAGTGATTTAAAAGGAATAAAGCGTAGAAAGGGATATATAATATGCTTTTCTGCATTTTCGATGTTCTCCGTACACATTATGAGTTGTGTGTGTGTGTGTGTGTGTGTGTGTGTGTGTGTCTGTGTGTGTGTCTGTGTCTCTGTGTGTGTGTGTGTGTCTCTCTCTCGGTGTGTGTGTGTGTGTGTGTGTGTGTGTGTGTGTGTGTGTGTGTGTGTGTGTGTGTGTGTGTGTGTGTGTTTACAATCAATCTCCCACTGACCGGCAGTGCTTTTACGAAAGAAACTTGTCTGCATTTCTTCAGTAATTTATATGTGATCACTATGTGCAAACATTTTTAGCCCTGGAGATTGAAGGTGACAGCTCTATTGAAAATCCAACGACCCATTTCAAGAATGCCTGTTCATACACGTACATTCTGAGGTCATCTTCATATACAATAAGCCCCGCATGAAAATCTTCATATATCATATGGATATGTGAAGAGTTTTCACACTTCCAGAATCAAAAATAGATATTCTTGATCCTGGCGTGTACATAGTTAAGGTATATTTTTGATAATATAAAACGACCTCGCCAATGTTCTTCATCTGATGCGGGAAAGCCGGGCACTAAAAACAAAAATAAGGGGAAAAAACTACCGACGATCAGTCCATCTTAAGAAACACGACCGTTACACACTATGAGAGGGATTCCATTAACAAAGTCCTACGCAAAGCACTTGAAAAACTATAATTTCACCATTTACTTCGGTTGAATTAAAGAATATTATTTTATTTTATTTCCGCGAAAACGATGCAGCAAAAGCAAAACACGTCATTTTCAAAGCACGGCTTGCTGCGATCTCCTCTCCGTGCACATTATGAGTTATGCTGTTTCATTTAAAATTTGATAAAATATAATTCCATTAAATCTATAGTTTTAAAGATTTCAGCATATTTATTGAGTGGGACATTCTACCCCACCAGTGCATTTTGTACTGTTCTCCCCTAATTATATTTTGTTATAACTGAACAAACTTAGAAATTATGAATTTTACACGAGACCTAATCCATGTTTGTAAATAGTCGGGGAACGTAAAGTCGGGGGACGTAAAGAAAGATTTCGTGTGAGGTCTATAAGTCATAGACGACGCGTGGATGTTAGGTAAAGCAGAAGTCGTATGCCAAAAATAAACCCAAAAGGAGCGGAAGATAGTTTCTCTCCCATGTAGGGGATTTGGGAGTACAAGTACACAGTTCATTAGAACTATTAAAAAAGCTATCGGTAGTATATGAGCACGATCAAGTGCACAGACTTTTGCCAGTCAAGGTGGTGCATTAGATCATGCCTTGACCTACCCCGCATGGGGATGCTTGGCAAAAGTTTGTGTTTCCTGTTTCGGAATACTACCTCACAATACCCTCCGCTCAATTTCAAACTACTTCTATTCAATTTTCACAGCCTGCCGTGAGCTAACGGAACTATCAATACTTTCTCTTCACAACTTTGTTCTAGCAAAAAAATGCTGTCTACTCCTAGAGCCTCATGGTGATGAGAAATTATTTCCTTCTCAAAACAACATCTTCAAAATACTGCTTAACAAAAGCCCTACGCCATAGACTTAAATGATTCTGAATTCTAATAATTCAATTTCATTAATATTCAAACCCCAAAACTCATAACTAAAACAATATTGACAGTGGAAAGTAGAGCCTGTTAAGTTAAAACATAAGATATGAAACACTTTCCTATGTACGTATTTTAATTTAATTAATCAACAATAGCCCAGATTGATTAAACGATTTGAAGCTCACGAATGTCGATAAGCAAAATATGGAGATAGAAGTTTTTCTATATACGTATTTTAATTTAATTAATCAACAATAGCCCAGATTGATTAAAAGATTCGAAGCTCACGAATGTCGATAAGCAAAATATGGAGATAGAAGTTTATTCATTAACGATAATTAACGTAACTAGAAATTAGAAGAAAAAAAATTAGTATCTTCCATTTAATTAGAAGTCGAGTTATTAGTACGAGACACTGAAGAAGTCTGCACATTGTAGACGAAATACGCGTATCTGTCGAAGATAAGCAAAGGTAGTTGGAATTAAATGGAAGATACTAATTTTTCTTCTAATTTCTAGTTACAGGTATTCCACCAAACAGCTCAAACCCTCTAGGATAATTAATGTACTAATGGGAAAAAATCATCATGTGAAATTCTTATTTCGAAAATCTCGCCTTCTTGTGCGCGCGCCCACTTTTGCTAGAGAGTCCGCCTTCTCATTGCCTGAAATTGAGCAATGTGAAGGTAATTTTACATGATCTTGCGACCAACACATCTGATCCCTTATTTTTGAAAGAAAGTAAGATGAGTGCCTCACTGTTTTCATCGGCCAGAAGACCTTAATAGAACTGAGACTATCCGAGAAGATGAAATAATGCTCTATAAGCATGTCGGAAATAATCTTCAATGAGAAATTGATTGCTGCTAGCTCAGCAACATATACGGAACAAGGTTCCTGAAGTTTCCGGAAGGCAGATGAGTATTCATTGTAAACACTGAAACCAGTGGATCCATCAATGCGGGACCCATCAGTAAAAACTCTGGGGAGAATTAAAATAGGTTGAAGTTAATCTGGAGCTCTTTGAATAGCCTGCTTCATGGAGGGATCATAATCAAAATAGGAACAGTGATGAGTCAAGCGTACACTAGGAGAATAATATCAACGAAGACTAATGTATAAACTGATTCATGATGCTAACTAAAAACTGATAAAAATTCAGAAGGGACTAACTTGCGATTACCGGCAGTTCAGATATTTTGTGTCTTTTTTGTTTATTTAATAGGTAATCGACAATATTAGGACATCTGGTGAAGACGATCAAAAACATGCCGTTTGCTGAGTCAATTGACTCGTTATCGCGTTTAGATAAGGCAAATTGGCAGTAGTTTATAGACCATTATTCAGATGCTCTAAATATAAAACAACAAAACCAGCCAGCATAAGCAACTGTCGTTCGAAATTTTTGCGCGATAAAAAGTTAAATATAACTTGGGAAACCTTGCGAGCGGAATTTAAAGTTGATATTACACCAAATTTAACTATTGGTTGCTCCGGGTGTTAACATTCATTCTCATAAGCTCAGCTAGATGCGAGTGGAGATTCTCAGCCATGAGACGCATAAAAACATGACTGAGAAGTATCATGAAGCTGAACCGATTTTCAAATCTGGCTAATTTAAGCATTGGGAACTGAGTTGTGAAGAAATCAGTATCGACCGACACAATTTTAAATAAACGGGTTATCCATACCAATCTTAATTCTGATATAAAGGAGATTGGGCAAAAGTGGGCCTGGAATGTACAGCAATGAATGATATCTCATTTGAAAGGTCTCATTGAGACAAGGAAAAAATTGTATGGGGCCAAAATTATGTATCGTGGGGGAAAAAAGTTATTGCGTATATTAAATACGAATTTAAGGTGTTTTTGTTATATTTAATCGTAACGTGCTTAACGAATCGACATTCGAACATGGGTTGCGCATGTGTGTGTGTGTGTGTGTGTGTGTGTGTGTGTGTGTGTGTGTGTGTGTGTGTGTGTGTGTGTATGTGTGTTGCGGGTTTATTTTTGTTATAATGTTATCATACATTCAACAAACTTTTTCGTAATAATACTAGACACCAACCTGTTTGCACCTCTATCCTTAGTGGGACAGGAATAATGTGTATGTTTTCAACAGACATAACTAATATACTACCCTCTGTGTATTTTATAGAATGAATCAGAAAAAAAATCACATTGAGGGTGTGTGTCTTGTGACTTCCAGTTGCAGTTCCTACAACTTTGTGCTTTGCAGTTCCTACAACTTTCTACTCTCTCATTTGTAGATTAACAATATCTGTGTTAACTGACTCGATAACAATTCATATACTCCTTAAACGTTGTAATTCGTGTTGTGTATTCTATCTGAACAAAGCTCCATAGGATTGATTGCTAACTTTATTTTGTTTGCCGGAATTCGTTAGTCTCATCATCATACCTATATTTTGTGCCGTAGTTTGTCAGTTTTTCATATAAGTATAAATAGTCTATGAAAAGTATCTAAGAAATATTTTTTATGTCAATCTATTCGTTGCTCTTGCAATACAGAAAACATGTTTTGCCTATTATGTAACTGTTCGGTACTTCGAAGGAAAAGGCATATGATAACTAGAGATTTCTTCGAAATAAATCCTCGTGATGCGTATCAATGGTTGCTACTCCGTGATTGATTCAGTGAAATTGCACAATGAATCAACTGAATGGGGCTGGGAGTAACCGACCATTCTCACTGTACACGTTTCAGTGACTCAATTTCTTTAATAATCAATAACTGCGCCGGCCACGTCCTTGCAATCAGTTGGGAATAGGGAAGGAATGTTAGTGTGACATTTGGTGATTAGGGATCGTGTTTACCTCTGCATTCCCACAAAGGTCACAGGAAGGAGGTTTTTCAATGTTAGTAGGGTAGTGCTCGATGGATCAGGATTCACCTTGATAAGTGATGTGATCATAGAATATAGTTCATATAATTCAGAAGACAAAAAGGATAACAATTACCTGTTTCGCTCCGCGATTTTGAGAGCACTTACCAACCAATTGTCTGAAAATCCCTTCCGAGGTCCAACTGGTTAGCGTTCTGTTTTTTCCGTGGTACCTAAATGATGCCTATCCAAAACGGCCAAGCTTGTCCCATATGGCATTGCAGGTGAACGAAAGTAGCATCGTATCTCGAACTTAACTCCTCCAACTGTGGAACTGTATTTTAGCAATGCCATGTCGGTAACGCAACTGGTCCGTAGTGGAACTGGTTTACCAAGAGAAGTTTGCCCAACATCGGTGTTTGTAGGATACCGCGAGCCGAAAAGATTTTCCCAAATCCTTGAGTTGAGTTTGGTAGACAAGCCGGTTGAGCCAAGAATGGCTACGCTGGCGATACAGTTAAGGGTCTAATATGAATTACTCCGAAAATAATTGTGTTATAATATCGGAAAACACAACGAAAGAAATTGCACGTCAAATTTGCTACTCTAACCTATTATGGTAATCTGAATAACCGAAAAAGTTCAAATCAAAAGATGTATCGGAATAAGGTGACGTCCAAGCGTATAATTGCTTCATGACTGAAAAAACAGCCTTCCATTTTCCATCCACGAGATCGTTAAAAAACCTCTTGTGATCAAGGTTATCAATATTATCAGTTGCATTTTTGGACAACTAATTATCGTTTCTCTTAGGAAAAACGGCAAATAAATCAGTAAAATGGAAAGCGCTCACCCGGATAATCAGCAACAATCAGCAAACGTGACCAATCGGTTCGTTTTCGAAATCTATTTACACCGGATACTAGTTCTATTCAACACAAAAATGATGTTTAGGTATGACTCTGGTCATAAACGCAGCATCCACTATCACACGCGACGATTATTATTCAGATTCTAATCTGACAAAAGACACTTCGACTATCGGAGAATAACCCCATATGTTGCATTGTTGAACCTTATATTCATAGATTGTTTTTAACAACGAGGAATATATATGACATGCTTGCTGGGTGAGAGCCAACCGAAATACTCATGCTGAAAATGTACATGGATAGAATAAGAAACTGAATTTATGTTATTCATTCAATGTTTGAGTGAGTTTTTAGTAAATATCAAAACAGCAATCCTGGCAGCGAAGCAGCCTAAGATTTGAAGGCTCCTATATATAATAATATGGATTTCCGGAAAAACTGACGCGGTTGATTAAAGCAACGATGGATCGAGTGATGTGTGTCGTCTGAGTATCAGGGACGCTCTCGAGTCCCTTCGAATCTCGGAGAGGGTAACGGCAAGGTGATGGATTGTAGTGTTTGCTGTTTAATATTGCACTGGAGGGTGTGATTCCAAAAGCTAGGATAGACACGAGTGGCACGATCTTCAGGAAGTCTGTCCAAATATTTGGCTTCACCGACGACGTTGATATCGTAGCACGTAACTTTGAGACGATGGCGGAAACGTACATCAGACCTAAGGCTGAAGCTGGTTGGATTGGCTCACGAGAAGACAATGTTAGCCTCCTACCACGAGTGCAGATCGACGGTGACGAAATTGAGGTAGTAGACGAATTCGTGTATCTGGGCTCATTGGTGACCGCCGATAATGACACCAGCAGAGAAATACAAAGGCGAATTATGGCTGGTAACCGTGCCTACTTTGGACTCCGAAGGACGCTAAGATCGAACAAAGTCTACAAAGTCTAACAATCTACAAGACATTAATTAGACCGGTAGTTCTCTACGGCCACGAAACATGGACATTGCTAGTGGAGGACCAACGCACCCTTGGAGTCTTTGAACGGAAGGTGCTGCGTATCATCTACGGTGGAGTGCAGATGGAAGATGGAACGTGGAGGATGCGAATGAACCACGAATTGCACCAGTTGCTGAGAGAACCTCCCATCGTACACATCGCAAAAATTGGTCTACGATGGGCTAGGCATGTCGTAAGGATGTCGGACGACAGTCCTGTGAAAATTGTTCTCGAAAACGAACCGACAGGTACAAGAAGAACAGGCGCGCAACGAGCAAGGTGGATCAATCAAGTAGAAGGCGACCTGCGGACCCTCCGCAGACAGCGAGGCAGGCGAGTGACAGCCATGGACCGAATATAATGGAGACAATTTCTGTGTACAGCAGAGGCCACGCCGGCCTTAGTCTGATTGGTAAGGTAAGGGTATATGTATATAATAATAATAACAAACAAAAAAACCTTAAGAAAATCAGAGTTTTATTTGCTTTCTACTTCTTAGGCGATTTTACGTAGTTGTTTTAAGAATATGTTATACAAGTTCATTAAACTAGATGGACGTAAGTTTGGAATTCGGAAAAGAAAGTCAACCGCAAATGCAATGTGGGCTGTTCCAGGAGACAAACACACAAAGACACAAACACACGCACACAAACACACACACACTCACACACACACACTCATACACACACACACAAACACACACACACACAAACACACACACACAAACACACACACACACACAAACACACACACACAAACACACACACACACACATACCCATGAATGTCGATTCGTTAAGTATGTAACGGTAGGAAACAAAAAAAATTACCTTATATCCGTATCTTATACATGGAATAACTTTTTTCCCCACGCTAGATTTGTTTGGCCCCATACCAACTTTTTCTTATATTAATGAGACCTTTCAAATGAGATATCATTCATTGATGTACATTCCAGGCCCACTCTCCATACATTTTTGCCCAATCTCCTTTAATATGTTCATTGTCTTAATGTTTTTTTTTTTTTCAATTTTTAAGATTTTTAGTTCAAACTTGACTCTATATAGATTCAGGTCTATTCTCCGCCTCGGATGAGTTGAGACTTCACAACATAAGGTGACTACAGTGACCTCGAGTGAGTCCATTCTTTATTTGATCCACACGAGGTATATATTCAGCACACTCGATTCTTTCAAGGCATCTCGACTCACCGTGGCGCAGAATAGACCTAATAATTCGATTAAACCTGTTTTGATTTATCAATTAAAATAACCTGTCCCCAACAATTACGCTACTTTCGTCGCTCTTTCCAATATTCCTATAAACGAAAAAAAAAATTCTTCGGACAGGCCCCCTCCAGACTAATTGTCTAGTTCCGCCAATGACAACAACAAACTGCTTTTAATTAGAATTTCATTTGAATTATCTAGAAGCATTTTAAAAGTTTCGTCTTATACTTTAACAGGGGAGCTGTCAGATTTATCACCCCTCGGTGTCTTCTTCTTTTTTCAAGTTGGATTCCTCAATAGCTTGGAAAGAAAATACACAGAAACAAAAAGTAACCCAAAATAACATTATTTTCACAGCTTAGAGAACACGAATAGTCCACACTAATCTCCGCATCAACCACCCTGTTTTATCTTCACTTTCTCAGATTCTTCCCATTTTACACCACCCACACTACGGAACAAACAAGATGATGACCATCGCTTAACGGTCTGATTACCAGGCTGGCAAATTAAAAATTCACTTCTTACCACCGTATAATGGTATTCCAAATTATCCAGTGGTCTTTTGCGCTACATCTGTTCCTTGCTGAAAAAATTACAACACACCTTATTCCTACCGGAAAACCATCCAGCAGGACCATATAGTCATACACCAGGACGAAAAAATTTAACTCAACGGTAATATGAATAAATATTCCAATGACTTCTCTTATACAATGGAACTACAACGAAATCCGAAGCAAATACTCCGAACTTACAATCAAAACACACGACCCCAACACAATCCCCAGCAGCACACCTTACCACTCTTATTGGTGGATAAACGACATACATTTACTCAGCAGCACGGAACGAACGATACAGTATGTCTGCAATAGATGTCACAATATACAGTCCAGATGTTAGCCTCCCACTACGAGTTCAGATCGACGGTGATGACATCGAGGAGGTAGATGAATTCGTGTATCTGGGCTCATTGGTGACCACCGATGACGACACCTCCAGAGAAATACAAAGACGATGTATGGTTGGCAATCGTGCCTACTTTGGACTCCGAAGGAACAAAGAGCAAAGTTCGCCGAACTACAAAGTTGACCATCTTCAAGACATTAGACCAGAAGTCCTCTGCGGACACGAAACATGAACATTACTAAAGAAGAACCAACGTGCTCTTGGTGTCCTTGAGCGGAAGGTGCTGCGTGTGATTTACGGAGGAGTGCTTATGGAATTCGGACGAGAACCTCTCTTCGTTACAATCGCTAAAATCGGTTAAGTACGGTGGGCTGGGAATGTCATAAGAAGGTAGGACGACAGCCCAGTTAAAACCATTCTCAAAAACGAACCGACAGGCACAAGAAAAAGAGGCGGCAAACATCATCTGACTCAATATGGACCATAAAAACAGAAGACCAAAACCTAACGGACCCTTAAGAAATAGCAGAATTCTTATCAAACCACTTCGTAAAAGAATCAGCGACGAATCTCGTTTCTTTGCAACCAAAAGGAAAAAGGAACAAATACTAATAACATACCCTAGAAGAACAAGATTCACATTCGGATCAGCATCCGGAAAAAGCGATACCCACACCGTAGGAATTGGTAATCCGTGGGTGATAACGGAAGAAGCTGTGGAAAAGAGCAGGGTACGAGGAAAAAGAATATACTCGGACCCGAACAATATGCATTCCGAAAGTGAAGATAAACATTGGATTCGTTTGTAGAGATAAAATATAGCTTTACCCAACCACTGTTTATCTACAGAGAAAAAGCACACAAAACACCTGGTGATATCTCATTAAGGAATACCTCGCAAAAGCTGGAATAAAAGGCAAATGGCAAACTTCTGTGGTTACTTCCTGCAAGAGCGACGATTAAAAATAATATATTTAAGGACACCTTTCAACCTCCAAAACACATCCAAACAACATCCTTCCCATTCATCACCTTCTTCCTGATTGTAATTGACAGCAATAAAGAATGGCTCCCCAACAATACACTATCAAACATAAAAAAAAATATATATATATATACAGCGATTCCACGGGAAAAGAATAGAGTTGAAAAAAAAAGTTGTCCGATTTTGCTCAAAATCGCTTGGTATGTTCTTCATCGAAAATAATAAGACCCGTATTTTTTTATTTGGGTGACCATGTTCAATATAGGGTTACCAGAAAAATCGACATTTTTCGAAATTTTTTATTTTTGAAAAATCATAACTTCTGAACCACTGGATCGATTTTGAATATTTTTTTATTAATAGAAAGATTATTACTTCTTGTTTTTATTAAAAAAAAATTTCAAAATAATTAATGTACCTCAATTTGTTAAAATGGTCAATATATTTGTTTTTTATGATTTTCGAAATGTTGGACCACAACGACTATTTATTTTTATATTTATTAATTGAAATTCAAACATTTTTACATAACATATCAAAAAATCTCAAATGTTCTTTGAGCCGTTTTTGAGTTAGATTTTTTGAAAATTTCAAGTTTTTTGCTACTTTTAAAATTTTAAAATCCTACTTTTAAAATTGGATTTTCAATGATTTTCAGTGAGTCTTATTATTTTCGATGAAGAACATACCAAGCGATTTTGAGCAAAATCGGACAACTTTTTTTTTCAACTCTATTCTTTTCCCGTGGAATCGCTGTATATATATATATATATATATATATATATATATATATATATATATATATATATATATATATATATATATATATATATATAAATATATAAATATATTATATATATATATATATATATATATATATATATATATAAATATACATATATATATATATATATATATATATATATATATATATATATATATATATATATATATATATATATATACCTATCTCCATTCATTCGAAAGAAGCCGGTCATTCACCGAAAACAATGGCTTTTAAGCCGATTTAATTGTACAGATGTTGTAAATAAACATAGTAAATAATTTAGGAAGAGAGCTAAGGAATAATACAATATAAATAGGAAGGCTCAATCTTTCATAACTATCCATTCTTGAATTATATAAGTCTTCGTTACACAAATAAATTTATATTTTTGTTTAACATAAAATTGAACTCCAAAATAAATGTAAACAAAGGAAAAATTAAAATTAGAAATTACTAACAACCCACCGTGAACAAATAACTGGCACTGTTCGCATCCCAGATGAACTACCAGGGAAGCGTTTTCCCATTTCCGCGTACCACCTGGCGAAAGAGAGTTGAGAGAGAAGAAAAGGGAGTATGAGATAAAGAGAGGGAGGAAGATTTGGACGACTTTGGGCAGGAACGAATATTGAAAAGGATGAGAGTGGCAGTCAACGAGGAACCCCCGAGAAAATAAGACGACAGATCAGCGAGGAAAAAGTCAAGAAAGGGGAATTTTGTAGTGCCGGTAGCGACGAGTCGAAGAAAAACAAGTGTGCGACCAGAAAATCAATTTCGGTCGTTATCCCGTTTGCCGGAGTATCCGGGATCCAGTAGTTTGGTGAAACCGTTGGGGTCGTGTCTACGACCGTGTGGACTCGGCGAGTCCCGTGCTGGAGGCCGGTGAGCGACCGCCATTGTCGCGCCACACGCCGCGTGCCAGTCGTGACGAGGAGGTGGAGGTCGTGGAGGTGAGGCTATCAAGGTCCGGAGGGTTCGCCTCTGGTGAGGCTATCAAGGTCCGGAGGGTTTGCCCCCGCTTGTTAGGGCCAATATCCGATGCGTCACGGCACCGTGGGCGAGCACGTGTACGTCGAGACATCAAGACTAAACCTGAACCAAAGCATGCTGAAGGCCCGCCGCCATCAAAGGTAACCCGTTTGCGCTATTCATCTCTCTCTCTCTCTCTCTGACCGCATGACATCGAGCCCAACTGGAGCTGAACGGCCGCATCATTCCTATTATCCCTGTCCTTTTGTCCCGTCCCCTATGTTAAACTCTGAATAAAAAAAAAACAAAATGAATACAACTTCTTTTAAATTTCTATGTTTCTGAGCCTTAGGTGCATGCAAGTCGGGTTAAGGGCATTGTTTCCATAGGTGATCGTTCCACTTCGTCCCCCGCTGAGTCTACCCGTAGAACGTGGTCTGCCGCCCAGAGGTAAGAGTAACCCTGAGCTAGTCGATACAATTGGCGATCCGCGAAATGAAATATTCGTAATTCTTTGAATCACGAATATTTACACGTACTCGGGGTGGCTCACGATATCAGCTTTAAGTGATCTATCGTGAACTGTTGTTGGGGTTTCGGCTATAAGTGGACTTCAAAATTAATGGTTAAAGTCTGGTTAGTAAGAAAAAAAAAGTTATAAGAATTCTCAGGCATTTTTCTTGAACTTTGAATTTACTTTGTATGATTAGATAATTTTTTTCTCTTGTATCTATTTATTATTTAGTCATTCCTTTCTTATTTAAGATAGCATTCAATTAAACAAATGAATTTCTAGATTAAGCTGTAAATATTTTAGAGTTATAAGTTGGTGAATTATTAATTGGTTATTGAATTACGGAACTGAATATTAGTGATCTAGTGTAGAAGAAAATGGCGGAAACTTGGCAGGGTATTGAATTGAAGGAAGAGGATTTAGACAGATTGTTTTATGATATCAGAGTAGATCACCTGAATGAAGATGAACTGGAGTTTGAACTAGCAATTCGGGAAATATTATTCGGTCGACAAGATTCAATGTCAAGGAAGCGTCGCGCTTTGAGGGAAAAATTGAAGACAGAAAAAGAAACCCCCAACGTAAATGAGAGATTACTTAAAACGAACCCACATGAGGAATTGGAAATCTGTGAAAGCAAATTACAACACATTGAATCTATAGTTCAGAGTTCTACAAAGAAACAACCACCACGACGTCAGTCGTCTTTATTGCAAGTAGGTAGAAGGATAAAACTATTGAGGGCATATGTTGGAGGTGATAGCTAATACCAGATAAATAATATGCTAGAAAGGATTTTGTCATACCTCAATGAGTTTTTTTATAACAAACGGCAGGGCACAGAAACGCGCTTTACGGAATTAGGCCTAGTGAATTTGTTTGATGAAGCGGCTAGTCAGGTACCGGCCACAAGAGAGGAAAGGGAAAATTCTACAACAATCCAAACAGGCCGAACTCACTCAACTCTTTTGGAAAATGATATCCTGGGTGCTTTGTCTCGGTTAGGTTTGATGGAATCGGAGAGCCCGATGGCAGATAAGGTTAGAGATGGGCTTTTAAAATTAGAACAGGAACTTTACGATTTGCGCACATACAATGAGGTAAATTTCGTTCGTATGAGCGACTTTTCGCATGCGTCGACCGGTAGCGAAATTCCACCTTCACAACGACAAACTACATACATACATAGTGCCGAAACCAAATTTGGCGGATTCAAGGGCCAGAAATCATGTTCGACTGTCTGAGCCACTGTCGTGGGCCTCTCCATCGCAACCTGGTATTCCCTCTCAAGTGCATTCAAATCCAGATTGGTTTGGAATCGACACTCCATCCGATTATAACTGGGGAATTTTCGATGGAAGGAGTCAATATTCGTCCGTCAATACGATAACCAATCCAACTGTATCTAATACAGCCCCTCGTGTGGCTTCAACGATAAGCCCGAGTGATAAAAATCGATGGCCAGCTGCAACTTCGGTAAATTACACATTGTTTGCGAGTCAAATTCCTATGGTATCCACCCGATCAGTAAGTAATTTCCCAACGGTTAGTCAGTCTTCAAGTTATTCCAATCCATGGCTAGCGAGTGAAAGAGGGAGACCGTATACTGCGGCAACTTCTTTCATTCCATCTCCAAACCCAAATTTAATTTCGGGTCAGATTCCCGATGTGAATCATTACCAAAATCCCTTTCAGATTCCGGGGTTGAATCAGACTCAGTTTGCAGGGACCAGTCCCGAACAATTTCCTCCAGTCGGCGGCACCCAATATTCATCTTCACGCATAGGACATCGGGGATCAGAACTTGTGCCCAATCATCCTAGCTTCATTCCCAAATATCGTATAGAAAACAACCGGAAATCATTATCGGTGTCTAAATGGAAAATTAAAAAGTATGATAGCACGCATCAGGGGTTGAAACTCAATGAGTTCCTTCATTTAGTCTCGTAATTAGCTCTGTCGTAGAACGTTGTGGAAGCTGAACTATTTAACTCGGCTTTTCACTTGTTTACTGGACCAGCATTAAACTGGTATATGTCCATGAGATCAGCCGGACGATTGAGGGATTGGAGCCGTCTAGTGTTGGAGCTCCAAAAGTCCTTTGCTCATCCTGAACTAGATTCTCTCGTGCGGGCTCGAATATATCAGAGACGACAGCAGCGCAACGAGACTTTTCAAGACTTTTACTATGACATGGAAAGCATGTTCCGTTCCATGATCAATCCGATGACCGAGGGCGAAATGTTAGATGTCTTGAAGCATCAAATAGACGCGAAATGTTAGATGTCTTGAGGCATCAAATAGACGCTTCTAATGTTTCACTCTTTGCTAAAGTGCTTAGTGCCGAACGATCAGTCAATACTATTTCTGGAGGAAATGCCAACCGCGAGGGAAATAGAAATTTAAATCGTCCACTATCGAATCCACGATCTCAGGATAAGTTCAATCCCAAAAACCAGAAGGGTTCCCAAAAGAAAAAAGAGGTCTATAATAAAAATGAAACCAAGAAACCCCCGCATCAAAATCGAACTTCGCACTCCCATATACCTCCTCATCGTTATGAATGTTTGTACTGTTGTCAAACTAGTCATACAATAGAGCAATGTCGAAACCGTAGAGGTATCTTATGTCTAATTTGCGGTTTCAAGGGCTTTGAAACACAAAATTGTCCGTATTGTCAAAAAACGGGCTTTCAGACGGTCGGAAATCGCCGATCGTCAGATCAACCGGCCTAAATACTTATCCGGAGGGGATAACTCCGTCAGAGTTGTGGGAGCCAGTTTCCAAAGAACTGTATGACTCCGATTCATCCCAGGCTCTAACAATCTCTTTATCCTAGAATCAAGACAATCGCCCTTATGCTGCGATTAAAATTTATGGCTTGCCTGAAAAGGGTCTTTTAGATTCTGGAAGTCAGCTCACATTAATTAGTGAAGACATTTTTAAAAAACTCCAGAACAGTAAACTTCGTCCTTTGACCAACCCGGTAAAAGTTTGTTCCGCTAATGAGTCGGAACTTGTGGTGGGTGGACAGTTATTTATACCGTTCAATTTTCAAGGTACTGTGAAAATTATCCCCACACTAGTTGTTAGACAGTTATCTGTGAGTTGCATCCTTGGAATGGACTTTTGGCGACGATTTCGCATATGGCCTACAATACATAATTGCTCACTTGTAGCGGTAAATCAGTCTCAGCGGGAGAACCTTTTGTATACCCCACTCACCGAATCTATGAGCAGACAGCTAGAGGAAATCAAAGGCCTCTTTAAGGTTGCGGATCCTGATAGCCTGTCTCGAACTCCGTTAGCAGAACATCGTATTGAGATTGCCGATGAGTGGAAAAAGAAACCTCCGGTGAGGCAATATCCCTATGCATTATCTCCAAAAAGGCAAGAGAAAGTGGCAGCAGAGCTCAGAAGGATGCTGCATCTAAGCATCATAGAACGAGCAAATTCTGACTGGTCCTCCAACGTTGTTCCTGTTATAAAATCTTCTGGCAAGGTACGCCTGTGTTTGGATGCCCGAAAGATTAACGAGCGAACTGTACGTGACGCCTACCCCTTGCCCCATCCAGGGCGAATATTGGGTCAATTGCCTAGAGCGCGCTATTTGAGTACCATAGATCTTTCTGAAGCTTTCCTTCAAATCCCCTTGGGAGAAAGTTCCAGAAGGTACACCGCTTTTAGTGTACAAGGCAAGGGGATGTTTCAATTCACCAGGCTGCCTTTTGGGTTGGTCAATAGCCCAGCATCCTTAGCCAGACTCATGGACCGAGTCTTGGGTCACGGTGAATTGGAACCAAATGTATTTGTATACCTTGATGATATTGTCATAGTATCAGAGACGTTTGAGGAACATGTACAGTTACTACGAGAAGTCTCTAGGCGTCTAACAGAGGCCAACCTATCTATCAATATAGACAAGTCAAGGTTTGGCGTTAGCCAGTTGTCATTCCTAGGATACTAGCTCTCAACAGAAGGCCTACGGGCGAATCCAGAAAAAGTTCGGGCTATAGTGGAATATGAGAGGCCCACCACCATAACCAAGCTGCGTCGTTTCCTAGGGATGGCCAGCTACTATCATCGCTTTATTGAAGATTTTAGTGGCATCACTTCTCCTTTATCGGATCTTTTAAAAACGAAGTCCAAGGTTATAGCATGGAACCAGGAGGCGGAGGAGTCATTTTGTCGAGTGAAAGAAAATTTAATTTCGGCTCCTATTCTTTCACCACCCGATTTTTCCCAAGAGTTTTCAATCCAGACTGACGCTAGCGACGTAGCGGTGGCTGGAGTGCTCACACAAATTCAAGGAGGTCAAGAGAAGGTCATTGCTTACTTCTCACACAAAATGACCACCCCGCAAAGGAATTACCACGCTTGTGAGAAAGAAGCCTTGGCGGCTCTGTTATCGATTGAGGCATTTAGAGGTTACATAGAAGGGTCTCACTTCACCCTGCTAACGGACTCATCGGCGTTAACCCATATTATGTCCACCAAATGGAAAACTGCTTCTCGTTGTAGCCGAAGGTGTTTAACCCTGCAACAATATAATCTAACGACCAAGCATAGGAAAGGCAAGGAGAATATTGTTCCCGATGCTCTTTCGAGGAGCATACCTCCAGATTCTGTTGGGGTGACAGCCGTGGCAGTGAATGGTTCGTCCCAGACTTGGTATGAAAATATTCTGACAAAATTGCATTATCCCCCGACGAGTTTGTAGTTTATCAGATTCGGGAAGGTGAACTCTATAAGTTTGTTTCTGATCCTGATCAATTCCATGATCCCAGGTATGAGTGGAAACTTATCTCAGCGCCAATAGAGCGTGCTAGAATTATCCGGGAATGTCATGACGAGGCAATGCATCTTGGAATAGATAAAACATTAGCGCGGGTTCGGCAACGTTTCTTTTGGCCACGAATGGTATCCGATGTTCGGGAACATGTAAAGCAGTGTTCTGTCTGCAAGCGAAACAAAGGCTCCAAATATCGCCCTTGCACCCGCCATGGGAAATCAGCGAGTTACCACCCATCCCTGGCAAATAATAGCCTCGACTTCATTGGTCCCCTTACCAAGAAGCAAGAAGCAAAACCAATACATTCTCTCAGTGGTTGACCTGTTTAGTAAATGGGTTATGCTGTGTCTCTTCGTAAAGATAGACAGTACTAATTTGTGTACGGTTCTTAGAGACCAATGGTTTTTCAGAAATTCTGTTCCGGAGGTGATTATTTCGATAATGTGTGTCCTGTTTCCTTTCCCGTGCATTTCTATGATTTATTAGAGAGGTTTGATGATGCGTCACTTGCTGAATTCCAAATATCATTCGCGGAAGCCAATCCGGTCGAAAGAGTCAACCGGACCGTGAATGCCGCAATTAGAACGTATGTTAAAAACGATCAGCGATTGTGGGACACCCGGCTATCTGAAATTGAAACAATCCTTAATTCAACGTTACACACAGCCACCAGTTTAACTCCCTATAACACTACCCACGGTTATGAAATGTTCGGCAAGGGAGCGGATCACCGTCTCCTAGACCAAGAATCCGCATCATCAGGCGATGATCGCGCCTCCCAGCAAAAGGCATTATTCGGGAAAATCTGTGAATTGGTACAGACGAAACCTCAAGCAAGCTC
>JASCZW010005546.1:0-171715 GCA_034211315.2 Aedes japonicus
TTTAATGAAACTTAATAAAGCTGGATGGTTAGGGCAATGTTACTTGGGATCCCTACTGTTGGTTTGAATCGGTTCAAATCGAAAAGCGGTACTAATTTTCAAATATTTCACTTGACAGCTTCTCGTTAACCAAAACGAACCCTGCTGCTACCCAATCCTGTTATCAAAAATCCCAGTGATTTCTCGTGGAAGTGCAGAGAATTTCTCGGCTTCCTTCAAAGCGAGTATCATGTCAACACATTCCTTCCCATTCCATACTTGACCAGCATGCGGGCACGGCCAGCGCCGGTATTGTCTTAGTTTGGAATCACCAGTGTTCACACATTGAAGATGTATGTTAGCCCCAAGCATCATCTATTGGTTCTCTGTGTAATAACAGCTGATATGGCAACAATGGATTAGCAACCTCGGGCGGTCAATCATGCTCATGCTCATGTTTTTGCTCATTGCAGACTTTTAAGAAAATTAGTTGGCATACCTGTACTCAAAACGAACCAAGCAAAATTTTGTATTTTAAGATGGCTCGAAATTTATAAATTTGCATACATCTACTGCACAACATTTTGCTTCATGAACCTATCTGACAGCTCCAAAGCTGCAAGTTCATAAACCCAAACTACAGCGAATGAGCATTCTTAATTGAAAAAATCACCAAATCCATCATCATTATCCAATTCCTCCGCTCCACTTGACAGGCTCCGAGGAACGCCGGAATTCCGGGTGTCATCGGTAGCAAACACAGCACTTCCGACCGACCGCCGTCTATTGTGCTTGGTGCACTGGGAGATCCAGGCACTGCACTACAGGGAACAGAGCACTACCGTCAAATGTGACAACCGGGAGTAGTTGAGGTGGAATAAATAACACAAATATATAAATAAAATACAAACATTTATCATCTTCGTCCCCGCTGGATGCTCCCGTTTTCTGCTTTGGTCATCGTTCTTCCCGGTGCGGTGTCTTGCTGTTTGCCTGCAGCGGCGGAATCCAAAGACGTTATGTGGCAGTGATGCGCGATAACGTTTAAATAGACTTCACTTCCGCTGTTTGCCGCTGCTGCTGCTGCTTTTTCTCAGAAACCTGACGAGCCACATCCTGGCGGGTTCGAATATATGAGTCTACGTTCACAAATCTAATACCAACGCTCATCTATCATTTCGGTTCGCTCTTTTGCCCTTTTTGAAAAGAATATTTTCTTCACGACCAAGCGATGGTGAACGCGTGGGCGGAGGAGGATGGCTGACTGCGAACAAGAGGAATGCTCGCGAAGGGAAAAATAACAGCTAATCATGGTTAGTTTATTTATCACTGCTGGAGTACTCAACTGTCTGTCTGTTGATGCTCGGGTCCTGCTGAATGATGAAGTGTGGATGATTTATCTGGAATACTTGGGCTTCTGTAACGATTGAATTGCCAGCTTTGAACCATCCTGGCTTGCATCAAAACAACATTAAATAATTCACAACGCAAGCCAACAATCCTCGTAACAGGTATTCATTCCCGAGAGCAAACCGGGGGCTACCTATTCCATCCGATGTAATCATCTTTTATCAAGAATGAAAAATTCCTTCCCCCACCTCTCGCAGAACGAAACCGAAACAACACTCAATCAAGACAAAGAGCAACCAAATCAGGTGATTTCGGCCTGGAAGCCTTTGATGACAACGTAACCTAATTAATTGAGGGACCCATTTCAACTCCCCCCGGGATGCCGAGATAGAATTTTTGACGACTTTTTCCAATCGTTCTCCAAGCTGTCGTAGATGGAGAGAACAGAATCCAATCAACAGGGTTGTGCTTTCTTGGCCCAACGACGGACTCCAGTCACTGCACTGTCCAGAGTAAATATGGACCTCGTCGGATATTGTTTCATTCTGCGTGGCTGAGATTTTGCAATAATCTTTGTTTGTTTGCAGTTTTCCTTAGGGGGAGGACTTTTTTTTCTTGCTCTCTTAATTTCGTTGTTGTCCTTTCGTTGATATCCTTCCGGTTGATTGGATACACTCTGGAGACGCTGAAAGGAGTTATGCCTTCCAGTTCTGTTGAAAATTTGATGTGGCGTTTAATGAGTAGAACACTTTTAAATGTGGATCTTTGAATTCGTGGAGCAAGTGCATTTATGGACTTAAATGAAGGGTTTAAAAAAAGCCTTTTTTTTTTTTTTCTAAAACACTGATATTTTTTGTTGATTAGCTCCAATTTTTTATCTTTTAGCTCGAAATGAGAGCTAGATAAATTTTCCATCTACCGTTGCGATCTTTTTATCAAAGCTTATTAATCGTTTATTTTTATTTTCATTCATATTTTTTTTTCTTAAAAAAAGATAGGAAAAATGTAAAGGTTCTCACCAAACATGTGCAAATACCGAAAATGGACATTTTCAAATGTTAAAATTTAAACAAGCATTTTGCACTGAAAAGCCAATGTTGCCCATCTTGATTCACTAAATGTTTTAAGAGGTAATCAAGCCTATGCAACTGTGTGCTTGTGACTGGCTGCACACAGATTACTCGAAAACACATGAATTTGCTTTCGTTACTGTACCCCTTAGTGTGTTGACAGCCGAATTGTATGGTCTCTATTCTAACATCATCAACTTTACATCATGTATGAGTTGAAGAAAGCCGCAACTTTCTTCTTCTCTTTTTACCTCATCGGACTCCGACTCGCTCTCATCTAGTGTGCTTTTCTTAAGGTGAAACTCCCTTGAATCCATAGTATTCAACATGCATGTAGTAGTGCAAACACTTTTTTGCTCTCATATGATAGTATTGGTGCATCATGGAGAAAACGGTCATGGTTGCCAGTAATTTTAAGTTTTCTTTGTGGATTACAGTACATCCATTCAATTATTCCCTACAATATTCACATCTTTAAAAAAAGAATCCTTTTTAAAGGTTAAGGGGGTCTGGGGCATAATTAGCAAGCTAAATATTAAGCCATCCAATACAAATATTGGTGAATTTTAAACGTCAGTTCTCATTTCAATCATTAACTATCGAAGAAGTGAATCCTAGAGGGTTTGAGCTGTTTAATGGAATCCTTGTAACTATAAATTAGAAGAAAAAATAGTAATCTCCATTTAATTCCAACTACCTTTGCTTATCTTCGACAGATACGCGTATTTCGTCTACAATGTGCAGACTTCTTCAGTGTCTCGTACTAATAACTCGACTGTCGAGACCAGTCGAGTTATTAGTACGAGACACTGAAGAAGTCTGCACATTGTAGACGAAATACGCGTATCTGTCGAAGATAAGCAAAGGTAGTTGGAATTAAATGGAGATTACTAATTTTTCTTCTAATTTATAGTTATCGAATGAGTGTTTGAGTAGAAACTTAAAGTGTATTAAATACGTTTGAAATTATGCATCTGAGATAATAAATGGGATTTTTACAGTTTGAAAACCGATTCCAGAGACCTTTTCACGTCATACTGAACTCTGACAACCAACGACAGCTCATGTTATACAACATAATTACAAGTAATAATGAATAACCTTGTGGGTATCAAACAACATTTCAGGTATACAAACAAACATATAAACACACTCAAGAACTTCTCTACCCACCCCTATCTCACATACCGCGGTACCAACAAACCTACTATAAATACTAGACCTACTATGATGTTTCCTTCAAGTCGAGCACTCGACACTGAAGAAGTCTGTAAGTAGCAGACGAAATAGGCCTATCTGTCAAAAGATAAGCTCATAGTGGAATTAAATGGAATTTGCTCGCGATTATTAGCGAAAATTTAAAAAAGTGTTTCAAGGTTTAATTTTTTATTTATTAAAAAGTGATCAAATGAAGTGTTAAATTTTAAATTCTCCTAGTTTCCCAATCACAATCGTTCTACTAATACGCTCAAAAAAGTTTTTAAAAAAAATAGTGTTTAAAAAAAGTGAAAGTGAACATAATTCGATTGCAACATTGTTATTAAGTTTTTCACACGAATCCAGTTGAATGTTGTTTACTCGTAATCATGATCACTTATTTTTAAACACTTTGAAGTTACTTGGGTACGTACCACAAACACAAAGAGATATTACGTTATTTTGTGATGTTAATAGAAATGAATAGATTTGATTTACTTAACTTTATTTCAATGTGGAGCTTTGGAAAGTTAATGTATGTGTTTACTCTATATTTTGATAGAAATTTCATCATGTTTCACTTTTTTCAGCGCGTATGTTTCGAAAATAATTGTACTTTTTTTCCAATTTTGGTTTAAAAGTACGATTCATTAAAAAATTACTTCATGCATTGCATTGGTTGCCAGAGCTTTGAGAACACAGGGTGTGATGTTGATTCCTGCTATCATTTTCCAGCATATTTTCGCAGTTTTTCAAAATGTCACAATATGGATTCGGTGCAGTCATTTCGAATGAATCAACACGTGTAGAAAATGATGAATTTAACTGATCATCAAACCCCATGACAGTGTCAGTAGTTCGGTTGGTTACTATATTTTCCCGAAACTTATCTAAAAGAAACACATCAATCGAAGATATCGGCACTATAATAATTGGAACTAAATTTTTATTTGAGGATTCATATATTTTTAGGATTTAAATGAACAAACATGTTGTTTAAAAATTTAGATATAAACTTGTTACAAAATTTAACGAAATTAAGCCGACAAGATATTGAAACTGCACTTCAAAAGATTTTTTTACTCATCGGAAATTTGCATGCATAGTTCAAGAAAGGTTATGTAAGAAGCATACATATATAAGAATTGTTTAAGTAAAATATCTTAAATATATTAAGCATTGATATTTCTGGAAATTTATAAGGCTCAACTTAAAAAAAAACCTTGAAGGTTACCCTAGACTACCTCATATTTTTTCAAAATTTTACAGCTTACTTCGATAGAATTTGATTCGAGGAAAACAATTTATGGAGCATTTATCAAAATTTGCATTGAATGCGTTGAAAAATGCTAGTTTTTCAATTTTCGCGCCACTTATTTTTTGGAATTCAAATGAGAGCTCTTCTGTAACTCCTTGCTCTTAGAAAAAAAAGTTAGATTGCCAAGCGAGATAAAAAAATATAAGAATTAGTTATATTAGATTGAGAACCTTGGACATTTTTTAAATATTTTTAAGATCCCCAATAACTTTTTAAACATATGACCAAAATTTCACTGCTGAAGACTGTGAATATTTAGAGTCAACTGAAACCATTTAATGGTGTTATTCGAAAGATTGTGACATCCGTTCCAAGAAATTCAATTGATATTCCCAAATAGTGTCTCCTTACAGAACCACAGCCGCGCTAACCCGGATTCCCGGAAACCAGATGCTCTCAATTGGTTTTTGCATATAATTTCCATAAAGTGAACGAGATTCTGCATCCAACAGTGCTTAACAAATTGAAATCGGTCAATAATTGCCAGAGTTACAATTTTTTTACTTCGTTAATCAAAACTTTCATCAGTCCAGCACACTCGCGCAAACAGTTGCTGACAACACTTCGCTCTGCTTCGCTACGCACAGCTGAGTGTAAATTAGAAAAAAGCAAAACGCGCAGTTTTGAGACCGGCTGCTGAATTTTTGCACCAATTTCACTAATTAAACAAATTTTTCGTCCACTGTTTTCAAGAGCGCGATGATAATTAACCTTTCAGTGAAAGTAAATAGTGTTCAGGTGGCTACGGGAAGCGGAAATACATTTTTTTGTGAGAAAATAATAGGCAGATCCTGGCTTCTAAAAGGTAAACAAAGGCGACGAAAAATTACCTGCTCTGTGGAAATGACCACTAGTTGGTCAATTCAGAGTGTTTTCAGTGAAATAAACAGTGTGACCTGATTAAACATTGTGTTCTGCTGTCCTATTAGCAGTATGGAAATGATTCACTGCAGGTAAGTGGATTAATTTGGCATATTTTGTTGAGCAAACCCAAAGTGTGCATGTGTGGATGAGGAAGCCATCGCTCCTGCCATAAAGGGATTCCATCGTGTATGTCCTTAATCCACAAAGCGTTTTATGCAGGGATGCCATATTCACAGACATGTCTGTAAGTTTGCAGACTTTTCATTTTTATTGCAGACTTTTTTAACGATGCAGACATTTAGCAGACATTTTATTTATGAGGCAGACTTTTACAGACATTTGAAATATTTTTTAAATTTCAAATAAAGGTATTCTATGAAGTTCAGATTTAAAACGTACGCAGTACGCAGTAGAGTTATAGTAGGTACGATAAGAAGTTTTGTTGAAATGTTTTAAAATATCGTAGGTTTCATTTAAAGTAGAAATCCTTGAAGAAACGAAAGCGGTGGGCCACTTGGACACACAATGGGCCCGGAGATAAGTATTGTATAGGCTCTTTCCGAGGGTAACATGGAGTCCCTACCCTACAGACACTTTTTCACCGCATGTAATTTTTAATATTTTTTACTGTATTTGAAAACAAATTTTGAACAAAGAAATTAAATTTCAAAATGGCAACTTTAGAAGGCACGAGCTCAGAAGTCAAAATCGATGGGTTTCATTACCGGTCAGTTCGACGACATCTGCAGGCTTAGATATTTCCTCAAACCTCTCGTACATTATTGTATTATTGAATTTGCCTTTCAGAATAGCAATATCATTACGGCAGCCGCCAATACCTAACTGAAAAAATGGGAAAAGCATGCAAGAGGAAATTGGCTAATCAAAGTTATTGGAAGTTCTTCCAAGAAACAATGAAATCAATAATGCCAGTTTGCGAATAATTCCCTGTTGAATCAATACAACCTCAACCAACTTACCTCTGCTGCAACAATGTATTTGGTGAATTATCGAAGAACCTACAATCAAAACAAACACTGACAAAACAAGCAATTAGTACAAATTCAGCACCCAAGCAGTTAGTAACATTCGTTCAACTCTCGCGGCAACAACGGAGATAAAATGTTCCTCTACTACCATCATTCCAGACTTCCCGTGTCTCGAGGAAATCGTGCAAGGTCGAAACGAACACCACTACCCTCTAGGAATTACACGTGTTGTGTACTTTGTTATCATTGAAGCACCTTCTTCGCGCGACCACCACCATTAGTGTTAGGAACTTCTCTGCCAACCAGATGCCCCGACAATGCATCCGTGTCAGCCAGGATGGCGATGCTGGCGATGCTGATGATGATGATAATAGTGGAAGGAATGGCGTGACCACCACCACCACCACGGACAACTACGAGCCCGGCACCGTAAGGATCTCACCGACGACGATGACGATGGTATGACGAGCATCAAACGTGTAGTACATGATTATTACTTTTGCCTTTTCCTGTTGGGAAAAAAAGAGAGAAAGAAAGAAAGGAAACTCTATGAGAACTACTGTTACACGATTGAACGCGGTGTTGTTGGCGGTGCAGTTTTTTCTATTCGCCATCAGGTTCCTCCGCCATGGCCCGCAGGCAGGAAGTAGCGAAAAAATTGCGAGAAATTTCCATTCTTTTAGAAAACTAACTACCAAGAGTGTTGGAGTGTTGGCCTGGGAGCATGATATGGCTTTTTTTTCTACTCTCGTTTCTGGGTTGTTTGTGATACTGTTGTCGGAACTAGTGGCTTTCAACCGCCGCGGCTTCGGCGTCGTCGGGGGCTGCTAAGCTTAGCTCATAATAGCTTTTGTTATCGGAGAGTGTGTGCAACAGCATTTTAACAGGTAAACTTGATAAGGCGGCCTCTATGCTCTTTGAGTAAGCCGTGCTTCGGGCTGCGGATTGCATTGTTCCATATGGGGATGAATCGGAGGGGGGATTGACGAGCATGTGTACTACAAGATCGTTTAGCCTAATAGCTTACTGTCCGGGGAGGAAGCACTAAAGGCCTACTATATGGTAACTAGCGCGCAAAACGCATTCACTTACACTTTTCTTTGGTCGTCGTTCGCTGTTGGGATCGCAGTAAGCGTTTTTTTTTCTTTCCCAACACAAAATAAGCACATTTTACATGATTTTTCCTCCGTGTGAACAAGCTATTGTTTGATTCCAAACCAGGCAAACGAGACGCAACAGCGTTACAGTGAGTCTTACAATGTCGGTGAACGGTGAGAATTAAATTGCCAGCTCTGAGCGCAGAGAGTGAGGTTTCCGTTGTTTTCCACATTCGAGATTGGCACCCCTGGCTTGTAGGGTTTTGGGTTTCGCATAACTTTGTATTGTTTGAGTTTTTTTTCTCCGTACATCGTTCGAAACCGAGCTTTATGAGATTAACAATTTACAAGATATTCCGATCACAAAGGGATGCTTGTACTACTTTGAAAGTTAATGGATGTCAACAATGTTATGCATTGTTGGCTTTAATTGCAGATTGCATCAAGCGACTTGCATCGTTCGACGTCATTGTAGCCACTGAAGAGAGGGGAAAGTAGCTTCTAGTTGCGGAGATCCTTGCGGGTGTGGATGATTGGAAAGATTAGCACGATGGTTTTTCGTGGGATAGGACTATTATTTTATTATACTATTTATTTCTTCACTGTTGTCCTACCGACTGTGACTCAAACTTTAATCTTCACCTTATCTGACAATTTGGTTTTACCATCATTAAGGTCAAACAAATCGAACTTAAAGTTAAAAACACTAATACATGTACGTATTGAACGGATTGTTAAAGCCGCAATTAGTTCTACTAACTGGTAAAACAAGCCCATCGTGACTTCGGAACGTGCGTGTTGGAACGTTTATGTTGTGGCAGCAGTGCTGAACAATCAGTGCGATTTGTTAGAAAATTGAAAACGAGTATGTGTTGTACCTTGACGCACCTGGAGGAAAGCGTCTCCAAGTCGATTAAAGGGTGTATTCGATAAAAATGGCATCCACAAATTTAGTCACCAAATTGAAACCGGTTGTCGGATTTTCTTGAAATTGTCAGGGAATGAAAAACTATTATTCAGTTATGATTTTCAAAATTTGTTTAATTCAATTTCGTCTCCCATCAGGAATGCCTTCATCTTCTTGTTCCACGTTTTTGGAACGGAGCAGCACATCGAAATTGGTACATTGTCTTAACTTTCAGGATACGCAAGTCCGTCTACAACTGCAGCAGGACCACAATCTACAGGCAAAGAGAACTATTATTATCAATTTAAATTTTAACATCTCTTCACATTATTTTATATGACATTTTCAACTTTGCATCAATGTATTTATCTTAGTTTTAGCCCACCTAACCTACGATATGTATTCACATAGAATTTCAATCTACGCTTCGTCCGTTATTTATTTTTAGCTGGCTTTTAAACTTTTTTTTTTCTTTCACTTGGATATTGAATGTTATTAAACATTGTTTCTTATCGTTGGTTTAGTTCATTAATGTTACTTTTCATGATTCCATTAATTTCAGAAAACATTAATCCGGCCTCTTTAACAAAATTGCTATATTCGAAATGTAACTAGAAACGCATAATAAATACGTTTAAAAAGATGTCTTATAGAATAATTTGTAGATTTTCAGAAAAAAAATCCTACTCCTACCAGTCCTACTCTGTTCTACCGAAGCGATTCCAGGACTATTACATATCACATTTTTATTTTCCAGTAAAAACTTATGGATGTCAGATATACCTCATAAAGAGTGCATTACAAACATTACATGCACAGAAAAAAAAATATTAATTTCAACAAGCGCATAAAAACGCCCCCTTCGGTTAATTTCATGCCAAAGGAGGCGTAAACATCGAAATTGTTCACAATCTTTCATGCGCCATACAATATTGCACAGTTTTTATTGTTACTATAATAAAATAACAAAAAAAAAAAAAAAACATTGCACAGTTGTCCAGAATGCGAATTTTTCCTAAGTTTGACGTTTTGAAGCAAAATTGTATTCAACAAAGTTGTTTCTTATGACAAGGCGCTTCTTTTGGTTCGAATGAAAACTAGGTTGGCCCTTATTTTCAGAGAAATCGAAAATATAACTTATTTATTTGCAGAAATAAAGGCATACATTATTCGGAAAAGTTGTAGAATAAATGATTCCAAGCAACTTCGATGGTGTAAATTTTTCTGACCAAATCAGAGCATAATTTCCTACGTAGCTTAGGGTGTCCCTATAAAAATCAGTTATTTTGCGTTTTCTTTTTTATTCCAAATTTTTAAGCAAAGTTGTCTTACCATCGATTCTTGAACAATAAAAGTTACAATTTTTGGTGTGCTGAAATCGTCTCTATCGTATGTCAAACAAAAATTATCATGGTATTTGTAAACAAAATACGACTTTTTCATATGCTAGTTTTTCTAGTTGGGGCAAAACAAAAAACGATTTCTTAACAACAACGGATTTTTATTATTGCATATTATGTCTGAAAACTGGAGATAGATTATTTTGTTAAATTGTGTTAAACACATTTGAAAAGGGCCCCATGTAGCACACTACGACCTTTATTAGTTGTAGTAACTTGATTATGACTTAGCAAGTCATATTTATGATATCTCAACCGAATGGCAACAAGTGTGCTACTAGGGACGTAATTTTAAAAGAAAATTGATACTTGATGATTGCTCATCGAATTGATCGATTCAATGACCTTCTGTGGCATGTCGGTTCGTCGGCAAGAAAAATTTCCTGAAGTTTAGCACAGAAAAAATATGTTTTCAGAAGTTCTGAGAAGTGAAGGAAATAAGTTTTTAGAAGTTCAGAAAAATACCAAAGAAGTTCTCGAGCGTTATTCCAATGTTCATAAAATCCTCCTAAAAATCCCCCCAAAGCAATAATCCTCAATAAAGGAAAAAAATCCCACTTGAGGTACCAAACCCAAGCAAAAAGATCGGATATTTTACCAGAAGATCAGAAAACTGCGGGATAAAATTAATGTAAAGAGATTTGTTTCTTGTTGCTAATACCGTAGTTAACTCTTTGACGCTCAGTTGACATTGGAAAAAGTAATGAAAAAATTAGAATGATGACCAAGCGAAAGAAGTTCGCAGACTACTCGATTAGCTTGTATACACACTTAGATTTTTTTACAGAAATCTGTAAAGTTTTACCGAATTCTCAACAGCTGAACGTTCGGTAATCCAATTTTACGGATTTCGGTAAAATTTTACCAAAATCCGGTAAATTTTTTTACAGATATCTGTAAAATTTCACCGAAATCCGTAAAATCGGATTACCGAACGTTTAGCTGTTGAGAATTCGATAAAACTTTACAGATTTCTGTAAAAAAATCTAAGTGTGCAGACATTCTTTTTTTCTGCGCTGTATCAGATTGAGCTAGGACTATAGTTAATGCTAAAGTCCCAACCATTTGAAGAGAAATGGAGCATCACTTAACCTTCTTAGACTAGATGCTCCCAACGAAAGGTTTAAGTAAATTTTTGTTCTGGCATTCTATTTAACTATTCTCTCCATCTATTAAGGCTACGTGGGTTCCCCATGTCTTCTTAAAGTAGATACCAAATTCTCCCTATCTCCAACGGTGGTATGGACGTGGCCAGGTGAACGATCAAGGAGTGCCTGCTAATGCAATGTCTGCAATGCTAATGCTAATGAAGTACCAGAAAATCGGTACTCAGCCCCAAGCTTCATGTTTCACCCCTAATAAGTAACTCACCCGAATATTTTTCGACCTCCTGAGAAGATCCTTGAACTTATAGGAAGGTGGATGGAACTTATGGAAAAATCTTTGGAATGTTTCCTGAACTTTTGAGAATGCTAAAAACATCCTTAGATGCTTCATCAATTTTTGGGAATCCTAGAAATTAGAAGAAAAATTAGTATCTTCCTTTTAATTCCAACTACCTTTGCTTATCTTCGACAGATACGCGTATTTCGTCTACAATGTGCAGACTTCTTCAGTGTCTCGTACTAATAAGTCGAGTTATTAGTACGAGACACTGAAGAAGTCTGCACATTGTAGACGAAATACGCGTATCTGTCGAAGATAAGCAAAGGTAGTTGGAATTAAATGGAAGATACTAATTTTTCTTCTAATTTCTAATTTTGGGACTTTTTATTTAATTCTGGAAAGTTTCTGAGAAGTATTCTGATCAACTTGATCTTGGGAACTTAGGATGTTTCCTGAACTTGGGAAGTTTCCTGAACTTGGGAGGATTCCTGAACTTGCGGGAAGTTTTCCGGATTTCTGAGACGGACTCTGAACGTCTAAAATGTTCGCTGAACTTTAAGAAAGTTTCATGATTTCTGGGGAATTTTCCTGATTTTTGTGGATGTTTCCTGAAGTTCTTAGAAGTTTTCTGAATTTTTGGGAATCATCCTAGACTTCAAGGATGTTTCTTAAGCTACTACAAGTTCTCTGATTTTCTGAGAAGCTCCCTATACTTCTGGGAGGTTTCATGAAGGAAGGTCCGAAGACTTTTGTAATGCTTCATGAATTTCTGGCAAGTTCTCTAAACTTATAGGATGTTCTCTTATTTTCTGAAGAGCTTCTTGAAATTTTGGGAAGTTTTCAGAACATGCTGGACAGTTCCCTGATCTTATGAGAAATACTCAAAACGTTCCTTGAATTTCTGGATAGTTGCTTGACCTTCTTCGAAGAACCCTTAACTTCTGGGTAGTTCTATCAATTTCTGGGAAATTCCATAAATTTCGGTGACTCCCCGAATTTGTGGAAAATTTCCTTTATATCTGGAAAGTCTGAGCCCAAACTAGTCTATGCCTACACAAGTGAATGGTCGAATAAAAGTAGTAATGCGGAAGCGCGGCAGCTGACTCATCTCTGGAACTACAGGAGCGGTCGTTGTTCCACTGCATATCCCTTGCCAAATCATCAGTTTTTTTTTGGAAAATTTGTTCATAAAAGCAAACTTAAACTTCGCAGAAACATCTCCTCGTGTCGTCGCCATGTAGAATGTTTGGCCAGGAAGCTGTCCGAAGTTCATTTTGACGTAGGTTTCATCGTTGATGAGCAGGCATCCTTGGTACTTTGTCAAAACCAGCTGGTACAATTTCCGAGTTCGAGTTTTGGTGACGAAACTTTGCTTCAACGTTCTGTTTGGTTGGTTGCTGGCTCGATAAGAACGATACCCGGCTCGCAAACGAATTCCTCGAACGGTACTGCGAGCAGCAGCCAATTTTTGTGCGATTTCATTATCTGATAGTCCAGGATTCGCTCTGACGGTTCTCAACACCTTCTGGTTCAGCTTGCGATCATATGTTCCAGTACGACGTTTACCATACACGGTTGATTTGGCAATTTTCAACGTTTTTGCGATTATCATTGCGGACCACGTTGGATTATCAACGTGGGTGTGCAGAATTCTCTCTCCTCTCGGCTTCAATCTGGAATAACGTTTGACTCACTGCACGAAACATATTTATACCACAGGAAGTGGGCGCCTAGGTGAACAAACCACTGTAAAGAATTCTTGCAGCGGTCACTTTCCGTGCCGCTGCAACACACTAGGTTAGTCCGGATTCTAACTGGACAGAACTTTAAATGAAGACTAACCATGTTTTGCTTATTCCAAGCACATTCTCGGTGGATGAATCCGAGTATTATCGCTTCTTAAGAGACATAAAATGTAATAAGGACTATTATACGTTCCTTTGACTACAAAAACAAATATGTTCCCTATTATGAATTAATTCGGACTACGGTTTGGTGGTACATCTGATACTCCGTAATGCACCATGAAAAGGTGGTCTACCAGCGTCAAGGGTCCGTCAGGGTCAGGGTTCTTAGCTTCGGGATGTAGAATTTCTGACGAATTTCGTTCATCAATGTTTCATTGTTTGCGTGACGAAAATTTCAGTGGTACCAATCCAACAACAGGTTCGTGATTGGATGTCCTCAAGGCAGATTTATTGGGTACCTGGTGTCATACTCCAAGTAATCTGCCGCAGCTTTACGACCAGTCACGCGCATCAGTCCAAGGTCATCCACCACAGGTGGGAGATTCGCAAACGAACTGCTTCGACTTAATGGTTTCAGCGTTGCCACTTCATCTGGGTAACAATCAGATTGAGCGCATTGCCACTTCTCTGCATTTCGTAAGTTCTAAAACACCTAAAAAACTGGAAATCAGTCTTGAAATGGAGCAATTCATGATTATATGAGGTAACCTATCCAATAACTTTAAATTTAGAGGGTGTTGTGCAAATGTGTTTTTCAATTATACTCGACTATACAAACAACCTAGGATAGTTCATTAGCAGAGTTAATTTTTCGTATTATACCGTGTAATTGGTTCCCGTACTTGAGTGTTTGTTCTGTTCACCTTTAATTAGAGAGAATTGCCTTAGGCTGAAAATTTCTCTAATAAATTTAAAATTCAAGTAAATGTATTTTCAACACGTAACCACGGCCAGCGTCGCCTAATTTTCAAATTTCAGGTTACAAATGATCTTCATTGTGTTCTCAAATGTTTTGCTTTTGCAAACCCATTAATTATAACCACCGAAAAGTTCCCCCAAACACCTTTCATTTTAAATCGCCTATAATTATCACCTTAAAACTACTATTGTGATGTCCAACTTATGTAAAGCAAATTTCTTCGGGAGGAAAAAATCACTCAAAGCATGCTGAACACAGATTGTTTGTAATTTTTTCTCACGATCGGCGACAAGAAAATCGTCCAAAAGTTGCGATAATTACGTACCCAATCCGTGCAGTTCAGAGAAAATTGCGACAAAAAGATCACCGGAGACCTCCCAAAAACGAAAAAAAAAAGAAGAAAATCCGGGGTGTTGATTTGATGACTGAATTAAGAACGGTCGCATGCGATATCCAAACCCAACGGCGACTACGATGACAGCGGAACAAAAAAAAAAACGATGAAGATATTTTTCACACCATTCTTCTGAAATTGATTTCGCAGACCATGGACGAATTCGTCGGTTGAACAGTAGCCCGGAAAAAAAACGAAAGAACTGACTTTCGGAATTCAATTAATCGCTCGATTCGGTGGCCTTCGACGATAGCGCGTCGGTGGCATCCGCAGCCATCCCAGCTCTGGCACGGTCGAGTTTTTTTTTAATTACCGCAGCTTGTGCGCATCGTTCACTTCCTGGTAATTTTCGGCACAAAAGTGTCTCTGAGTCCGTTGATCAATGTGAAAATTCCTTCGCCACGGGCAATTCGCAGAGAGAACGGGTTCGCAATCCGTTACCTTGGATTCCGCGCGTAGAAGTGTACCTACTTCATTTCTTCGCTAATTCCATCTCGTTTAGTTTAATTTTACCGCTTTACAGGCGGGGAGCGGCCGTCCGTCCTTCCCTGGATGGCTCTTCGTCGCACTTGTTAAGTCAGTCAACAAGTGCACTACCGCTCGGTTGTCTTTCTTTATAGCGAAAAATCTCGCAATAACTCGACTTTCAAGAGCTCGGGAACACAAATACCCACAGAAACGCGGTAACTAGTTTTACTTCTTTCTCTTTCGGTGGCTCACGAGTGCGGCCAGCTTGCTCTGTAAGGGCCTTTCAACTCGAACCGAAACCATTTAAAACCTTCTTCGAACATCAGCTTCATTAGGCTAGGTACACTCTTAAACACAGGAGACCATTTTCGGTTCGGTACTGAAATTGATAGCTATTTGCATCTTGCTAAATGGGCGAAATTCATCTAATTCGAAAAACATACGAAATAGCAACGACCTTTCGAATAATTAGAGGGTTTTCCCCCAACAGTGATTTTTAACCAGGCTGCAGGCATTTAGCAGCCCCTTTACCCTGTCCAATCTGCCGCCATTGGCAGTGGAATTGTTGCGATTGATGATAGTTCAAGAGTACGAGCCCAGCAAAGCAGGCGGAGGAAATTTAGTTTTCGGTTTTATTTTGCGAAGCGAATCGAACTTTCTCACGACTCCGGTGGCGTTCATTCATTAGAAGCGGAAGAAGCCGCGATGCAACGTTTGCTAAAATGTTATGACTGTTTTTATTTTTTTGGTTGGAATGTTGATTGGAAAATCCTCTCTCTTTGGAGAAAGAGAGAGAGAGAAAGATTTACTATCGAAAGCATCGAAAGTCGCAAGGTAATGTGGAAAGGTTTTGTCAAGTGGGCGGACGATTTCTTGAGGCGGAATGGAATTAAAAAGTTAGCACGGACAGTGATTTTGTGTTCCGCTGTTATGAACAGTTCCTTGTTTATTGGCACTGAAATTTGTAATGGGTAATTCGACAACCGAAATAGATTTTTCGTATTGTACTTGTGCTCTACAAAATCTATGTCACAAACACAATGATACTCGAAGGGGATCTCTCGGTTTCTACATGCTCAGCAGCACTTGGATTTTTTGGATAACGTCATTCGGCAACATATGGAGTTACAAATTGGAAAATATTAAACTGGGAAGGCACAAAAACTGTCATCTTTTGATCGTTTATAACTCGTAAATTTTCAGTTGAATTTTCTTAGCTTTTGCAATAATGGATGCAAAACAAATTACTACGCATCTTATGAAACATTCAATGAACATTTTTCTTGGCAATAACACTTGCAAAAATTAAACGAATTGCCATTTAATAACGTTATCTAATCTAAATTCACTAAATGCACAGTATTTCCCTATCACAGATTACTAATTCGAGCATCTAAGTTGTCATATGCAGCTGAAAGGAGCGGTGAAGAGCCGGCGTTTACTGACAGCTGGCTGCATCCTATGACCACGCAGTCGTTTTCTTAGCCAGTGAAGTGAAACAATCTGCATCCAAAGAAGACTGAGAAGGCTTAAAATCGGTCGTGAACGTGGTCTACATTTAAAATCCTTCCAACGATCAATTCAATTTTCTTTAATATGAGTTTTTTTGATACTTTATGATCTTTTCAAATATCATATCAATATTTTACCCCACATACTATCTTGAACAAAAAGGTTCGCGGAATTTATTCTGGAAATTAAAAATACAAAATTAAACATCAACGAATTTATGCCAGCGATTGATCCAATCCTCGGAACATTATTTATATTCGGTTTGCGGTATGGCCATCTTCGATTTTTCCATGATATCATCTTCTTGAGTCGACCGAATCGGAAAAGATCGCAGGGAGCCAAATCAGGAGAATTCGGCGGTTGATGAATCGTATTCGTTTCGTTTTCAGCCAAATATTCACGGATAACGATGGCATTGAGTGACGGTGCATTATCGTGGTGCAAGATCCGCTAGTTGTTTGCCCACAAATCCGATCTTTTTTGATGAATTACTTCACGCAAACGTCTCATAAAGACCAAGTGAAACTCCTTGTTGACGGTTTGTACTAGTGGAAGAAATTCATGATCATGATTCATGATT
Organism: Aedes japonicus; assembly: GCA_034211315.2. NCBI lineage: Eukaryota > Metazoa > Arthropoda > Insecta > Diptera > Culicidae > Aedes > Aedes japonicus. The sequence goes on from JASCZW010005546.1 coordinate 17,179, forward strand.
CAGCATCGTCTTCATTTTTGACTGAAACGACGTGGTTTTCTCGATTGCGTCTCATTCGGTGCACGCCAGTCACTCGTTTGAAGTCTGGATTGCGTGTCATACACATCAATCTATATATCGTACCCAGTAGTGATCCGTTTGATGAATGTTGGATCAGATTCGGCCTTGGACATAATGTCTTTTGTGACATCAACGCGGTTTTTGTTGTAAGAAATTCCAATTTTTCTGAACCAGCTTTACAGCGACACGTATGAGGCCCAAATCATTAACCAAAATGTCTTAAACGGATCCAAAAGCAATTTTGAACTCGTCTGCCATATCTCTGATGATCAATGTTCGGTTTACCGTCATCCATTCTTGATTTGGTTTATGTTTGGTCGGTTTTCGATGCAATCGCCTAAGCTTAATGATGTCCTTAAAAGACAGTTGGCGAGTTACGCGTTAGAAATTAATGAAGCGTGCATTAAGAACAAAATTAAGAACAATACAATTACCCTGCGCCGGCGTCGGTGGTGTATGGGTAAGCGTGACTGCTACTGGCACCCCAGTGGGTCTGGGTTCAATCCCAGTCGACGTCGGTGGTTTTTCTGAGGCGAAAAAATCTTGGTCACGTCCTCCTTCGGAAGGGAAGTAAAGCCGTTGGTCCCGGTTCATAGTCATGAGTCGTTAGGTACGGTCCAGGTGGTGGAGTCGTCTCCCTGGCGTCGGTGATTGTCACCATGTGAGGAAATTGGCCGACGGAAAATAAATAAGTAAAAAAAATCTGCTTAAAATCGGACATGTTTTTCATTTAAATTTCCCCTAACTTTTGAACAATAAGATATACCTAAATACTTAGTTCATACATCATATTTTTTTCTACACTTCATATGAACATATTTTTTTTCCTAACAATAGAAACTAAAAAGTTAGAATGGGAAAACTGATTTTTAGGGACACCCTAAACCCTACACCAGTAAAATAGCTCTGAACTAAAGTAGTGCACAAGCGCCGGACGCTCCAGTCGTGAACAGCCTGTAGCGTGTTTTAATGGCTATGTAAAGGTATCCTAGGGGCACTCGTAGATAAATAAAATACTTAGGTTAATTCAATTGCATTGAGGTTTGTCATATGTGTTCACACCAATGGAAAACATATTTTTTTCAAAACTGAATTCTGTACAATTTCGCAAAAAAAGCCAACAGCCTGTTCATTTACAACTGGAGCGTCCAGTGCTTATGCACTGCTTTAGTTCAGAGCTTTTATGCTGGTGTAGGGTTTAGGGTGTCCCTAAAAATCTGTTTTTCCATTCTAATTATTTTAGTTTCTATTGTTAGGAAAAAAATATCTTCATATGAAGTGTAGAGAAAATTATGATGTATGTTTTTTGATGAACTAAGTATTCAGGTATATCTTATTGTTCAGTTAGGGGAAATTTTAATGAAAAGCATGTCTGATTTTAAGCAGTCCCTGCTTATGTGCCCCAGGAGTACCCGGGCTCATTTATACAAAAAATTGTTCCTTGATACCCATTAAAAAAAATTTCATGATTTTCTGGCCAATTCTCGCCTAAATAATCATATAATAAAAAAACTTTTTAGAGACACCCTGATTTAATTCAGAAAAACAGCTCTACTACGGTCGAATGAAGAGCAAGAAAAAAGCTGTCTTGGGCAAAGTTGCTTATAATAATATTACCTACAAACTTGTCTTTGACGCCACTCTTCTATTGTGTTTCTTTCAAAAGTTTTCAATAGCACCGCCCTAGCGGTGAAGTTTGGAACTACAAAATTTTCACCACAAGATTGACATCTTGTTTAAATACCGCTTTGTAGAAGACACCATGATTCGGAAACGTAACCCTTAGGAGTTATTAATTTCGCCATGAAAAAAGGCTTTTTCGACCACTGTGGGTCGGTACACCGGTCAGTAGTGAATATACTGTGAAAATTTGACAGCTCCATCAGTCGGATACGATTGTGGAAACATGTAAACACATCTGGAACATCTGGAAAGGGGAAAGTCCATCGACCAGAAGCCTGGTTCCAGCCGTCCGACTGTTTCAAGCGACCGGAGGATTCAACAGATGCTCAGCCGGAAGAAGAAAGACAAGCTGGCCACTTCTTTCCATGCGTTGAGCTGGGAAGTCGGAGCAACCATCATGTGGAAGCCAGCCGTGTATAGAACCAAGTGGAAACCCAGAAAAAACGGCTGAAGATTTTGGTCAAATAGACCTTCCCGGCGAAGCGTAACGTGACGGTCGTTATGGACGAGGAGATGTACCTCACGTTGGACGGCAACGACTGGCAAGGCGATCTTCACGATAAACGACATTAACAGCGATGTGAAGTACATAGCGCACACGAAGTTCCCAAAGAAGGTGCTGTAGCTCACAATCATTGAAAAGGGAATGCCACGTCTCCACGTTCTGTTGGGTCTGGAAGTGTACGGCGAAATCTACAATACGAAGTGCCTTCCAGAAGTTGCCGCCTTCATTAAAAAGTACCATAATGATGACGCCGTGGTGTTTTGCCCAGATCTAGCCAAGGAACTGAAGAATATGCCTACAAGCTTCTCTGTTTTCCGTATTGCCAAAGTTCGGATAACTGCCACAGGGCGGCGCGGCAGGAAGTAGAAGTATTTTTGTTTTAGATTTCTTAGTACTGAAAAGAAATTTGGTTTGTTGAAATATCTTCATCTGTTCTGTTTTACCATCCATCTGAAAATAGTCGCTATTTTTAATGCGCGCATTATCTCTTTTCACTTTTTGTGGGTATCATGACAGCATAGCACATTGTTCACTCCGGATAGTATCCTAGAGGGTTTGAGCTGTTTAGTGGAATACCTGTAACTAGAAATTAGAAGACAAATTTGTATCTTCCATTTAATTCCAACTACCTTTGCTTATCTTCGACAGATACGCGTATTTCGTCTACAATGTTCAGACTTCTTCAGTGTCTCGTACTAATAACTAATACTAATAACTAGTACGAGACACTGAAGAAGTCTGCACATTGTAGACGAAATACGCTTATCTGTCAAGATAAGCAAAGGTAGTTGGACTTGAATGGAAAATACTAATTTGTCTACGATTTTATTGCCAAAAATTCGGATAAACGGCTGCAATCATGATTTTACCCTTCGTACTATAGGAAAGCTAACTTGAGAATCCCAAAGGAAATTATTGTAATGCTGGGCATAATATCCCGACCAAAAGGAAACAACAAAATTATTTCTAGTTTTGTTATTCAGTTACGCAGATTTCATAACAGGGGTTGTTAGAATTTAGATCGCGGATGTAGTTAAAATAACAGAAATCGTTACAAAAAATCCTGAAGAGGTAACAAAATAATAGCGAACTATGATATAGACATAACACAATCAAAACAAATTTTGTAACAGTTCTGTTGCAATGTAGCAAAATTATAACAGCTATTGTTAGAATTAATCTATTTCTTTACGCAGATTGTGCCTCCCAGAGCATTATATCTTATTTTGTTATAAATATATTATGAAATTATTCAGATGAAAACGTCTTTATCTAATTTATATCAAAGTCAGTTAGTCGTAACAAGCTTTGTTATAGTTTTGTTATTTTTTAGTTATACGCTTCTGGTCGGGATGCTCTTCTAGTAAGGATTGCTTCAAATCTTCAGTACAAGTACGATGCGCTCTTGATCTTGCGAAATTTTCTAGTCAATTCAATTAAATTTTAAGTAAATCCTTTTAAGAAACTCGATTGGAACTCATTAAATTCTAAAAATTGCAATACAAATGGAATCTTGGGTTGAATTCGCTATATTTGCCCAAGAGTAAGTGTAGGGTGGCCATAAGAGTTTAAAAAAAAATTGGTTTCGAATCCCGAGAAAGGTAATCTACCTATCAATATAAGAACAAAATGTGGCACCTTGAATGCCCAATCTGCTGATTGAAACTAGTCGAAACGTCTTGAGGAAATTCAATTTATATCCCGAGTCAAATAAGGCTACCCTTTAAGCAGAATCCGCAGAAAATCGTAACCTTGACGCTGTCCATAACTCGAGTATGATGAGAAAGATTCAGATTTGGACCCGTCTAGGATTGTCCAATGCTTGAAAAAGATTCGCTCTCTAAATGATTATCAAAATCTGGAGAAAATACGCTAAGAATGATCAGTAATGTAGAATCTCGTTGAAGAGGTTTTGAATGAAAACAGTGAAAGATAATGAATCATATCGTTTGTATCGGGTTTCCAATAGATGTCGCCCCACTAGTGCAATATGGGGCGTCTACATACAAAGTGGTGACCAAAAATGTTTTTTAGGTTTTTCCATATTTTGTGCTAATATTCTTGTGAGGTTAGCATAAAATTAGTCACATTTATGTGTTTTCATCGCATCCGGAAGGTGTAACTAGTATTTAACCCAGTAATGAGCTACATAATCCTAAACAATAAACTTTTTTTAATTTTTGAGTTAACAGAATTATAGCAAACTATGATATAGATATAACATGAACAAAACAAACTTTGTAACTGTTTTGTTATGATGTAGCCAAATCATATCAGCTGGTGTTAGAATTAATTTATTCCCGACCAGTAGGAAACAAAAAAAATTATTTCAGGTTTTGTTATTCAGTTACGCTGTTTTTATACCAGAGGTTGTTAGAATTTAGATCGCGGATGTTGTTAAAATAACAGAAATTGTAACAAAAAATCCTCAAGAGGTAACACAATTATAGCAAACTATGATACAGATATAACATAAACAAAACAAACATTGAAACAGTTATGTTACGATGAAGCGAAATCATATCAGCAAACAGTGTTAGAATTAATTTATTTCTATACGCAGATTGTGCCTCCCAGGGCATTATATCATAATTTGTTATGAATATGTTATACAATTAGCCAGATGTAAATGTCCTTAACAAATTCATATCATGATCAGTTAGTCTTAACAAGGTATGTTGTAGTTTTGTTATGTTTATGTTATACGCTTCTGGTCGGGTTTCTTTACGCAAATAGTGCCTCGTGGGGCATTGTATCTTAATTTGTCATAAGTATGTTGTACAATTATCCAAATAAAAATGTTTTTAACAAATTCATATCATAATCAGTTAGTCGTAACACGGTTTGTTACAATTTTGTTATTTTTATGTTATGCCTTTCTGGATAGGATACCTTCTTTCGCATTCTTACCTAGATTTATTGAACTTATCAAAGGATCAGATGAGTTTTTTAGTAGTTTCCCGACCAGAAGCGTATAACATAAACATAACAAAACTGTAACAAACCTTGTTAAGACTAACTGATTATGATATAAATTTGTTTAAGACATTTACATCTGATAATTGTATAACATATTTATAACAAATTAAGATATAATGCCCTGAGAGGCACAATCTGCGTAAAGAAATAAATGAATTCTAACACTATCTGATATGATTTTGCTGCATCGTAACAAAACTTTAACAAAGTTTGTTTTGTTTATGTTATATCTGTATCATAGTTTGCTATAATTTTGTTGCCTCTTGAGGATTTTTTGTTACAGTTTCTATTATTTTCACAACATCCACGATCTGAATTCTAACAACCTCTGTTATAAAAACAGCGTAACTGAATAACAAAACCTGAAACAATTTAGTTGTTTCCCTCTGGTCGGGTTATGTTGGAATTTTGCTGCTTCTTCAGCTAACATGCCAAGAGGAGTCGGTGAATGGATTATTATGCTTCCAGCGTGAGCGAGTACTTTGTGAACATTTTTAAAACTAAATTTGACATTTAACAGTTCCACCTTTCAAGCATTATTCAATTTGTACAATTTTCCTGGTTTATGTTCGCATAATCGATAATCGTAATTAACAAAAAAAAAAAAAAAAAAATCCATTTTTTCGACCTTGTGCCAAAAACACGCTCATCCGCAGCTATCCGCAGCAGGATTCTCGCTCCGCAGATATTATAGATTCCAAACTAAACTGTGGTCTTTTGAGACTACTCGGCCCCGCTCGTTAGATATAGTCCAACTTAGGCAAAAAAAAATTTTTTTTTCCAATTATTGCCCATTTTTATTAATTTTAACTAATTGTGTAACCTCAACATTATACCCGTTCTAAAGTTTCAACAATTACTAAAATTGGACCGTTATTCGCTGAGAAAATTGCACTTGTTTGAAATGCATTTTTTCTACAATTTTAACTATTTTCCTAAGTCTGATGTCTGTGGCGCAATGAGTTTTCGTCATAGAGGGTTGAAATTTTGGGAATATAGGTTTGAACTATCAGGCTATTTAATGGTATACAAGTCACGTCATTCAATGCAAGTCAATTTTTCGATTATTGGCCACCACCGTCCCCATAGTGCAGTGGCAGCAGAGGTTTTTACTAGTATGGGTTAAATCGGAAATATAAGTAATGTATAAAAAAAAAGCTATTCACATACATTTGTGTAGTACGCAATAATTTGTGAGGGTTAATATACTCATCACAGCATGCTTTGCGTTTGACTATCATCTGTTGTTGGATTACTTGTTTGCACGGTTTAAATTATTCGTTTCCGAAAAGTCGCCCACTGAAAATGATGGGAGAAAACACGAATATTTTGAATAAACTGCAAAGAAGAGGCAAAAAATTCGGGTTTTAAGGCAAAAACTGGATCAGAAAGTCACGGCTAACTAAAGCTTGCTGTGCTCTGTACGATGCATTTTGTTTTCGTGGTTTAACACAGATGAATGCCGTAGAAAACATGAATTTCCGAACTCTTGACCTAATATTTGTGTTTACTTTGCTGTGGAGGTTAATGGATAACTTGTACCGTTAGATCGTGTACATCTAGCTCTTGACATTTTCGTGTCTCAAATCATACCAAAAAGTTCTGAACTAATCTCAGGAATCCTAGGAAGTCCTGGTTCTTTGTTCGCTCAAATCAAAAAGAAGATGGATTGCCAACTTCAATGTATCTTGGTGACAATTCAGCTAATAAAGAAGCTTCGAAATGCGAGCTTTTTGCGGAGCACCTGTAGAGTGCCTTCTCTTCTACAGTCACTATGCCACTGAAGACCGATGCTGCCACATATGACACTCCGTTGGACAGTTCCCGCTTGTTTCACAGATCACCGAAGAAGATGTTCTGAACACCATTCGAACGCTATATTTGTCCTGGACTAGACGGAATTCCCCCGTCCATGATTACAAACTGCTCATACGCGGCACAACAGACGTCAATGCTGAATAACTGTTTGTTCAAACAAGTTTGGAGATGTTTTGATCGTTTCCTTCTAGAAAGCTGAAGAACTTCTCCAAATTTATGTGAAGAAGCGATTATTCGACACTGATGTTTGTTGGGCTACTGTCAAGGCACTACGTCACGGCGTGCCTGCTTTAAAGTTTTAGAGATAGTTGTGAACAGTGCACTGCTCGCTTCTCCCAAGAATTACATATCTAGTGATCAACATAGATTCTTCCCGGAAAAATCAGTTACAAATCTATCCCAGTTCTCTTCGTTGTGTAATCGTTCGATGGAAGCTGATCTGCAAGTGGATGCAGTGTACACTAATTTCAAAGTTGCTTTCAGTCGCGTTGATCATGATATCAGTCTTCGAAAGTTTGAGAAAATAGCCTTTATGAACTGGTTTATGTCATACCATTCTGGGCAATTGTGAGGGCTATGATTGGAACATCGTAATCTGAACCTTTTTTGCTTCTTCCGGTGTGCCTCAAGGTAGTGAGCTTGGTCCACTTCTATTTACGCTTTCCATCGTTGACGTTGCGTTTAATTTGCCGCGTGGTACAAAAGTCGCGTCTTTGATAATGACGTGAAGGTTTTCTTTAGTCGAATTATTAGTACGAGACACTGAAGAAGTCTGCACATTGTAGACGAAATACGCGTATCTGTCAAGATAAGCAAAGATAGTTGGAATTAAATGGAAAATACTAGTTTTTCTTCTAATTTCTAGCTATATTTATGATTATATACTGTTATGAGGACTGTCTGGAATTGCAGAATTTGTTGGTTTCATTTGAAGAAAGGCTTTGGCCTCTAGGGAAAAATGTTTGAAACTGTGAATTTTTAGTTCTGCATGGATTGATTACATTCTGTTTGTGTGTTTGTAAAATTGTATAATGTACCATATGAAAAATATTAGGGGTATTCCTAGAAAATGTCGTATTTGCAGACAACTTCATATCTATTGTTCTGACATGAATTTTTACATTGACAGCTATCACATCCGAAACTTCATTCTATTCTCTAGTTATTTCAGTGTAAGTTACGCATCATTAGTGAAAGTAAACAAGTTTTTGTGAAGCCGAAAAATGTCGAAATTCGAGCCATCAAAGCAGCATTTGCGGGAAATGCATCTCAAGCATGTGAATTGCTCTCCGAAACATACCCGGACTACAAAATCGACGTTCGAATGTGTCAACGTTGGTTTGCAAGCTTTAAATGTGGTGATTTTGTCACTGAAGACAAGGAACGCCCCGGCCCGGTCAAAAAGTTTGAAAACGTCGAATTGGAAACTTTGCTCGACCAAGACCCCTCACAAACGCAAAAGGAACTTGCAGCAGCATTGAGAGTTAACCAACCAGCCATTAGTAAGCGTTTGAAAGCATTGGGAATGATTCGAAAGGTCGGTCATTGGGTGCCATACGAATTGCGGCCGAGAGACGTTGAGCGCCGTTTTTTCACATGCAAAGAGCTGCTTAAACGGCACATACGGAAGGGTTTTTGGATCGAATTGTGACTGGTGACGAAAAGTGGATCCATTACGACAATCCAAAACGTAAGGCAACGTATGGATACCTCGGTTATGCCACTAACATCGACGGCCAATCCCAATATTCATGGCCAGAAAATCATGCTGTGTATTTGGTGGACCAGCTGGGTGTGGTCTACTATGAGCTGTTGCAACCAAAAGAAACCATCACGGGCGAAGTCTACCGGCGACAACTGATGCGTTTTGGGCCGTGCATTGCGTGAAAATCGGCCGCAATACGCTAAAAAACACAACAAAGTCATTTTGCAACATGACAATGCTCGGCCACATGTTGCACAGCCGGTGAAAACATACTTGAAACGCTCAAGTGGGATGTCCTACCCCACCCGCCATATAGTCCGGACATTGCGCCATCCGATTACCATCTCTTCCGATCGATGCAACATGGCCTGGCTGACCAGCACTTCCGTAATTATGACGAAGTCAAAAAATGGATCGATTCGTGGATAGCCGCCAAACCAGCATCATTTTTCCGAGAGGGTATCCGTCAACTACCACAAAGATGGGAAAAAGTTATAGCTAGCGATGGCCAATACTTTGAACAATAAATGTATAACCATTTTTTCACAATAAAGCATCAAATTTGCAAAAAAAAAGACATTTTTTAAGAATACACCTAATATATAATTTTCTTCTCATACAAACCCATTGAAAATTTTACCAATACCAATATAATACTATGTGAAGAACATAATAGACCACGGTTAGAAACATACACATCCCTTGAGTAGGGTCTACAGTTTTCTTGTGGCATAATTCTCCCAATGTTTTATATGAGCTGTTAATTTATAATGTGTTACTGTTTTTGTACATCTTGTCCATTATTTTCTCCTTTTAATTGAAACAACATTTATTACTTATTGGCAATTCTGGTTTTATTATTTATCACATTGTTTGGAAAGCAATATCACATAGATACAATGTAGCATGTTTTTTTCGAATAACTTCCCCTTATGTCTTTTTGATCAGCTGTAACCGTTTCTCAAACCAATTAACCATTACATCACATCATGGACTTGAATTGGGCCAAAGTATATGCTTTGTGCTCGTTACTTTCGACCACACGAAGTAATCCATTGGATTGAGATCCGGTGAACGTAGATGTCATTCATCTTTGGTCACAAAGTCCGCCAAATTCTTTGTGCACCAGCTCTGGACAAAATTTTAGATTTAGATAGGAATTGCTGGAACACGTAACACAGCCAAATCTTGACCGTACACTCTAACAATTTTCTCCAAAACTTCGGTTTTACAATAAATGGCATTAAACTTAAAACCGCGCTTGTAAACTCCATCCTAAACCATGGCCGCCGCACTTTCCCTAGTAGCACACTTGTTGCTATTCGGTTGAGATATCATAAATATGGCTTGCTAAGTCATAATCAAATTACTACAACTAATAAAGGTCGTAGTGTGCTACATGGATGGGTTGGAACCGTTAAATGTTCCTGTCGCAATCTGGTACATTTTTCAAAGTCAAAGCCCGCAATCAGTCGTTCTGTGCGTTGTATGACTGCTGCAAGATAAATATTTTTCATCGGAAAAGACAAACTCCGCATGCCGCTATAGAATAAGACTCGCACCTTCAAGCGTATTCTGTTTCGAAGGTTCGGAAACTCCTTGAACTTTTTTCAGATCATCAGATGGCGCGCGGGCGCTTACCTTTCAAAATACTTTTTAACCACAAAATACCTCCATAGCCCACGAAAGCAAAACACTGACTGAAAAGAAGCAAGCATGCAACGTACTCATATGCACAACTCAATAATATAATTACATCGATACATCCGCAATGTCTGTGGCATAGTTAGACAACCACAACAAAGAGCAAATATTTATGAGAATGCATCTGTATCAAATCTGTAATCTGTAATCTGTAATCTGTAAATTATTAAAATGAATGTCTTAAGAATACAAAAATGATCGCCACCATGACTGATAAGTACCGCAACTTCGAATTTTCTAAAGCACAATTCTTAGGATTCACACTTTAATGACTTGTATTCTACAATGCAGCATGAATCCCATTGAAGTTTTGCACGTGAAATCTTCGTAATTTCATCAAGCACCAGAAAAGCAACCGCACCTGCTCTTGTCCCATTCATGACAAATGACATTTCAAATGCCATCCGACAATTCCATTAGTTGGGCAAGGAAGAAAAATTGAATCTACGCTTCGTTTGCTTTGCTAGTGCTAGTTTTTTTTTCCTTCGCTCTGCCTCCAAACGGCTTTTCATAGTTCAGCACAATTTTGATTTAATATTCATTTAATTTTATCGCCCCCATTGTTCCAACCGTCGAAAACAGACCACTGGGTACAACTTCCATTGCAACCACCCGTCAGGAGAATTCCACTATTCACCGATCTCCCGCTCCGGCTAAGCCACAACTTTTGCCCATAGAAAACCGCTGCAGTTGCAGGGTGAATTTCCAAACGATGAAACCAATTATGGAATTATTCAGAGCTACAACCGGTGCTGGCTGCTCATCAGGATAATACCTTTTCTAAATGAAAAAAACTCCCCTCCGATCCGCGTTAAAATAATTAATTTAATTCATTGTGCATTCATCTCCACTTCAGTACGGCACGAGGCCATGTAACACATGTTGTCATAAAGGGTCAAAGGACTTGTCACCGGGAGTGAAATCTTTCCCATTTCCAGGAACAGTGCACACAGTCCACGGATGCAAATCTAATGCTGTTGCTGGCGCTGCTTCTACTACGATAATTAATGTCTAAATAATATATAGCTGCAATAAGCTCGTTATCATTTGGTCATTCTTCTCTGTCGTTCATGGCACGGTGTTCCGAGCTCTAGCAACATGGTGTACATGGTAATAACTCGTCGGATTCAATTCTCTTTTGAAAAATGCATTTCATTCAGTCGCGAAATAAACGCCATGATCATTTACATAACCTTAAAAAATAATGCCGTCGAATAACAGAGCAACAGCAGTAGTTGTAATGAATATGATCGCAACGTCAAAGTGACCCAATAAGAGGGTTGAATCGCATTGAATGGAGCATAAGTTATTGTCCATTTTCACATGTAGAGGTTAATTTTTGTGGAACAACAACAATGTTTTCGGTTAAATGTTTGCAATTATATGGCTTGGATAATTCCAATCTGTGGCGAAGTGCAATTACAACTGCCGCGTTTTCTGATTAATATATAATGCGGTAGAGCAAAATTTGTTAATTCTGCTCATACAATTATACTCAATCAAGTCCAATACTGCTTAAAATGTACTTAAAACTGTCATTCAACTAAATTTAAACTAGGTGAAGAAGTTAAAACTCTGTTTTTTTTTGTATCGGAATTAAAATACGTCTTGATAGGTTTAGTCACGATAGTGGAATGACAAGTCAAGCAAAACAATGCATTAGGTCCTAAATACATTGAGAGGCTCTCTTTGTCAACTTTCTCTTTGCGTTCCTACGGATATGTAAGAACATGTTCAACTATTTTGAACTTACAGTACGGTAGTAATAAGTGTGATTACGGATCCAATACGTCGAAATCGTCAGCAAATCGTTTAATTGACAAGCTATTAACCAAAGAGAAAGTCGACAAAGAGAGTCTCTCAATGTACTTAGGACCTAATGCATTGTTCTGCTTGAAGCCTTATTTTAAATCCAATTTTCATGGCATACTTCAATACATTAGGATTAACGGGTGGTATCTGAAATCTGTTCAAGGCCCCTATGCTCAGAGCTCATGGAGAAATAAGAGTGTGTTTGTGTTAGCTGTCTCTTTCCAATTTCTGCTAGTATTTTTTGTTTTGTTTATTCTGCACATTGTAGACGCGTATCTGTCAATATAAGCAATTAAGATAGTTGGAATTGAATGGAAAATACAAATCTTTCTTCTCATTTCTAGTTACAGGTATTCCACTAAACAGCTCACACTTTCTAAGATTTACAAATCAACGTTTTGTGGTTTTTTTTTTCATTTTTACGAACGTATAAGCTATTGTTTCTGCGAAGACGGCCTTTGGGGAGATCTATCAGATTATAAATCTATTGGAGCGATAATTATAAAATCCCAAATCTGGAAGTATTACAGTACTCTTATCCAAATGATATCGGTAATGATTACATGCTTTTTGTACTTGAAAGTTACCTCGAAATTAAGGAAACTAGGATTAAGCCACCGAGGATAAACTTGGAATAAGAAAAACATAGTTAATCTTCATGCTCGTTAATGCTCTTGTTGTTTCAGCGGCATCTTAACACATGGTACAACTTCTATTAATAGGTTCTACTGATTCGTCGTTGGCTTGAGGGTTTTGATAGGTTCTCCACGTAGCTTCCGTTGACAATTCGATACAAAACGAAGCACGGCAGCTACCGTTCTTCCAAGAACATTCTACTTGGAAAATCGGTTCTCATCGATCAGCTTTTCTGAAAGCACTACGTCATGGAATAAATGCATCGCACGCAGTTCGGCTTTGATATTCGCAGTAGAAAGTTGTAGTTGAGGACGGTTGTCCGGAGTTTTGTTGAGAAAACTAGGTCCATGAAACCATTCAAAGGACAATCCGGAATCACTTCTCCGTCTCATAAGATAGTCCGCAACGTTCATCTTTGAGGGTACCCATCTCCATTCTGAATGTTTCGTCAGGTTTAGTATCTCTCCGATTCTGAAGCTGACAAATTGTTTGTAGCGTTTTTGATCTGAAGGTTTCCAGGACAGAACGGTTCTAGAGTAGGTCCAGATAAAGGTGGAGGACCTCTTAAGGCTTAACCACTTAACACTTAACCCCTCCATCGATCTCAACACGCAGGAAATCGGCACACCCGAAAGCGTTTTCTTCAGCATCTGTAAATATGTGCAACTGCACTGGTCCAAAGTCCTTAGAGTGCTCATATTTCCAAAGTAGCAACGTGGAATCCACGATATCCATTTCTTGTGCGAATCGTCGTCGATTTCTGCGTCCTAGTCGCATCCGGTACGCCAGAGGTCCTGCGACAGCGTTTTCCCCAGCGTCGTTAATGAAGCTAACAGACCCAACGGATCGAAAATGGTCATGACCGTGCTGAGGGCAGCTCTTTTAGTTGCCTTTCTAGGTTGATCCAGCGAAACTTCTGCCGTAGATGGAACGGCGATTGATAAGATATCTTGATGGGAATCCAGATAACACCTAGCACTCGTTCGTTTTTGGTGATATTTTTTTTTATCTAGGTGGAAGTTCACTAATTTGGTGGATTGCTCCATCCCTAAACCTTAAATTACTAACAGCGAATTTGATGACCAGTTTCTGACCTCAAATCAGGCTTTGGCATTGATGAACCGAACCTCCTGAGCCCAATGTAACGCTTTCTCCTGGGTGTCCAGATTGCCGAAATAGTCGTCCACGTACCTTCGGTGAATGATCGCTTCAGCGCAACTTCCGGAAGTGACGTAAAGAGATCAGGTCCTGCCAGCAAGTTCGAGTTTAGAGAGACACAATTCACAGTCGTCGCACCATCCCACACCAGGCGTACTTTGTTTGGTTTCTTGGGATTCAAAGCCACACTCAGCGGAAGGTAACACACTTTCAATGAATCGGAATTACGCAATCCAGACTCCGTCGCCTTGTGCGCATATTCCTTCTTTTGGTACGCTTCTATTTGCTCCAGTTAGGCTGTTTGGTCTTCGTTCAAGTGCCATCATCCGCTTCAGGGCCATTAGGTAACCATCTGGAAGGCTGACGGCTTCACTTTTCCATAGCAGACCCGATTCGAAACGATCTCTACGCGCCTAGTCCACACAATGACTTCAGCTTCTGGGAGTATTTAGTATACTGCGTTCTCAGTATATCATGCAGCTCTTGGTTGCCAATCGGCTCAATAGAGTGATGATTTACGTACGCCTTCGACGAGGTCTGTTGATTCTCTGGATCGTATATAGACATACCGAACGTACCGCAATAGGTTCTCCAATTTTACCCACTTTCGATTCAAGCGGAGCGATCAGATGCAGATTGTCGAGGCCAATGAAGATTCGGGGAACTTTCGGGCTACAATCGGAAATGGGTAGTTCTTTGTGGTGGGCATACCGATTAACCACCTCTTCGAAGTGAATGTCCTGTTTCACCAGGACCCGTCCCTTTACCGTACGTGCATCTTTCTCCTTTTACCGGTCGATCACTCCTCTTGCGGAGATTTGGAGATCGATTTTTCGTGATGATTCTTCGTGCTGCTTCATATCTGCCCCAAGAGTTCATCAATCGAATCCTCCACCAAAGTGGTGGATGCGGCTTTGTCAAGAAAGCCTGCCGTCTCTACTGCTGTTTCGCCGAAGTATAGTATGATGGGAACAATACGGAAGATCACCGGTCGCATCGATTTGAAATGAGCGTTGTTCTCGACAAAAGACAGCTGGATGCTTTCTTCTGCTCTGTGCATTAGAGTGTGGTGGCTTTTAGAGCAGTTCGGTACGTTACAGCGTCCCCTTAATGTGCATTGCGTTTTACCGTGGTCGTTGAGGCATTGTTGACTAAGTTTCCACTTTTTGACGATTTCCAAACGTCGACGGATGCTCCGCTTCGCAAAGTCATCGCAGAACCGAACCTTGTGGTCGTTCTGCTTACACACGACACATGGTTGCTTCGTTTCCGGAGACGTATCCGTTTAAGACCCACTGGATCGGGTTGGTTGGGTGTTGAGGGTGTTGAGCAAGCAACAGGACAACAAACAAATTTCCGATTTCGTAACACCGTTTATTACAATGTAGGATGTTATAAAATTCCTTAAGATAGATAAACGAACATGCAAAATGATATGTAGGTATAAAGATAACTGTTTCAAAATATTTCAATAACAATACTGCGGAATTAATACTTAAGATTTGATTTAGACTTACGTTTAGTGTTTGTTATTAATAATTCTGTCCGTACTAGCGCGTAATTTTACTGTGGAAAATAGTTGTAAAATTAGGTTAACTTCTGCACGTCTTTTAATACTCTATTTCTACTTTTTATATTTACCTGTATTCTGTGTATGTTTTTATATTAATAAAGGAATTTTAAACTTGGACTTTGCCACAATAGTATCGAGCTAGATTTAAGTAGAATAATTAATTATGTACTTCCACAAATCCAAATGAAAAAACACTAATCTCACCTATTTACTTTTTACTAAACTATGCGCTGAACTATTATTTACCTACGACGTCACTCACCACCGGGGCAGCGGTTGACAGTTCGAAACCAATGGTGATAGGTATAAGGTCTGGTATCGGTCGAGTTATTAGTACGAGGCACTGAAGAAATCTGCACATTGTAGACGAAATACGCGTATCTGTCAAGATAGGCAAAGGTAGTCGGAATTAAATGGAAAATACTAATTTTTCCTTTAATTTCTAGTTAAGTTTACCTTGTTGAGTGACAGCTTCATTTTCCGTATCCCATCTAAAGCTCGATTCAAAGTAAATCTGGACGCACGGTTTAATACACCACCGCAAGCCATGTGGTGGTTAGAACAAAAAACGTTTGACAGGCATTTATTTATGTTTCATTAAAAAATAATTTGGTGAAAAGTTTTTCTCGGTTGATCGATGCACCTCAAAATTTCGGATCATGGAACTTGAGACAAGAAAATTGAGCTCACAAACATCTTGAGAGTCCTTCGTGGTCTGCCTCAAAAATATCAAAAATGTTCAAATTCCCAAAGCCAACGGTGTGCCTTGTAATCAATCGATACAAGGATACTCTGAGTGTGGATAGAGCACATCGCATCTATCATAAAAAGGGCTCTAGGGAGAAAGAGCTGAGGAGAAAGATGTTGAGGTACGTGGAAGGTAACCCATGTGTCTTCATACGTGATTTGGCAAAGAAATACGATTCCAAATGTTTGTGCCAGTAAACATCCGAATCGCACCCTGAAACAAGATTTAGTGGCCAAAATGCTTCACGATTACTATACGAACGACGAAATTTGATGGCTGTATTTTAATGGATGACGAAACATATGTAAAAATGGATTATAAACAAACCCCGGGCGAATATTTTACCTGACAACTGGTCGTCTATTCCAGGTATAAATTTGTTTTTGCTGATAAGTTTGCTCGGAAACTGATGATTTGGCAAGGAATCTGCAGTTTTGGTTTAAAACCAATGTTTTCATCACATCACACACAATGACGTCGAAGGTTTACATTAAAGAGTGTCTGAAAAAGCAGTTTTTAAACTTCATTCGGCAACACAAGAATAACGTTATGTTTTGGCAGGATCTAGCCAGCTGCCACTACTCTTAGGAGGTACTAGAATGGTATGCTGCAAACAAGCAAACAATAACTCGAACTCAGTCGAGTTATAAGTACACGACACTGGAGAAATCTTCACTTTGTAGACGAAATACCGCGTATCTGTCAAGATAAGCAAAGTCGGAATTAAATGGAAAATACTAATTTTTCTTCTCATTTCTAGTTACAGGTATTCATTTAAACAGGTCAAACTCTCTAGGATTCAAGCAAATAATGTTAATTTTGTCGCCAAAAAGATTAATCCTCCGAATTGCCCTGAGTTCCGACCGATCGAAAAGTATTGGGCAATTGTCAAGCGAAAACATTGAGGATGCGGTAAAGACGTGACAAATGCACAACAAATGCGTTTAAAGTGGAATAGTTCGCCGGTACAGTGTCACCAGCGACTGTGCAGATCATGGTGGCATCGATCACAAGTAAAGTGCGACAGTTCGTTCGAAACGGTGAAATGTTATACATCGTTTGAAAGTTGAACAAATACCCTCTTGTTTGACGTTTTGATCAACCGTGTATATTGATTACTTCTTGACATATGCACTGAAAATTTATTTTCGTAAAATAGCTTTCACACGTTTCGTAAACATGAATTTTGTACATAGAACAAATGTCTCGTATATTGTATGAAACATTCATAATGCTTTTTATCTGGTGAAATGCTATCATTACACCTTCTTGTAAAATGCACGAAATGAACTTTGTGATGACCAGCCAATTGCTGTTTCTCTTTTATACCGTACTCATGTATGATGATGTTGCTGCTGGTATGGACGGGAATGAGCTATAACTTCATGCTCATTAATCAAGATTGTTCTCACGAGTCAGCGTTGCCTAGTGAGATGAACCACGGATTTAGAATCAGCACTTTCCAAATATTCATGTTCGAACCTCATGTCTGAAACAATAAAAAAAAACGCTAGACAATTCCACGTGGTTGCGCTTCTTTTTGTCAATTACATTTTGAGTCGATAAAGTAGATCTGTCAGTACTTCATGCAACCACCAGAGAGACGTATCTTTTTAATTTGTGACAAAATATTCGTAGCTCTTTGCATTGTTTCCATACAATGTACTCTGTGGTCTTTCTGTGTAAACAAAAGCTTCGTGCTTTTGACAGTTGCGCGTGCAATTAATTTTGAATGTATCTTCATAAAAAGAACAAATCAGTTTCGTTGCTGAAAACAATGAATGGATTAGTAAGTATTACTTTCGATTTTGTAATATAAACTGAAATTAACTTTCAGTGTGATCACTTTTTTATTGTTTTTGAAAAATTCTTTTGCTCTCGTATTTTGTCAATCTTGTAAACAATATTTTTGACATTTTTTAAAGTGTTACTTAGAATTTTACGTGTAGGTACTTCAAAAAGTAGGAAAGTAGTTCAACATTGATGTAAAGGTTGTACGGAAACAAATTGCACCACTTTTATATGGCTGTAACTTTTTACCCGTCGGGTATTTTCTATTGACATTTTTGGTGGGATTAGTTCAATGTGTTTTGTTTTACACTGTGTAAGTTTCACTAGCAGATGTGCAATTATTGCGAAGATAGATTCGGAAGAACAGCAGCGGCGCAAAGAAATTTTGCGCACGTACCTCGAAAATCCGGATCTTTCTCATCATGATGGCACATCAGCAGGAGGCTGGGAATGTTACATTCTACTGTGTCTCGTGTTTTAAATCGGTACCACGAACGTTTGACCATCGATCGGAAAGAAAAAAAGTGGCAAAAATGGATCTCCGTATAGTGTTAAGGACCACAAGCGGGTAGTTAAAGCTTTCAAAAGGAATCCCAACAGTTCAGTTCGAGATGTGCCGAAGAAACTGAATCTAACCAAAACTTCCGTGCAAGATGCGATAAAACGTCAAAGACTAGACACGTGAAGGTCAATGGGCAGGTGTACATATAGGAATGCTTCCAAAAGCGTCTACTTTTTCTTCTGAGGTCACACGATGGTCCTACGATTTCCTGGCCGGATTTAGCCTCGTGCCATTAATCGAAAGAGGTTTTGGAGTGGTACCAGGCTACCCGAGCAGGGCACAACAATATATGAATACCTAATTTTGATCTTGACAACTGGCCTTGGTATTAAAGAGCTCAGATTAAGAGGTAAAATACCTAAGCAAAATACCTAAGAATTGCAAGCAAAGTATCTCTCGAATACCAAAAATTGTGATTTTGGATACCTGGGAATACCTTAGAGGTACTATTTTGGTATTGTCTTACCTCAATTTGGTATTCACATAACATTGTTGGAACAATTTTATGGTATTATCCTCAGGTATTTTACCTCTTAATCTGAGCTGCTTAATACCAAAGCCAGTTATCAAGCTATTCGGTTTTGCTCGGGTAAGGAGGTCAATTTCGTGCCGAAGCATCTGAACCCCCCAGGCGCACTAGAACTGCGGCCAATTGAAAAGTACTAGGCCATCATGAAGCAAGCACTTCGGCAGCATCCTAAGGAAGTGAAATCGGAGAAAGCTATGAAGAAAAACTGGATTGCCACGCAAAAAACGTTGGTCCAAATGTTGTACAGAACCTTATGGGTAGTGTTAAGAAGAAGGTTCGTGCATTTGGATATGAAATTGAAATTGAACAAAACAAGTATTCATAAAATGTTTTATTTTTGAAGATGATTGGTTGAACGGGTGAATGTTGCCGAATATCTGTGTGTGTCGCAATTTGATTCCGTACAACCTTTATTGTGAAGCTTTGTGCTGATTAAAGGTACGGTTAGTACTTTGATTCAACTTTGTGCTTGAGATTTTTTAATGTTCAAATCAACTTTTCAACTAACAACATATGAACTTGAAGGTTGAGTTCAATAGCAATAAGAAACTTTTCTTGAACTTTGAAGTTGCTTTAAACGATAATGACACTTGATATATAATGAAGTTCTGCCTGTACACCAACTTCTTAGTTCTCATAACATTAAAGTGAAAATTCGAACTTTTGGTTGCTTGGGAATTGCATTGAAACGTGAAAATAAGTTAGTGCAGAAATTTGTTTATTATTTTCAGTAATTATGTAAGGAATGTATCGGAATTCCACGTACATTTGCGTTGTACGCTTGTATTTGTGATGGTTTTAATGTGTTTCATACTAAGTCGAGTTATTAGTACGAGGCACTGAAGAAGTCTGCACATTGTAGACGAAATACGCGTATCTGTCGAAGATAAGCAAAGGTAGTTTTTAATTAAATGGAGAGTACTAATTTTTCTTCTAAATTCTAGTTACAGGCATTTCACTAAACAGCTCAAACCCTCTAGGATTCGTCTTTTGTTTGTTTACTTGTTTGTACGGTTTAAGTTCTTCGATTTCAAAATATAACGCATTGAAAAATATGTGAGTGTTAAGGCCTTGGACACATAGCTACGTAAAAAAGGGGTAACTATGCCACAATTGTCGAAGCGCTTTGGAATTCATCAGGAGAGTGTAAAGTCCATTACAACCAAGCATGGGGAATACTGTTGTTTGGATGAACTGCCTGGAACAGGCAGAAAACTCGGAAGAGATAGGGGTAGCTCTAATACGGAAGAACAAATAAATGTCGATACGCGATTTGGCCAATAAACCAGCGTCGGAATGATTCAAATTATCAGGCATTGCCTCAGCTCGATAGATAGGGTCCAGAGGTGGTGGAGTCGTCTTCCTCGCGTCGGTGATTGTCACCGTGTGAGGAAATAGGCCGACGGAAAAAAAAACTTATCAAGAAACGGAACAACATGAAGACTTTAAGAAGCAGAAAATCGCCAAACAAAGTGCAACAACGAGGGCCCGGAAATTATAGTCGCGAGTTTTGCAGTGACCGGATGCATGCATTTTGATGGACGACGAGACCTCTGTCATAGAGGTCTCAAAAATCATTCCAGGTTCACAACATGACACTGACGTCGTAGGGGAGGATGTAAGTTATGCAGACAGATCGATTCAGGTGAAGAAGTTTGATCGAAGGTGATGGTTTGGCAAGCAATATGTTCCTGCGGTATGAAGTATCTGAGTGTCTGCAGAAGAGGTTGCTGCCTTTATATTAGAAACAGTAGTATCCCTTGACTGTTTTGGCCCGATTTAGCGTCGGCGCATTACACCAATACAGTTCTGAATTCGCACACGGAAAAGGGTATAGATTTCGTTGAGAAAGACATCAATCCGCCAAATTGCCCTCAGCTTTGATCCATCGAGCGCTGTTTGGGGATTATGAAGAGTGTCTTCTAAAAGACTGGTAATACAGCTGAGAATATGCAGGAGTTCACAAAAATATGGGCTAAGGCGTCTAAGAAATGTGATGAAATGAAAAGTGCTCGATCAAAAATTTGCAAATTCGTGAAAGAATAATATTAATTTCATCCGGTTATCGCAGTGCTCAAGTTCAATCCCGTACAATGAAGAATCATCCATTTGTTTGAATAGAACATCATCTTGATTTAAAAGTAAAATATGTTGATAACTTATTTTCGATACAGTCCTTAGCTCTATATCGCTCCTCGTTCAATTGTATGCGGCCTGGAAATTGGTGATGCTTTATCGGACTAGTATGAAACACGCAAAGGACTTCGAAAACTGCACCATGTAGTGGAAAACGGAATGCCCTATCCCCACAAATGATGTTTAATTATCTTCGCCAGGAAAATGGGAAGATTGTATCGTTTTAGCTTAAACACCAAGCCATCATGTCACACGTTATCAAAGGTCTATTCGATGTCGAGAAGTGCCATGGTAGATGATTTTGATACAGACTTGTTCCACCTGAGGATGTTGATGACTCGATTAAGTTGGTGGACTGTTGAACAACCGCGTCAGAACCTGAATTGTTCGTCGAGCAAGATGTCGAGCTCGTCGGAAGATGAAAGAAGCCGACGGTAGATCGCTTTCTCAAACAGCTTGGATAGTCCTGAGAGAAGGCTGATACGTCTATAGCTTTTGGAAAAGTAAGGATCTTTCCCAGGTTTCTGGATGGGGATGACTTTAGCTGACTTCCAACATGAGGGAAAATCGCCAGATGGTTCTAGAACTGGGGGCTCAATTGCTTCATGATGTTATCGAAACCTGGGGTCTTCATGTGCTTAGACGTTTTGATATAGGTCAACAATTCAACAGCTGAGATTTCAAACTCTTCCGAGAAGTCGTTGCGACTTTGATTGATGTTGTCTGTTAGCTCGCTACCGGCAGCTTCGTGTGGACTGACGATGCTATGTCCGAGATTGTGGGAGCTGAAGAAATCTTCACCTATCTCATCAGCCTTCTCTGCAGGAGTTATCAAGCGATCCTTGAAGCCATTGCTGTTTAGTGGGATCAATGGTGGAGTGGACCTTGGTTTAGTTTTTAAAAATATTGTCAACTTCCTAAACGGCTTTGTACAATCTGCGAGAGGGCTGATCTTGTCGAAAAAATGGTTATTTCTGAAGTCCACCATTCTGGCCATAATAATTGTTGTCGTTCGATTACAATAACTTTTGAGAGTATGCAGACCCGTATCAAATCTTTAGTGGATCTATCAAAAGGTACAGAGTTGTTCATCTGATCTATCACTGGAACATGTTGTTCCCGGGCCTGGGAGATAGCTTACTCGATGCTCTGCAGCTGCCGTTCGATGTCATCAACCGACTCAAGGTGCATGTTGAAGTCGATGTTGTCGTCAACGTGTTGTCAGAACCTCTCCCAACTGGCGCGATGGTAGTTCCGTCTGGTGTGGTCCGAGCTGAGCTCCTGGTGCACGACCGGCTCGGCGATGTTGTACCCAAAGTTGGTGAGGAAGATGTCGATTGTTGAGTAGGCCCCAGATCTGCTCAACCGAGTGGGCGTATCTGGGCATAGGATGGTGTAATGGCTCTCTATCAGGTCCTCCTGTAGAATGATGCCATTTCAGGTGCGCCGGATGTTCCCCCAGGTGTCGTGTTTCGCATTCAGCTCGCTAGCGATGATAAACAGCCCTTGCCTCCGAGTTAGTTTGAGGATGTCCTTTCCGTTGTGGTTCCGTTGTCAAGGCTGGCTTTGCTTTGGACAAAAGGCAGCAATAACGGTGATAGGGTCGACGGCATATTCGACCTCAACTCCCACGGCTTCGAAAAAATGGTGCTGGATGCTCGGAAACATGTGGTAGTTGAAGTTGTTGCGCAACGCGATAACATTTCCCCTTTATCAAAGCCACAACAGTCACGTCGCACAAACCGGTAGCCTGGGATGGAGACACTAAATTCAGACATGAAGTGCATGTCCGTGATGTTAGCAATGTCGGTGTGGTTCCTGTTTAGTAAGTCACCGAGCTCGATGATTTTGTTCCGGATGGAACAAGCATTCCAATTCAGGATGCTGATGGTGCGTTTACGGTCCATGCTTGCATGGGAACTTCATCGAGCTGTTCTTCCTTCGAGCGACAGGAACGTAGTTGACGGTAAAGCTCTTGGGTGAACTCCACCATTTGCTCCGAGTCGTAGAGCTGTCCTTCAACGGGTGGTTGCGTGGAGGTACTGCAACTCGGATTGCATCAGCCTGGTGAAGCCAGTGTGGGTGCGGCGGCGGTACGGAGGCTGTACGGAAGCCGGCAGGCGGTTAGCATGGCCGTGATTTATTGTTCTTTCAGTGTAGATTTTGAATTATATCACGAATCGCTGAAACGTTTCACTTGACAGTTGAAACTATCCACTTTATTTTGCGGTACAGCATGTTTACATTTTTATTTACATTCAGTAAAATGGCGTCAAATCAAGTGGAAGTGCGCAAACGTATTTTGCACGAACGTAAAATCCGAGTTTATCGGTACACGATTTTGCCAGGAAACTAAAACTAGCCAAAAGTACCGTGTTTGTGTTTGCAAATCATTTGATCAGCGTTTGACTGTGAATCGGAAGGTTGGAAGCAGGGATGCCAGATACTTTTTTCAAATATCTGTGATAAAAATTTGAAATGTCTGGGAATGTCTGTAAAAGTCTGTAAATTTTTTTTTTAATTAAGGCTTCTTTCAACAAAAAGACGTAATAAGAGAGCGAGTTATGTCATTTACGCTGTATGTGTGATTATGTAAACGTTTATGGATCTTTTTCTTGGATTGTATGGACTAGGATTGTATGTTTCCTCCTGAACTTCAGATAAATTCCTTCAGTTATTTCTTATTTTCTTCGAAATTCACATTAAGAGCTCAACCTCCAGAAACATTTGGTAAGTTTTTTCTTGAACATAGTTGCTTTCTAAACTTCTGATAAGTACCATCCTGAATTACGAGGAAAATTTTCGCAATACTTTGAGAAAGTACTCCCCAGAATTTCTTGGAAAATTTTCTCAAAGTTGTAAGAAGTTTCTTTCTGCACTTATCAGAGTATTCTCCTGAACTTCGGGGAAGTTTGTTCCAGAATTTATGAGAATTCCCTGCTTGAACTAGAAAGCTCCCCCTATACTTTTGGAAACTTTCTTCCTGATTTTATCAGAAGTATCTACCTGAACTTCGAGAAGTTCTCATTCTGAAATGCTGAAATGTTCGATTCGAAACTTTAGGGAAGCTATCTAGCACTTCTGTGTAGTTCTAACTAAACTTTTGGTCTCTTCGGAACTTCTGAGTAGTCCTCTTGTGAACTTCTGAGAAGTTCTTTACTGAATTTTTAGAAAAATTCCTTCTTGATCCTACAGGTAGTGCCCTCTCTGGTAAGTTTCTTTCTGAAATTCAGGGGAGTTTTTTCTTGAGCTTATTCTTTCCAAACTTGTGATTGGTCCCATCCTGAACTGCGCGGAAATTTTTATTAAAATTTTAGGAAGACCGTTTCCATAATTTCAAAGAAAATTCCCCTACATCTGTACTTGAAGTTTCTTCTTGGACTTCTGAACTTTTGATATGTTTTCTCCAGAACTTTGAGGAAGTTTGTTCAGGAACTATTGGAAAATTCGTGCTCAAATTAGAAACAAGTACCCACAATGCTCCTAGAAAGACTTATTCTGTTCTCTCTCTTATTCTGAATTTTTGAAATGTTCTCCTCTGAGCTTTGCAAAATCAGCCTAGCACCTGAGGATTTGTTTTTCCTTATATTTTGAGAAAGTGCCCTTCCTGGTTATTTCCCGTCTAAAATTTAGAAAGTTTTTTTCTGAACTTCTGGGAAGTTCAATCTGGAATTTCTGGCAAGAACTCCAAAACCTCTGAAAAGTTCCTAACTTCAAAGAAGTCCTCTTTCCTCCACTTCACCCAGAAGCTCTGATAAGTCCTCTTCTGATTCTTGGGAAATTTCTCCTGAAATTTTGGTAAGTATGATCTTGAACTTCGGTAATATTCGGTCCTGAATTTTGGAAGGTTCTTCTTGCTTGAACTGCTTGCTCTCAATACTTCTGAGAAGTTTCTGTCTGACCATCGGAGAAGTTTTTTTTCGAGGAAGTCTCTTCCTCGGAAATTATCTTTCCGAAGCTCTGGGAAGTCATCCTCTAAACTTTCCAGGATGTATCCTAAATTGTGGGTCTTTTCTTTCTATACTTCTAGGAACCTAGGACTAATTCAGGGATATATTTCCTTAGTACAAATGTACTGAAATGTTTAGTAGTACTTTGGAAAATTCAGAGTTTTAAGATTTATTTTAATAGCTCAGAACTTTTACTGTTGTTCTGTCCCCCGAGAGGCAACCGACTGGGATGTATAGCAAATACTTAGCAAATAGTTTACGGTAAATTTCTCAAATATGATTTGTATTGTTGTGAACCTTGACTTTTGTTGCGACTTAATGGCAAAGGACCAATATTACCAACGCTTTGACAGTAATTTTTCGCATGGGATTAAACATGTGTGGGATTGAATACTACCATAAGTAGGGACTCCATGCTACCCTCTTTGGAGAGGGCCTATACGATACTTATCTCCGGGCCCATTGTGTCTCCAAGTGGCCCACCGCTTTCGTTTCTTCAAGGATTTCTTCTTTTATATGATACCAACGATATATTTTTATTTAATTTCAACAAAGCTTCTTACCGTATCTACAATACTGTTCAGATCCTTGTCCATTTTAAATCCGAACTTCAGAGAATATCTTTATTTGAAATTTAAAAAATAATTCAAATGTCTATAAAAGTCTGCAACATATATAAAATGTCTGCTAAATGTCTGCATCGTTAGAAAACCCTGCAACAAAAGTTAAAAGTCTGCAAATTTACAGACATGTCTGTGAATATGGCATCCCTGGTTGGAAGTGGAACAAATCGAAATGTATGCTCCCGAAAAGTGGACAATAAAAAATTTGGTCGACTTGACGCATTTCCTTTCATCGTGCATTTAAAAATTCTGCGCACCCCTCATTTAAAGATGTGTACGTGTAACATCATGCCTCTATTTTGATTTTGAGATGATCACTTCACTTATCAAAATGTCGTCGAAAGAAAAGAAGCAACGCATCAAAATTTTGAACTCACGCCATGTTGGCGACATTGTGGAATGTGGCTAAATCAACTGTTACTAACGTATTAAAAGTGCTCGGTGAACGTTTGTTGACAGCCAAGAAAACTGGATCGGGGAGAAATCGAAAGCCGTTGTCCACAGCGATGACAAAAATAGTTGCCCGTTGCTTCGAGCGGAACCCCAACCTCTCCGTCTGAGATGTCACAAAGAAGCTGGAAGCGGCACCTTCAACCGTGGGTAGAACCAAAAAAACGAGCTGGACTGTCGACTTACAAGAAAGTGGTGACTCCAAATCACGACGATAAACAAAGTACGTCAGCCAAAGCACGATCGCGAAAGTTGTACACGACGATGTTGACGAAGTTTGATTGCGTGGTACAGGACGATGAAACTTACGTCAAGGCAGACTCAAAACAGCTTCCTGGACAGCAATTTTATACGGCTACCAGATGGGGAAAGGTGGCAGATATGTTCAAGCACATTAAACTGTCAAAGTTCGCGAAGAAATATCTAGTGTGGCAAGCCATCTGTACCTGTGGCTTGAAGAGCAACGTTTACATAGCGAACGGAACCGTCAACCAGGAAATTTATCTGAGCGAGTGCCTACAAAACCGTCTACTGCCTTTCCTTAAGCGACACAATTGTTCTGTTCTATATCTAGCCATTACGGAAAAAAGGACATAGAGTGGTATGCTGCCAACAACGTTCAAGTGGTACCCAAGGACAAGAACCTTCCCAACACGCCAGAGCTCCACCCAATCAAACAATATTGGGCCATCGTCAAGCGGAACCTTAAGAAGACTCAAAAAGCTGTTACGAGCGAAGTTCAAGGAATACTAACGTTCTGTGGCGAATAAATTGGACTAGGAGACTGTACAAATTCTTATGGCAGGTGTTAAACAAAAGACCCGGTAATTTGCATTCGGTGAAAAGGAAGCTTAGCTGAATATTTCTCCTGTATTCTGTATTAACTGAACTTGAAAAAAAAGACTTATTAATACAAACTTTGATCGACTCACAAACATTAATTAATGACCAAATTTTGATCGGAACACCATTGATTTTGCTGTCCGAAATTTAACGTGAACAAGTTTTAATAACTATGGAAGTAGCTGAGTAAACTATTTCACGACCATGATAGCTTAATCCACTGTATAACAAGTGATCCATAATATCCTCAACCAAAACATTCTCCCCTTGTTTGAAAAATAAAACTTTTGAAATTCATCACTTGCCAACTACCCATTGTTCTGCCTGAGATCAGCGGTGCCGAAATAACATAATCGGATTATAAACATAAAACAACTAAAGATTGGATAAGGGGAAACACAGCCCACAGAAAACATCCGCCTCAACCCTTGCCGGAGGCAAACCTTCTGAACCTACCGCTTCCGGCCAAGAAGTATCCACAGAACACAATTATTTACACAACTCTGTAAGCTAAGAAGATAAAACCCATTGGGTCAGTGGCTCTGAAAAATCCTCACCCTCTGTTTGGGAAAAAAAACTTCCTTCTGTGTGCCTCCGGCAGTCAAGCCTATCAAACCCCCGAAAGGATGTCCGCCCACATAGGCAATGCACTGGATGTCCCATATGTCCAATCGGAAGTCTATATTTGGAACAACAAACCCATCCGAAGTCATTCTGCTGCAAACAAGTGAAATGATGTGCTGACTTTGACACCATTATAAAATGTTCGCTCCAAACGAAAATCTCCACATGGGGTGACATGATTTGTTGTTCGTAGCTCATCCGACGACACGGAGCACACCGAACCGAACAAACAAGTCCCACAGCAAATGCGCTGAATTTCAAACAATGAACACTGGATATTAAATAATCCCACGATTCGTTTGCTTTGTTTTTTTTTTCTTTTTTAAACATAAAAATGGAACGGTGGAAAAAACCGAGGAGGTGAGTAGGCTGGGAAAAAGTCTACAGCTGATGAATTTTCGGCAGACTGTGAAATAAACTTTGTCTGAAGGCTGGATGTTTCATCGCAGTTGTCATCTGTTGATTGGGTCGGGGTGGTTTGTTTTTTTTAGTATTCATTTGGCACATGAGAATGGAAATGGAAAACGGTACAAGAAGGATTAACAGACTTCTTCGGGTTTGCGAATCGTGCGGTGCGGTTGGTTTCGTATAAATGTGGGTTTTGAACTTTCACATTGAAAGGTGGTTTGATGTTGATGTTGGGAAAAAATCCCACTTCTGCCGATATAAGCTCGGAAAATATGATTCTAGATGCGTTGTACGTGGATTAAAGATAGCCGGCCATTCATTTCCATCAAAGCCACGTTTCAATGGAAACATAAACATCAAGCGAAGTCCAGTCAGCCAAAGCAACATCGGAACGAACATTAATCGTAAATAAATCGGCTGGTTGAGTATGTAATCAGCGTTTTTTCGATCAGACCATCATCATATTTGCACACACCAATACGAGAAAAAAAACTGCCTCTGACGTCCGGAGAATGGAACTATAATCAGCAGCTTGGAGCTTTCGGAAATGTACCAGGACGGTCATTGATCCAATCGCGGATAAAAAAGGTAAAATCAATTATGGATATTTTATGCTGGCTGGCTGTGGATTACCGGGATGGTTTGGCCGTTGAGCAGGATGATAAGGAATTATTGAAATTAATTACACGTATAATTTACAGAAATGGAAATGCGATTATCGTAACGCCGAACAGCGATCAGTAGACCGTTTTCGCATTTCGCGTTTATTTGTATATACTCGACTGATTAAACGAAAATATTAAAATATTGGTCAAAAAGATATTCTGATAGAAAAAAGGTCAGAACTGAAGAATATTCATCATTTTCCTTTTTTGGGCCCGATAATGTATGATAATGTATGATACTACCACCCATTATAGCACGGAAACTAAGTCCAACAGCAATGGGCTATCCCCTCTGTTAGAGCTGATCAAGCTTTAATAACCACTGATTATCCTAATCATGCCATTGAATGAAGGTGCAAAAATAGGTTGGGTGAATCGATAAGCAACTTCACTTATACGTTTCCACAGGGATATAAAGGATATCCTTCCAACAACAAGATTGAACAATTGGTCATAAGAGCAAGCTTTCTAACAAGAGGATGCCCCAATGGGCAGGAAGAAGAGCACGCCCTTCTTTTACAAACTGTTAGCTATGGGGAGATGGCATTCTCATTCTCCCCATCCAGAGCGCTTCAATCGGGTGCCCTGATGGTCCCTCCTGCTCATATGAAATATTTATATAATAGTGTATATATTTATGCAAATGAAAAATACAACAAACATTCGTATCTAATCTATATGTTCTTCATTCGGTTGATCCTGCAACACAAGAATGTTGAAAAGTTTGTTATTGCTCCTTAGTTAGGAAAACAGGGAAGATTTGATTGGAAGGGAATTAAAGACTAATGGACATATAAAGCAAAAGTAATGTTTAAATCATCTATGAAATAGAACCAATAAAACAATATCATCAAGTATAATGATATTGTAAGATATGATAGAGTAATGGCAAAGATTGAACTGTAAAATCAGACACTAGCCAAATGGGAGACAGTACTGCATGAATCAGATGAGCTCAGATTTGGTAAAATGTCCACTTGAAAACAGGAAATGAAAAATATATTCAATAATAAGTGGAAAGGCCTACATAAATTCCATTGCAGCTTCTGGTATTCAAGGCACTCGATACTTCTAACTCAAAAGAGGAGAAGCAATGATCAAAATGATTATTGGACATATAAGACATAAATAATTAAAAGTATATAGACCCTATTAGATAAAAACATTAACATTTTTTTTATGTTAATATATAAATCACAAAATCACAAGTATTAAAATAATAGTAGTGATGGTAATCAATAAACCATGTGAAATAAGATAATATATCTTGTGAGAGGATATAATAATATGAACTTAAAATAAAATGTGTGTCGACTGCTGTTTTGTTGATGAAATTGGTCGGAAGCACATAATTTCTCATTTACACTAGGAATGGTCAGTAATTTATTGCTAGAGATTTGTTGTTCTGTTGCAGTTGTAGCGAAACTTGAGCATCGATTATAAACCAGAAAATCGAGACAATGTTTGACAGTTATATGGATGAAAATGAATTTTAAATTTTAAATTATTTTACAGTACCTGATGACCAGAAAGACCTGAAATACATCCTGCAAAAGACGGTACATCCCCAATTGCGATAACCATGAAACTATTTTATATGCAACTTGCTGAACCCGGGGCGAGCGCGGCTATGCTTGCATCTAAATGAATGAAATTTTTTTAATAATTTTTAATAAGTTTTTTTATTGACTATGCAGGGGTTCAAATCACACGCTTCTTACCCGACAAATTCGCGTTTTGTGATTTAGTAACGTGGATAATTCTAGTGTTGGGTTTGAATTTGTTTCAATTTGTTTGGCATACCTTCTTCCAGATACAATCATTGTTTTCAAAACCCCCCACATGATAATTTTGTTTCCATTTGCTTGGTTATTCCTAGAGTTTGCAGCAGAAATTTTCAGAGATGTCTAAAAAGACCATAGACACATTCCTTGCTTTCAAAAACCTACACAAGCCTAAATTGGATCCGTTTGCTTGATTCGAGTTATGCAGAAATTTGTAATTCATTTGTAAGGGACCCCCACCCTCAGAGGGCGGAGTGGTCTCAAACAACCATAGAATTATTCCTTGTCTTCAAAAATCACCGCATGCCAAATTTGATACCATTTGGTTGAGTAGTTCTGCAGTTATGCAGAAATTTGTGTTTCATTTGTATGGGAAAAGGAAGGGGTCTCATACTGTCGTATGAACCTTTCCCGGCCCCAAAATTTCACATAGATCAGTGCAGTAGAGTCTATAAGATTCAGACAGACAGACAGACAGACAGAAATTCACTTTTATATGTACAGATAAAATACTATCTTTGCTTAGGAATAGAAGGAAATATACTATCCCAGATCTGCACTTGGAAGGAACTCAAATAGTCCTCTCTCAAAAGGTCAAATATCTGGGGGTAATTCTTGATAACAAACTTAATTGGAACGTACATTTAGATCAAATTATAAGCAAGGCTACAACTGCCTTATGGCTAAGTAAGAAAACATTTGGGAAAAAATGGGGACTGAAACCAAAAATGATTCATTGGATCTATACGGCTATAATAAGACCCAGAATAACATATGCATCATTAGTTTGGTGGCCAAAAACTAAAGTTAAGCATGCTCAGAAAAAATTGGAAAAGCTGCAAAGACTAGCTACAATCTCTATCTCAGGAGCAATTCGTAGTACGCCTTCTAAAGCACTTGATACAGTTTTATATCTTCTTTCCTTACCTCTATTTGTGCAATTGGAAGCTGAGAAAAACGCACTACGGATAAAAAGACTAAAACAGTTTTTTGTCGGAGACCTTAGTGATCATCTCAGTATTCTTAAGGAATTTAAAATTAATCCATTATTAACTCATAGAGATTGGATGAATATGCAATATAATTTTGAACGACTATTTAATGTGACCGAGCCAAACCGCATTGAATGGGAATCCGGGGGACCTAATATTGAACCAGGTTCGGTGATTTTTTACACTGCTGGTTCCAAATTAAACAACAGGGTTAGGGAAGGGGGTTACGGGCCCTGGAGTAAGTATATCAATATCTATGGGTAAATGGCCAACTGTCTTTCAAGCAGAAATACAGGCAATTATTGAATGTGCTACGATTTGCTTACAGCGTAATTATAGACGTACAAATATATGTATTTTTTCTGACAGTCAAGCTGCCTTAAAAGCAGTAAAGTCAGTTATTGGTACTTCAAAATTGGTATGGGAATGTATCCAATTGGTACAGCGGGTGGCTAAAAATAGTACAGTGAATCTATTTTGGGTACCCGGGCACTGTGGAGTCGAAGGTAATGAAAAAGCAGATTTATTAGCAAGATGTGGTTCATCGAAACCATTCCTAGGGCCTGAACCATTTTGTGGGGTTCCAGAGTGTACCCTCAAAATGGAATTAAAGAACTGGAAAAAAACAATGATAGAGGACGTCTGCAAAAAAAATATAACCGCTCGACAATCTAAAAGATTTATTACACCCAATAAAAAAATAACTCAAAGACTTTTAAGTTTAACCAAAAAAGATTTATGTACTTACAGCGGCCTAATAACGGGCCACTGCCCAAGTGAATATTATTTAAAACAGCTACGAAAATGGAAGATGACACATGTCGCTTCTGCAACCTAGATAGTGAAAACTCAGAACACTTATTATGCCACTGTGAAGCACTGTTTCATAAAAGGAGAATTTTTTTTGATAAAGGTTTAATACAACCCTCAGATGTATGGTTGAACTCTCCCAATAAGGCTATAAACTTTATTCGTTCTATAATACCTTACTGGGACAATGCCTATAGGCAGCAAATGGAAATCACTCAATCCAACAGTGATATGACACCCTGAGATGTAACGTAAATAAAATAAAATAGGGGCTCATCACAATAGATCAAAAAACTGGTCGCAGTGGAAAATGTACCCAGCCGGAAAAAAAAATCTTTGATTATATTCCTGTTATGTCCTTACATGTTTTTATGATAGATCTAAAGCAAGGATGATCCCAAAGCGCGCTGTAACTACGAACCTAAAGTGACTAGTAAAATGCTCAATTCTTGACCTACCAGCACACGACCCTCTGTAGCAGGTGGAAAAACTACTTGATGTGATATTTCCACAATGGAATTGACTCTTAGCTTAAGGTTTTGATCAAGAATCCCTACTGAGCTCTTGTGGCTCGACAAGCCGGCCAGTTCAATACATGGGTCTTTTTATGGGCCCTATAATGAGGCTAAACCATAAGACTATTCTGCTAGTGACAAATGCGCATTATTATAACTAATAGGTAGGTAACTAATAGGCACTCTCGGACAAGTTACGAAAGTACCCAAAAGGTATTTGACATGAACCAGCCCTACACTTGGCTTAAAATCTCGATAATCAAGGAAATAAAAAAAATTAAAAATTGAAAACATGAAAAATCTAAAAGAAGATTCGTAAATAAGCTCCCGCCTACATATATTGTAAACAAAGTTGTCGAACAAAGAATAGTTAAAAACATTTGTATTGCTTGTCATCTCTCAAAATGGCATCATTAACCTTATTCATACTACGAAACGAAGAGAACGAAAAGAATTTCGTACGTACTACAATCATATTCGCACATGTAGGTGTTGAGGCTGAAGAGAGCTTAGCTTATATGTTTGCCTCAAAATAAAAGAAAAGGCGTCACTCGTCTCGAGTAAAAATCTGTGAATTCATCTTCATTAAACACGCTACATCTCTCAAGCCATCATGTCCTAGAGAGATCAACCACAGCTTCATTAGCAGCTCATCCCAATATAACAGGAGCAATTTCCAATTCATAAATATTTAAAAAATAAACCTCCATTTTTCCTCACTCATGCTTTTCACGAATTTCATTTCAAACCGATAAAGCGATCTCGAGGTTAGATCTTTTTTTTATTCTTTTAAAGGGTGTCCACGATGAAATTGCCACACACAAAATTGATTCGCAAAATTCGAGTTTTCATCCGATTGCCATCAAATTTTCAGGGATTGAGAAATAACTATTAAACTTCATTTTACCATTTTACTCGTATTTTATTTACAGTTCATACGCAAATGCCCGCACCTTGGCCTTAACCCCGGCTATAAGATTCTGCACAACCTGTGAATCAACCGTTTTTTGCATGTAAACCCATACTTTCTTCAGTTCCTCGACTGTCTTCACTACCTTAGGTCGTTTAAGAAGGTGCTGCTTCATAATCGCCCAGTACTTCTCGATGGGGCGGAGCTCCGGAGAGTTGGGAGGGTTAAACATTTTCGGCACGAAATTGACCTTATTGTCCGAATACCACTTCAGCACGTCCTTGGAGTAGTGGCGTGAGGCCAAATCCGGCCAGAAGATTGTTGGGACGTTGTGGGCCTTCAGGAGAGGAAGCAGCCGCTTCTGGAGGCACTCTTTTATGTACACCTGTCCGTTCATCGTGTCCTGGGTCACGAAAGGTGCACTCCGCTTCCCGCACGTGCAGATGGCTTGCCAAACCAGGAATTTCTTCGCAAATTTGGACATCTTCTGAGTGCGGACATGCTCCGGAACGCTGAACTTATCCTTGGCCGTGAAAAACAGGTTGCCGGGGATCTGTTTGAAGTCGGCCTTCACATATGTTTCGTCGTCCATGATGCAGCATTCAACTTTCGTCAGCATGTTGAGGTACAACTTCCTGGCACTGGTTTTGGCGGACTTGTTCTGCTTCTCGTCGCGATTAGGGGCCTTTTGTACCTTGAACGTTCGAAGCCCAGCCTTAGTTTTGGCCTTCTGGACAAAACTTCGGCTCAGGTGCAGCTTCTTAGCCACATCCCGAACGGAGGCGTTCGGATTTCGGTTGAAGGCCCCAACTACGCGGTTGTGATTTTTGGTGTTGTACGGAATACTTTTTCCTTCACTTCTGGGCTTCCGATCGGTGGTCAACCGTTCCTCGAACCGCTTAATCACTCGCGACACCGTGAAATTCGCGATTCCCAACGTTTAAGCGATGGAACGATGCGAGAGATCCTTGTTCTCGTGATGAATGCGCAAGATTTTATCACGCACGAGCTGTTCTTTCGACTCCATTTCCGCGAGTTTTGATCACAGGACTTTAAAACTTGCAGGATGTAAATAATGCACTATGAACTAAATCCACCCAAATTTTCATTAAATTCTACCCAACAGTTAAAAAGTTAGAGCAATTTCATAGTGTGGCAATTTCATCGTGGACACCCTTCATTAGCAAATACTGTACTTAACCATTGATCACCATCTCAGAACTATTATGATCATCGATGAAAAGTACTAGAGGATTTTTAGACGCACTTTTGGGCTGCATTTCCACTGATCTTGCAACACTTGTGTGCTTCTTTCCGAAGTGGGAAAGAACCAGACCACACGGAAACAAATCTGTTTCTGTTTTCATGAATAAAAAATCATGAAACGAACTCTCATCGTATTTTATGAATTCATGACTTTTATCCATGGTTTCATTATTGAAACGACAGGTGCGAGTCATGAACTTAGGAAGTCTTGTTTTGCCTCTAATCTAAAGGTGTGTAATCAGCTACATTAGTCAAGAGTCTTTACAAGAATCACTATAGTGTAGGAAGTACATCCACCAAGTACTATTACAGCCCTCCACATCCACACTAAGTTCAAATCCTAACGGTGGTCTTATTTTTTTTGTTTACATTCAGAGTCGATAAAGTGTATTTGCCAGATTCATGAATAAATAAAGTTTTCAGTATCAGGAATTCAGCTCATGGTTTTGACCCGATGTATTCATGATTTCATTGCGGCAAGAAAATAGTTCATGATATCATGAATATTGTTCATGGTGTATATTCATAACATGAAAACACAACATATTCATGATATCATGAGCTGTTTTTCTCGTTTAGAAGAACACATTATTTCTTGTGCAGCCCTGGGACCTGATAGTTGAAGTTTAACTATCTCAAGGTTTTGCCAGTGCCCAGGGACCTACTGGTGCAATTATAAAACCAAATCTTTGTCTAGTGGCTTTCATAAAACTTTAATAAAACCTAATAAAACTGGATGATTTTGGCTCTGTTACTTGGGATGATTAAAAAAAGGAATAATCTTCCATGGACATTTGATTACTTCTTGTCTCAAAGCACAGTGGTCCAGAATACGAATTGAACTGGAAAGATACATTTTCAGCCTAAGTTTGATATTTTGGAGCAAAATTGTCTTCCATTAAGTTGTATTTAATAACAAGGCGCTTTTGTTGGTGTGAATGAACACTAGGGTGATCCTTATTTTCAGATAAATCGAAAATCTAACTTTTTAAATCATTTCAAGCAACTTTGACCGCATATTTTTTTCTGTAGCTATTTGTATGACCGAATTAGAGCATTTTTCCGGTATTCCTACAGAAAAAAACAGTCTTTTGATCTTACTTTTTTATTTCAAATTTTCCAACAACGTAGTCTTCAGATGAATTTTATTACTTGAAAAAATAAAAGGTTGACTTGTGAATCTTGTCGATTTATCTTACCGCTAGCGAGTAATTAACAATTTTCTCATAAAATTACGCCCTTTTCAAAGGTGTTTTACTAAATTTAAAAAAATAACCCGTCTCCAGTTTTCAGACATGATGGCATAGACATAATAAAAATACTTTCAAATGCTGTTAAGAAATATTTTTGTGGTCTGCCCCAACTATAAAAACCAACATTTGAAAGAGGCCTCTTTTGTTTATAAAAACCATAATAACTTTTACGTAGGAAAAAATACTCTAATTCGGTCATATCAAGAGGTACAGAAAAAATTTTGCCGTCAAAGTTGCTTGAAATTCTTTATTCTACAACTTTTTTGGATAATGTATGCCTTTATTTCTGCAAATAAAACTTTGTGTAAGACAATTTAGGCTAAAAACTTCAAACTTAGGCTGAAAATGTATGTATCTTTCCTGCTAAATTCGCATTCTGGACCGCTGTGGCACTGTGCAATGATAGTAAGCAAAATTCTCATTTTTCGAATTTTAAAATAAGAAAGAACTGCTCAATATTGAAAGAATGGAAAATCTCGCATAAGAGTTGCTTAAAAGTCTCAACAATTTCTAAAATACTAAGTTCTATCGTCGACTGTTAGCAGATCACAAAGAGCAGATAGATTTATTCCTGGAAGGTTTCAAGAAATAATAAATTGAATCTTGCACATGACATGTGGGACTTGCCTTAGCTCAATAGATAAAGCCGCAGCTACAAAGCAACTCCATATTGGAGGGGCTGGGTTCGATTCCTGGTCTGTTCTAGGAATTTTTCGGTAGGAAAAATTTCTCGACTTTCTCGGCATAGCGAATGATTGTACTTGTCACACAACCATACTTATGCAAAAATGGTACCTGATATCGGACATGACATGTTAGCAGATTGAACGTACTGACATGAGAAAGAACTGTCCATGGTTTAAAGAAGGAATAATGTTCGGCGTATGGCCTAATAGCTTTCGGCCCAATGGCCCTACATCCCTCCAACAAACAACATCACTCGATCCTTATCTTAAGCAATCACACAAAACTATGAATAATACTCCCATCGTGTATAACGTACATTTTTAGCAACATTTAATTCCACCAATAAATAATGCGAACAATATCTCAAACCTAGTTAAAAATAGAACTTCGTACGTCACTATTCCGTCATTGATATCCGCATTTGGAACTCGGGACCGCCGTTCCTTATCTTTCCCACCTCGATTTACTCTAATAGCATTGCAAATCCGCTCCGGCCCATTCATCGAGCTTTGCCCTCCACTCTGAATTATGATATACGACCGCTTTGCTCCCACCTTTCCGAGCCCAGCAAGATTGGTGCTAATTCTGGCAAATCCAGCAAAGCAAAAAAAAGAACTCCTCCACATTGCCCACATTAGGATCAATTCAAGCGTAATGGAACTACGTACTTTCAAAGGCGCACACATCACACTATTCCCATCCGTGTGAAATATAACCTAGCTGGGATTCCCTCCGGAGCAGTAACTCTACGGTGGGGAGTTTTTTTTGTGTGTTCTTTATGCTAGTTTTGCAGCATGATTTCAATGATTTGGTAGATAGAGAACCGTTCGGGGCCCCAGTTCCGGTTGGTCATAATTAGCGCAGCGATTCGGTGAGCTGGAAATTTCATCCTGATTTTTCGGTTCATTTGAAATGAGATGTTAATTGATTTTCCAATTTTCACATAACTCGGAATTGACCAAAGGACGGAAATTGATAACAACACATGGTGAGAAGTGAAATCTCCGTCGGAAATGGGTTCGACTTGGAAGCAACAGTGGTTCTTTTTCACGCGGTTTCCGCTTCGTCACCATAGGCGAATTTCACGCCAATTCATCCAGTGGTTGGCAGCACCCTCTCAGAATCCAATGAAACTTTGTGAATGTGTAATCTATGTCTTTTCAAGCAGCTTTGCATACTTTTTTTTCAAAATTTATGTAGACTACCATTTGAAGAGGTCTTTAGTTTTTTGATCGTTTTGCTTTTAATCAACGTAACTCTAAAAGGAACGGACTAACAAAAAAGTGATGTATGGGTGACTTTTAGAAAATAGTCTTTACTTTTATGAAAAAAAATGTAAAATAAATTCACACACCAAAAACAAATATTTTAAGATTTAAAGTCAGTTTGCAAAAACTGGCTCGCTTAGAACTGGACGGCACTTTTTTTAATACAGGCAATATAATTGTCTAAAGGTTCGTCATACATTGCAAGATGAGCACTTTTAAGGAAAAAAAGTTTTTTTAACAAAGTTTTTTTCATGTCAACATAACTCAAATGAGACAAGATTAAAAAAAAAATGATGTATGGGTGGCTTTTAGAAAATTGTGCTTACTTTTATGAGAAAAAAATGTAATAATTGTAAAATCGATTCTAACACACTAAAAAATATTACTTTAAATTTTAAAGCCAATTTGCAAAAAATGGCTATTTTAGAATTGGACAAAATTTTTACTTAATAAAATCAATAAAATTGTCTAAAAGTTCTTCATGCATAGCAAGATGGGCATTTCTAAGGAAAAACAGTTTTTCTACCAACAAATTTTTCATGTCATCATAACTCAAAAAAAAGACTTACAAAAAAGGGATGTATGATGACTTTTAGAAAATCGTTTTAGCTTTTATGAAAAACAAATTAAAAATTGAAAAATTGATTCTTACACACTAAAAAAAAATATTTTCAAATTAAAAGTCATTAAAAAAAAATGCTTTCTTAGAATTCAACGATTTTTTTTTTAATAAAGGCAATATAATTGTTTGAAAGTCACATTGCAAGATGTGCATTTTGATGGGAAAACAAGTTTTTTTAACAAAATGTTTTCATGACAACATAACTCAAAAAAGACAAGCTTCACAAAAAAGTGATGTATGGTTGACTTTTAGAAAATCGTCTTAGCTTTAATAAAAAGATATGGTAAACATTGCAAAATTGATTCTAACTCATTAAAAAATATATTTGAAAATTTACAGTCAATTTTTCAAAAAAAATGCTCTCTTAGAATTGAACGGTTTTTTTTATATAAAGGCAATATAATTGTTTAAAATTCGCCATACATTGCAATTTGGGCATTTTATGGAGAAAAAGTTTTTCTAACAAAATTTTGTCATGTCAACATAACTCATAACAGCAGACAAGATTAACATAAAAGTGATGTATAGGTGACTTTTAAAAAATTGTCCATACTTTTATGAAAAAACCTGTAATAATTGTAAAATCGATTCTAACACACTAAAAATTAATATATTAAAATTTAAAGCCAACTTGCGAAAACTGACTCTCTAAGAATTGGACGAATTTTTTATCAAAGGCATTATAATTGTCTAAAAGTTCACCAGACATTGCAAGATGGGCACTTTTAAGGAAAAAAGTTTTTTCTAACAACAAATTTTTCATGTCACCAATACTCAAGAGGAAAAGACCTAAAAATAAGTGATGTATGAGTGACTTTTAGAAAATTGTCTTAGCTTTTATTTAAAAAAATGGTGTAAATTGTAAAATTGATTCTTACACACTAAAAAAAAGTATTTTAAAATTTAAAGTCAATTTTCAAAAGCAATGCTTTCTTAAAATTCAACAAATTTTAAAAGTTGGACATTTTTAAGGAAAAAAAGTTTTTCTCACAACAAATTTTTCATGTCATATTTTTACCGTGTATCACGCAAACTCGTCTAGTAATGTTATTCAACACCCCTATAGAATCCAATCAAATAAAGCAGTCATAGAGAATTAAATGTACTGAACTTTTGGTAAAAAAATAATAATCAGCTAGAGTAACATTTAAAAAGGGTCAAAAACATTAAATTTCCCTAGACATCAGTAAAACAGAACCAAAAGTGTACGTTTAGGTACCAGTCGTTCATAACTGCTTATTCGGATGTTCTTAGGCTTAGTATATCTTTAGTAAGAAGGAGGTGGGGCGAAAGGAAGGTCAAGATTAGTAACAGAATATGTAAAAGGTATAGGAAAAATTGTGATTGAAGGGGGCTGCTCAATCTAAAAGTATAGCGGACGTCATATTTGAATCGTTTTTTAATGGATATGCATCGAGTCTTATCAAATTGGAAAATTCTTATTTGATTAGAATTGATGCATATCCATTCAAAGACGATTCAAATGTGGCTTTATTTGAATTTTTTAAATACTGTTTATGTCAACGAAAACTCATAAGTTTTGCTTGGTAAGTGTTTTATTTAATTTATTTTTAATATGTACAATTTCACGAATTAGTAACTAACAAAGCTTCATATAATTAATTTATTAATATTTTTCATACAAAGTAACTGTTCTGGATTATTCTTTGTATCAGAAAAACTTTAAGCTGAAATTTGATTTTCTGAAACAGGTACGAAGCAATAAACTTGTGTACCAGGTATTGTTTTCACGTGGCTATATAACTCCTCAAGTTCTTCTGACATTTTTGCATAAGGTCTGTATCCGAAATAATCCGGACACCTCAAAACATGAATAAAACATAAATTTCGCATTATATTTCCGTCGTAGTTGTTTATTTCAGATTCATGGGAAGCGTTTTAACAATTCGTGAAGACAAAACATAGTTATTCGGTATTTGCATAACATTTTCGAACTTTTTGCTTGCCTCCGTCCATAAGGGTTTGTACAGACTCTTTAGAAATCGTAGAAGCCATCTTTGTCCAAATTTGCTGGAAGTGTTTGATGTCTTTGATTCCTTGCTTCTTTCCAGAAAGCTTCCGCTTCATCACAGCCCAATATCTCTCGATTGGTCGTAGCTCTGGGCAATTTGGCGGGTTTGAGGTTTTTGGTACAATCTTCACTTGATTTGCTTGGTACCACTCCATCACAGTTTAAGCACAGTGGCATGATGCCAAATCGGGCCAGAAGGAAGGTTTTTTTTTGTGACATTTGATGAAAGGTAGCAATCGCTTCTGCAGACACTCTTTCTGATAGATCTCCTTGTTGATTGTGCCTGTAGTGACGAAAGATTTACTATTTTTGCCACACGTGCAAATTGCTTGCCACAAAAGGTATTTTTTGGGAAATTACGATGCCTTCTTCGTTCTGAAATGCTCAACTGTAGCATTTCTGGCCATAGCAGAATAAAAAGCCAGCCCTGGAAGCTGCTTGAAATCCTCCAGGACATATGTTTCATCGTCCATAACAACGCATGAAAACTTCGTCGAATATTCGCAGTACAAACGTCGAGCCCGTGATTTTGCTGCCAAGTTCAATTTATATGGTTATACGACTTAAGTCACAAACGTTGTTTTGATTTTTGGACAAAACCAGGCGACATCCCTGTTTTACGAGCCACCGATCGAATGGAGAGATTTGGGATTTTCGTTAATATCCTTTTCACCTCCGAAGTCCATGACAGGATCAGCGCGTCCAATGTTTTTGTCACTTCTCGGTTTCCTCTCCACCGTCAAACGTTCTGAAAATGATTTGAGCACATCGTGAACAGTGGATTTAGGCAAATCCAAAGTTTTTGCAAGGTCCCTTATTGACAAGTCAGGATTTGCCGTACGCCCGTACAAAATTCGCTCGAGCACTGGTTTTTCTTTCGTCGCCATCTTGAATACTAAACATGAAATGTAAACATCAATCATAGTCTTTTTCATCATAGACTCTCAGTTATACTACAGTGAATTTTTTTATTCCTACGTGCAAAATTTCAAAAGTTACAATGATTTGAAGGTGTCCGGATTAATGTGGATACAGACCTTACTGTTCAGCTGATATGAAGCAGAAATCTGTTTTGTAATACTTGTATTTGACTGTTCAACTGCCCAGTCATATAGTTCCCGAGGAGTTTTGATTGTGTTTCCATAGTCTTGAGCAAGGCTTGCTCTCTTTGCTATTTGCTTGAGATTGCCACCAATAGAATTACATGGACCTTTCCCATGAGACGTTCCAATCCATACATGGACTTGAAATTGCACATATTGGCAAACTTAGAGCCGCTGCTCCATCTGACATGAACATAATTTTAAAGGAATATATTGAATTTTGTTTATTGAAATCTAGCAATTTTGATATAAACAACTGAACTGCAATTGAGTCATGGGCCAATATTTCAGATATTATGATAAAGCTTTTGTTTTCCAATTTATTGTCCTTCTTGTAATATTCTTTAAAGATTCGGTAATAAACAGGATAAAATTTAAAAAATTAATAATTTAAAAATAGGCCCTTTCCAAATAGCAGCCTTGATTTTTCAAACATTCAAAGACCCTTAAAAAATCCAAATTATCGTTATAATTAAATTAAATTGGCCTTGACTTGATATAGACCGAGTTAATGTCTGTCTGACTGTCATCGGTAAAAACTGTCTGACAAGTCAAAATGTCTGTCTGTTAGAAAAACTATGTCTGTCCGTCTAACAGTGTCCATCATGTCAAAATACTGTCTGTCGAAAGTCTAGACAATCTGTATTGTCTGTCTGTCTGTCATATGTATATATAAATGTCTGTCTGTCTGTCTGTCTGTCTGTCTGAGCCTAATAGACTCGAAAACTACTGAACCGATCCGCGTGAAATTTTGTATGCTGGGATTTTTTGGGGCCGGGGAAGGTTCTTATGATAGTTTGAGACCCCTCCCTTCACTGGAAAGGGGGGCTCACATACAAATGAAACACTAATACACAACTCGAGAACTAATAAAGCAAAAGAAACCAAATTTAGCATGTGTGAGTTTTTGAAGGTAGAAAAGGTTTTTATGGTAGCTTGAGAACCCTCCCCGTCATAAAAGGGGAGGCTCCCATACAAATAAAACACAATATTCTGCATAACTCGTGAACTAATCAAGCAAACGGAACGAAATTTAGCATGTGGTGGTTTTCGAAGACAAAAAATGTTTTTAAGTTGGTTTGAGACCCCTCCCCATCCTAAAGGGGGGGGGGAGCTCCGAAACAAATGAAATACAATATTGTGCATGACTCGAGAACTAATCAAGCAAATGGAACCAAATTTAGTATGTGTTGGTTTTTGAAGACAAAAAATGGTTCTATGTTGATTTGAGACCCCTCCTCTTTCTGAAAGGGGGGGGGGATACCATACAAATGAAACGCAAATCCTTGCATAACTCGAGAAATAGTCAGGGATATGGAACCAAATTTGGCATGTGGAAGTTTTTGAAGGAGGGAAATGTTTCTATGGTGATTTGAGACTCTTCCGCAATATGAAGAGGGAGAGTGGGGAGGGGGGGAGGTGGCTCTTAAACAAATGGAACACAAATTCCTGTATAACTCGAGAACTAATCAAGCAAATGGAACCAAAATTGGTACGGGTGAGTTTTTGAAGGCATGAAATGTTTTTATGGTAGTTTCAAGCCCCTCTGAAAAAAGGGGCCCCCATAAAAATGAAACACGAGTTTAAGCCAAACATGAGAATTATCCCTACTGCTATGCTAATTTGTATGTAGGAGTATTTGAGTCCGGGAGAGCATCTTATGATAGTTCAAGACCCCTCCCGCCTCTAGAAAGGCGGGCTCCCATGCAAATGAAACCAAATTTGAAGGCAAGAAATGTTTTTACTAAGCAAGGATTCTTAAAGTCGGGGAAGATTCTTATGATGGTTCGAGACCCCTCCCGCATCTGGAAGGGGTGCTCCCACACCAATGAAACACAAATTTCTGCATAACTCGAGAACTAATCAAGCAAATGGAATCAAATTTGGGATGTGGGGGTTTTCGGAACCAAGAAATGTTTCCATGGAGGTTTGAGACTCCTACCCTCTCTGGAAGGGGTGGGCTCTCATGAAAATTAGACACAAATGTCAACCAAACATGAGAATCATACCTACTGTTATGAAAACTGTAGGGGCTGTTGAGGCCGAAGAAGGTTCTTACGATGGTTCGAAGCTCCTTCCCCGCCTGGAAGGGGTGGACTTTCATACAAATGAAACACAAATTTCTGCAAAGCTCAAGTTCTTGGAATTGGAGTTCTTGAAATGGAACAAACTTTGACATGTGGGGGTTTTTGGGCAGGATTTTGAAGATGGGGAAGGAGGGCTCTCAAAGCAATGAAACAGACATTCGAACCAAACATGAGAATTATCCATGCAACTAAAACACAAAATGTGTATTTTTCGGGTAAGAAGTATATTCTGATAGAAGTTTGAATCCCTTTTTAGTCAAGAATTTGTTGAGTTACTCTCAGTGCTACATTATGCATAAGAAGTTAATCTTAGGTTATACAGGAGAAAATTACGTA
This sequence comes from Aedes japonicus, assembly GCA_034211315.2. Lineage (NCBI taxonomy): Eukaryota > Metazoa > Arthropoda > Insecta > Diptera > Culicidae > Aedes > Aedes japonicus. Next base: position 61,806 of record JASCZW010005546.1, read on the forward strand.
CAAACTGACAGGATACGGCTTCGTTTGTCTTTGAAATACTTCCACGCAGAAAGCAAAACCGGTAGAAACTACCGGCCCAAGGGTTAAATTAGTTACACAAACCTTTTTTTGCACAAATAACACACACACAAGCAAACAAAAATATTTTAACCAGACTCATTCAGAACCATAAACGCGCCAGTTCTATTAATTTTTCATTCATTTAGTCGCATGCGTTGCAAGGCTCGCACCGGGTTTAGCAAGTATTAAATAAAAATTTCGTCCAATTCTAAGATAGCCATTTTTTGCAAACAGACTTTAAATTTTAAAATTTGTTTTTAGTTTGCAAGAATCGATTTCACAATTTTAAAAAAAAAATTCATAAAAGCTAAGACAATTTTCTAAAAGTTGCCCATATATCACTTGTTTGTAAGTCTTTTTTTTTTTGAGTTACGTTGATTTAACAAAAAAAACGATCCAAAAACTTAAGTTCTTCTCAAATGGTAGTCTAGATAAATTTAAAAAAAAAACAAAGCATGCAAAGTTGCTTGAAAAAACATTGTCTGCCCACCCGAAAAGTTTCATTGGATTCTGAGAGGGTGCTGCCAATCACGAAGACGAGTTGGCGTGAAATTCGTCCATAATCAGTTTGCGAGAGAAGAATCCTGTGGCAGAATACGAAGGAAGGAGTGCCCTGCAGGCTTAACTATAGCAGATATAGCACAATGTTCCTGCGTCGTTAATAGTGTGTTTGTGTGTGATTCGTGCTATTTTGTGGTCATGCAGCTGGGGATCAAAAAAAGAGACCGGAGTAGGCGGTGGAACTGATAAAACTGGCAAGCCCCAAGGGCAAACATTCTGTCATGAAAGCCACGAACTGAGAGATGGGAGAGGGGAAGCATGATACATGAGCCGACGAAATATGGAAAGATATGATCTATTTATACGTATGGCGGTAGTAAGTACTAGTTAAATGCGATGGAAGAATTTCGTTGTCTATTTAGCCCGGAGCAGCGAAAATGCCGAATGAGCTATCATGGTTACGTGCCCAAGGAGGAGCAAGTTTTTGTGAAACAGACTGTAACTTCAGGTGAAGCATTTAATTCCATATAAAGCGTGATAACCACCGAGCATGCTTCCATCCAGGCTTCCAAAACGGCAAGCACACAGATGAAATTAATCCATTTGGTATGAATGCAAATGCGGTTTGGGATTTGTAGAACCAGAAGCAATGTAATCATCACCATCATCATCATCCTGCCGCATCATTCTCCATTATGATGATTCTAATTGCACCCTAATTGACATATCGGTGAGCACAAGATCAACCTAATGAACAGCTTGATATAACTCCTTGATGTCCCGTTGCCATCATATCCTTTTTCCGTCGGAATTTGTATGTTCACGTGGCTTGTGGTTTTAGCTTTATTTACCCTTATGAATGGCACTGGAGAGAAAGGAAATGCTTTCAACCATGGTTAGGGCAAGGTGTGTGGCAACTTGCCAGGTGTGCCAAGGAAAATAAAATCTTGCTTCATTTGGTTTTGAACCATTCTAAAATACCTGTTCACCTTTAATACGCCTTGAGGCTGAAGCAATCCTCTTCTGACGAGAAGAACATGCGAACTCGGATTCCCATTCAACACGTGTCGTACCGTTTTCACCTCCCCAGGAAACCAGGCAGCAGAGGGAAAGCTTCCACCACATGCTCATCAAAGGCTTAGGGCAACAATTCTGCTGCTCCACTTGACTAGCCACAACACGACTAACCACTGTGCGACGAGTCCTGGAGCAATTATTTCGTCTCATTTCAATTTTAATCATCGTACAATTTTACCACTCGATTGCAATGACAGGATAAATTCTAATGATCGTAAAAATCCATAAAGGCAAATGATTATTTTCCCATCTAGATCCCCTATCTCTCGCTGCACGACGATGAGCTTCAATCCTTTTCTGAGTAGGTGCCGTCATACCATGTGAGCCTGAATGAATGAAGCAGTCAACACAGGAGAGCGAAGAAAACCCCTGAGAATGAGGTACTCAACCGCAGTAATGGACGATAATTAAAGGTTAATTGTAATTCGATTATGGGGCTTGAGCACAGTGTGTATTTTTAAGTTTCTCAGTCGATGGTGTCAGAGACTTAATCATGCAACCGCCATGGAACAACATTGCTCGCGTGCCGTGGTAAATTAGAAGGATGAGTTTGGGAAAATATGATTATGAGTTCTAGCCATTAATCAGAAGGATATTGATTGATAGCGTGTGAGCCGGAAACCGTGAATGAACTCGATGACCAACTGAAATTTTCATGATAAATGTCGTTTGAATTAAAAGAAAATGGCTTGTTCTCGGATGGTGATAAAAAAAAAGCTAAGACAGTTCATTGCTTTTGATAAATTTCCCATGGAAGGTGATTTTTTAGGCTTCCTTGCAAACACATTCTACGCCCTTACGAGCGGCCTTCCGGCAGTTAACCGGAACATTCGCCATTGCGGACGAAAACATGCGTGTTTTGTTTTCTTCTTTCTCCTCCTCAGTTTTCGCAGTTTGTTGGAGTAGATCTTACGCTTTAGGTTGGCCCAGAAATTCACGACGGGACGCAGCTGGGGGACGTTGGGCGGGTTCGCCGACTTGGGTACCACATCGATATTCAGCCGCTCCATCTCCTCCAACGATCGCTTCGAGTAGTGATCCGACGCCAGATTCGACCAGAACTCCACGTGTTTGCCCTTATGGCATTTCTTGATGAACGACGCAACTTCTGGCAGACATTTCGTACTATAAATTTCCCTGTTCACGGCCAGTCCGGAGCGAAAGAAGACCGGCTTTGACATCCCCTCCTCGCTGATTGTCAGCCACAGCAGCACCTTCTTGGGGAACTGGTGTGTGAAATCACCTCGGAGCTCACTTCCTTCGTTAGGAAAGTAAAATACAGAGTACCCTGCCAGTCGTTGCCATCCAAGGTTAGATGGAGTTTCGCCGCGAACATCGAGTTGACCATCTTATTCAGCCGCTGCTGCTGCGTCGTCGCTCCGAAACCAATGGACTTTTTCGGTGTTTGGCCGGTTGAACCGATTTCCCGGCCGCGCGTTCTTGCGACGCTCTGATTGTTGTCTAATAGTGCTAAGATGTTGTAGATGCGGGAACGGACCTATCTGGCGTTCACAAAGTGCCGCACGATGTCCGTTTTCGACGCGGCGTGGTGCCGTTCATTGAACGCGCACACTTCTGAACGGATTTGCTTCACTGTTTTTGCCACCACGGTTAGAATTCGACTGATAGAACTGTCAAGTTTTATGTACTGACTCATGGGTTACTATGATTGATGCTGCATGGGTGTATTCATCAGTGCGGGTGAAGGTAAACCCATGAAAAATCGGCAATATTCGTCCATTTCTTTTAAATGCAAACGTTAAAGTTCAAGGGGACCCGTAATGCTGCACAGTGATTCCAAGGCGGAAAAAAGTCGAAAAATCAACTTCCTCATTTTACAATGAATATATTTTTCTAATTTTGTACACTGTTTGAAGTTTCTTTTTCCAAAATTTTATGAAGATTGGATGAACATTGTGCTCTCTACAATTTTCCAAAGTATGGGTATTTTTCTTACACCATTCAACAAACCGCTTTTAATTAGAATTTCATTTGAATTTTCCAGAAGCATTTTAAAAGTTTCATCCTATACTTTAACACGGGAGCTGTCAGATTTATCACCACTTGGTATCTTCTTCTTTTTTCAAGTTGGATTCCTCAATCTTCCAGTAGTTGATAATTAGAACCCAAAAAATACAATCTTGACTAGATGCGTCGAATGGTATATATCACTCGGTACTCCGGGCCTCGGAGCTTTTTCAAGCGATCTGTCTAAACTTTTTTTTGTAAAAAAAAATGAACACACATATTGGGATAAATTATAACAATCATTAAAATTACTTAACGTCAAATCTTCTGAATTTCCTTAATTGAATTTTACATGAAACTTGCAGTCAACATTAAAACAATAAAAACTGGACATTTCTATAATTGATTTAAATAATAAGACTTATTTTCATATAAATGTGAATTCATAAAACTATAACTCATTTTTTTAAATAAATTTTAATCATAAAAGAAAATGAAAGTCTGTCAAAAGTTCTTTGAAAAATTTAAATTTTCTTAATACCGTTATTTGGACCACTCTATTTTAAAATGGAACACCCCAATGACAAAATGAAAATTTCGAGTCATATATTTTTCGAAAAGGGACAAACCTTCCTATTTTTGCAGAAGTCTAAAATCCACTGCATCTTTTTGGTTTCGAATTGCTGAATTATCTTATTTGGTTTAGAATGTTCCGGAACTTCCGGAAGACCAAAACATTCCCAAATAGAGCTGCACATTGTTCTCCACATCGCTTTGCTTCTTACATTTTACGTACAAACGGTTTTAAAAAGAACCGTAATGCTTTAGGACGAGACTAATGAATTTACCATTTCATCGGATGTTCGGGAAACTCCAGGAGGCCTTAAAATGGCCATATCTCGGAAGTTTGGCCTAATACGACAATTTAGATAACATATTTGAAACCAACGGCACAAAATTACTTGGAAACACATAACTTAGCTATGGAAATTCCAATTTTAGACTTTTTTCCGGCTTTTGTATGGAATGGAATCACTGTGCGCTGGTAGATCACCTATTCGTGGTGCGTTACGGGGTATCAGATCTACCACCGAACCCTTGTCCGAATTAATTCAAACTAGGGAACATATTTGTTTTTGTAGGCAAAGGAACATATAATAGTCCTTTTTAAATTTCATGTCTTGTGAAAAGCGACAATACTAGGCTTGCGTCACCGAGAATGAGCTTGGAAAAATGAAAACATGGTTAGTCTTCATTTGTGTGAATACTCATTTTCTATTTGATGTTCTATAGTTTGACTTAGAAAGGGGCGCGCCTTTGAAGAGTGATGTCACTCGCAAAGGGTTTAAAAAAGCGGAAACTTTTATTAAAACTTGATCCATTTCCGACAAAACAAACAGTGACAACTAAAACAACACCGAATACTTCATCATTTCTCAATAGTGATGAAGTAACTCGACATGCACTAAACAAAGGATACGGGATATACTACAATAGTTAAAATTACTGGTCGCAGTATGCCTCGAACAGAGGAAAAAAAGGGTTCAAGGGCTACATCCAATTGGCATGCAGCAATAACGACAAAGTAATTGTAAGTGAATGAGACAAAATCTCTTAAAATTGAATAAATCATATCAAAACATTCATAGAAACAACTTACTTTGCAACTGAATAACAGGAAAATTGCGAATTGGCGGTAGTATATGTAGTGTTGTACACCGTGTCCAATATATTCTCATACACTTTTTCCTTGCATTGGTGTCGTGCAACTACTCAACATGCTTCACGTATGTGTTGGTGTAGTTTTGCACTATGTTTATACAAACGCTTTTAGGTTATGTCCGATTGTTTTCATTCGGTGTTAATCTTTTACCAGCGATGAAGGAGTTTCGTGCTGTGGTGATAAAAAAGTTTTTTTTGTGGTGATAAAAAAGTGCAAATATCTGCAAGGACGATGGGAAATAAAATTTGATAAAAAAAAATGTTCTACGCATATGGTAAAATCTCACAGTTTACGAAATTATTGAACCTTTAATGTTTTGGTATATGTAAGTTTTAAAGTGTAGTTAAAATCTGATGCTACTTAGTGAGATTATGCTTTCTCCATTAGAAAGATTATGAAATTTCATAACATAACAGCTTCTTTTGAGCTTTGAGTAGTTATCAGTTAGTGTTTTTTAGCGGAAGAAAAGTTTTAAACATCACTTTTTAAAGAACTTTTCAGCTGTTCGAAATTTTACTGAACAGATTTTGTGTATAAAACTTAACGATTCTCACAATTTGCGTATTCGTCGTAAGAGCATCGCGTGTTCAATGTTTGTGAGAATTGAAGTCCTTAATTTGAAAGAAAACTTTTTTCTAAGTGCAGTGAAATGCGAGGAGCATGCAGAGCACTATGTAGAGCGTTGTACTCAAAATATGTTTGGACTTCTTGGTACTAAAAAAAATTAGAAGTACTAGTAAAATATTTCCATTTAGTAATTCATGAGGAATCATAAAATTCAAAAGTTTTTCGAGATTATTCAAAGAACTCATTTAGAATTTTAGAAGAACTTTCTGTACTCAGACATGTTAAGTGTGTGCTCAAAGTATTTGATATTATTTGAAGAGTATTTTAAGTACTTAAAAATACCTAAACCTATTTTAATGGCTATTGAAGGTAAATGTATACGATATTGATATTAACTTGATTGATTAACTTAATGTAATGTATGTAAAATTTAAACAATAATTTGCATTCTATAAAATTTCGTTTGGTATGCATTGCAACAAAAATTTTATTTGGTAATCAGAAATGTTATAGTCAACAAGTTGATTAAAATTATGTTGACCCATTGAACCTGTTTTTGGTTTTCCACTATATATGAAATAAAGTGAAAACAAATTGGGGAAGGTCCATTTATTATGTCACGCAGCAAGGGAGGAGGGAGGGTTTGGGAAAACGTGACAGTTCATACAAAAAAAATGGGGGCTGTTATAAAAAGTCACTTTTTGCGTGACATAATTAATGGACGTTAACTTGAGGCACAATAGTACGGCGAACTTGCCTGTATAGAACGATATTATTAGTTACAGCAAATTCTTCTTATCAACGTCTTTTCTTATGTCAGGCTCACTATTGTTGTTATAGATTTTAGTTTTTATATTCTGAAACTTCATCACAGTAGTCCGTTATTTGAACCGTGTGGAATTAAATAAAACAAGTAACTACCCAAGCAACACACAAGTTATATAATGGTTAAAAATACTTTTATATGACAAGATTTGGTTATAAAGAAGCTTATTCAACATAAAATCATGAAAATGTGTTGCTTGGGTAATACATTCCACTGAATTACTGTGGAAGATTTTCCCATCCAAATGTTAATTCGACTATTGTATTTAATGTACTTAAGTCGATTAAAAATTAATAAAGGATTTTACTGAATGCGTAATAAAAAAGCATAAACTTCTACGCTTCTAGAAAAATAAAAAATGTCATCGAAATGCATCCTTAACTACCAACAAAAGCATAAACTAAAAAAATTGAGTTATTCCTTATGATAATAGGACTGATACGTATTTATGGGCATTGATAGTATTGAAATGTACAGTACATTATTTGTTAATGACTATATGTATGTCATAGGCTGATAGACAGCTGTCAGACATCATAGATTCTTGCCAGGTGTTTTTCGGCCTATAACCAATATTTATTCATTTTAAATTATTGTACTACAAGCTGAGGAAATATCACCGATCGAGAATTTTTTTCTACCGTCCTGCACTCGCAATTTTTGATTTATTACTAGGACAGGACACACTGTCGTTCTGCCGCACTGTGTATCATGATATTTTATGTTAAAAGTGGTCAAAATATGCTACAGTAATATGTTTAGTAAAATAGATACAAGCGAGCATGTATTATATTTGATTCATAAATTCATCCACTTACATTAATCATTTTTTGATCATTGTAGAATAGTATCATAATTAAATAGTACATCACATCACAACAACTCCTGGATAAGTATTTTAGTTTTTATTATTTTGTGTTGCTTGCCACACTTTTCATAATCCCTTGTTCGCCAAAAACATAACGTAATTGACTCCAATCGTACACTAAATCCCGAAAACTTTCTCAAAAAGAAATTGTTTTTGACCATATATTAATCTCAATATGCCGCGTCGGTCGTAAATTATCATTCGTTCTTTGCTTCCTCCGATATGTACTCCGTTTCTCTCTCGGAAGAACTAAGGCACGGGCGATTCAAAGCTGTGTGTAATCACTGAAGCCGGTGTCCAGCGATCATCATCAATCAGTGTGTTCATTGAACAAGTATGGATCATCGCTTTGAGCATTCAGACAGTGCAACAACCACCAAATATTCATGTTCTGTTACGTTACAGTTGCTGAATCTGAACGAATTTGCGATGCTACGTTCACGAACTGGTGGCAGTCTGACACACTATTGTTCAGTAGTGTCATGAATGATTTCCAAGCCCTTCAATAGATGAGTGAGTACACAGGGGTAGCCAGGGGGGCAGATGGGGGCCGTTGACACCCCCCCACCCCTAACTTTTGAATCAATTTGAAGAATTTTAATGTTTGCTTCAATTAATTATTATTTAGAGCTAATGTTTGATAGATTGCCTCAATAAAAAGGCGCGAAGTTGCCTCGAGTTTGTGACAAGATGTAGCAAAAAAGTGCAAAAAGAAGACATTCAAGAGAATATTTTTTAAATTGTAAAGACTAAAGATTTTATTACATATTTTATATGATATTCTACGGGCGAGACTCATATCTAAATTTCAGAGGCAAGACAGCATGCTAATCAGAGCAAAAAGTTGCAGTTGTTTTATCCTATTCAAAGATGTTATCCGTTGCTATGAGCACGAGTAAGATAATAAACATGATTGACCACCCGTGGCTGCTACTCTGTTGCTGTCAGGTGAACTGTTATTATACAGAGGACCACCATAGGATGCTTTGGATTAGCATACATTCTCAATGTGAAAAAAACTTGTGATCTCAAACTAATGCAATAACCAGCGCCTGCCTCGCCCGAATGCAGGTCAAATAAGGGAAGAAAATTTCATAAGAAGGAAAACACCAACGCGATCCTACGTTAAACTTGCAGTTATATCCTAGATATAACCCACATCTATTTTTTTAATAGTAATAACTATTTCTGATTTGAACCTATTTATACAAAAAGTGAAATTGGAGCCAATCAAAAATGAGATAGTGGTTTACTTACTCAAGGATATGGTGGTACGGCGAGCATGGCAAACCAATATTATGTATCACAATAAATTGTGATCCCCACCACCGAATCACCAGCCCGGCGAACCCCCACAACTCAACGAAAGCATTTTTGATGTTTATTTTTCTTTGCTCACTCGATTACTCACATAGCCGAATTATAGATAACCGAAACAATACGAAACGCGTGATGGACAAAAGCAAAATAGTGCGCAATAAAACATCGACACAATCTTTCACAGCCGATGCTCGAAGCACACTCTTTTTCGTAAACTTTCAATTTTTGCAACTGTAGCAATCCTATAGAAGCTTTTTAAGAACAATCTATGCAAATCCATTTAAAATTGCAATTTAGGGATTTGGTAAAATTAAGAGTGCGTAGATGCATTTCGTGCCTTCTGGCAACTGTATGCTTCTATTGACGTCCAGCATTTTTGCATATTGACAGGCAATCTGTGAAGACTTGCCTAGTACCTTATAGTAAGATGCTTAGAGATGGACGGGAAGACTCGATGAGCTACCTCAAAGATTTTTTTTCTGTTTCTATGGCAGTAAAACGGTGTTTCGCGGTGTTGCTTTGTAAATATATACATTGAAAATTTATCTCCGTAAATAAGCTTTCACTCGTTTCGTGAACATGGATTTTGTACATTGAGCAAATCTTTCGTAAATTGTATGAAATATTCTTGGTCATCTGGTGAAATGCACGAAATGAATTTCATGAAGATCAACCAATTGCTGCTTCTCTTCAATCGTACTCATACATGTTGGCATTGCTGGTTGGGTGGGATGGAAACATGGGTTTATTTTTATTTATTTTTTTCAATTACATACTGAGTCAATACAAAAGATCTCTCAGTCAATCATGCAACCACCAGAGAGACGATTCTTTTTTTTATTGATAATAAAATATTCGTAGTAGTTTATATTGTTTTTCGTGCAATGCATGAATGTTCTTTCAGTGTCAATAAATGCTTCGTGTTTTAGACAGTTAGGCATGTGGCATTGAGTGCGAAGGTAGCTTCTTGAAAAGTACAAATCGACTTACAACTAATACAACAAATAGATTTGTTAGTCATGCCTTCGATTTTGTAATAAAAACGAAACTTAATTTTCAGTGTGGGTGAAATTGTCGTGGAGGATAAGTACATTTTCAGTCCAAACGGTGAACAAACTCAGTGGTTATCCTATACAAAAATCCAACACGACTGTAAAGTGAATATTTTGACACATGACAGTACCCGTAAGATTTTAGCATGGTTGCTATTTAACGCGGTTCGATTTTGATACATGTGGAAAACCTAAGGATTTTTTCTGTTTTTATAATTTCCAGAACAAGCTTAGAATTGTTGAAACTTGTTCCTAAAATTTGACGGGAATTGTAAAGTACTTTGGGTAAGCGTAGAGAAGATAATCCACCCGTCATTTAGGCGAATTGTCACAAAGTAAGAGCTCGATTCCTGCTCTAGCCGGTGAAACTTGAAAATGTCCGTACTCTACTGGTCCACCGAGCGTTGTGTTGTCCGTTGTATAATGTTATGTGTTGAGTGTGCAACCGCTGGTTCAAGACGGTGTTATTCTCTCTTTCTCTCTCTCTCTCTCTCTTTCTCTCTCTCAGTTCAGTTCAATCAATTTGAATGACACGATAGTTATTATTTCGTTAACTATTTATCACAAAACCAGGTGTAAACAACATACTTTATACATTTCGATGGAAGTAGCTTTATATTTACACGATTGTGTATATTGGTATGATAATGAATTGAAAAACGAGTGCATTGTGATTAAATATATTTACAAAATGTACTAATGTATGAACCAAAGGAAAAAGACGTATTTTTCAATCCTCCGGTTTTGGGCACGCTTTTTAATTTAAAATTAAAGAACGTAATGCTTTACATAGGTATATTTTTACCAGGCAAACGTTTTACATCGTATATGATTTTGATTATTTTTTGCTGTGATGGCGGATACCTACACAATGATGAACATTCGAACTTATTAAACACATGAGAAGCAGGACCAATTCTAATCATTAAATAAATCGTGTAAAAAGTGTATATATTTTCATGTATATATGTTTAAAGTTAATGTTAAAAAAAATTCAAAGGTAAGTTTTTACTCAAATCAATCGGAACTTTTATACAATTATAAGTGTATCCATGTAGTACACCAAAATATTTTTTTTTTATTTTATTTTTCAACAAAATGGCGGCCGTTAGAGTGCGTTGAAAAAGTCGTTATATTTTGCTTGTGCTGGCTCTCCTGGTCGCAGTTTTTATCTGAAACCTGCTAACCCAAAGAAATTACATTAATTACATTTACAGTTAGTAGATAAATTGAAAAAAAGGTGAAAAAAATGGCGAACCTTTTTTGAAAAAATCCAATTTTTCCTTATTTTATAAAAATATTTTTCAATAACTTTTAATTCATATAGAAGGTAATACTATAATAAAGAAATCCTATAAGTTTCAGCTTAATCGAATTATTAGTTTTTGAGTTATCACCGGCATAAACTCTGAAAATGCTGTTTTGAGAAAAACGCATTTAAAGTTTTAATTATCGAAAAATTACAATCGAATTGTAGTACAATAAGGCACTAAATACACAAAAATATGATCAAAATTGAATTAATTGTCATGACTGTCTTTACATGTAAATAATAGAGTTATTAAGATAAGCTTCTACCTTGCGTTGATATCCATAGTATATAATAAATTCACATGACATGTATCGCAAACAAGAAAACTTCAAGAAAGTATCAAAACTTCACTATAATTCCATGTATTTTCAAAATATCTGCACAAAATATGCAAAACTAAAACTGGGGCAGAACGCACAGTGACGTTTTATACGTCTATACGCTTAGAAAAAAGTATCTAGTGGAGCAGTTAGGTGTGTAAAGCCAACGTTGGGTATAATTGTATAATCGTATAAAAAAGTGAGTAAACATAATTAAACCCTACGTTGGCTTCCCACATTTAACTGCTCCGTTTGGGTACTTTTTCTGAGCCTGTATATAATGAGGAGTTCGCAACATTTGGCAAAGTTTTGAAATATTGATTCTTGACTACCAAACAGAGCTAAAAGGTAATATGATGCAACCTCCACACTTTACAACTCTAATGAGTTACTATCCCAGTGTTGTGGTGCGTCTTAAGGCCTGTACTTATGCACCAGACAAAAGTATTCGCCAAAAATTTATTCTAAGTCGGATTTTCTTGAAAATTTCAAGGAATGAAAGCCCGCACCTTTCCCTTAAGATCACTCATTACATTTTGTGCAATGGTGGTGCCGACTTCAACTCCAGCTCGTTCGTAAACACCTTGGACAATTTTCGAACTTTGGCCTTCATTATGGCCCAAAATCTTTCCACCGGACGAATCTTTGGTGAATTTGGGGGGTTGCCGATTTTTGGTACAAAAACAACGTTATTGTCTCTGTACCAATCCAACATCGCGCGTAATTGCATGATGCCAGGTCCGGCCAAAATTATGTCTCGCCTCAGTGGGACCGCAGGAAGGGCAACAGACGCTTCTGGAGGCACTCGGTGCGATAAATTTCGCTGTTGATGGTACCCGTTGTGATGTACGGTTTACTCAGTTTACCGCATTGACACATGGCCTACCAGATCTAGTATTTTTTGGCGAATTTGTCTACTTGCTTCTTCCTTATGTCTTCCGGAACATCAAACCGTGATTTGGCAACGTAGAACTCCAGACCCGGTTTCTGCTTTGCGTCTGCCTTGATGTAGGTTTCATCATCCATAATCACACATAGATTTCGTTAACCACTCTCAATTCAGCTTCCTGGCGCGCGATTTGGCCGCCGTGTTTTGTTGACCACGCCGGTTCGGTGCCTGGTGGGCCTTGGAGTCTAGCTCGTTTCATGGTTTGCTGATCGAACCAGGCGAAACACTTTGCCTTCAGTACCGCGTCGTGAATCGAAAGGTACGGATTACACTTGAAATAATCCAACACCTTTCGGGCCTTCACAGGGTCAGCTGTTTTCGATTTTCTTCCACTTCCAGCCAGCCGCTCGGTCGTCAGGGAATCCTCAACCCATTTTACCACCCAAGACACAGTTGTATGGGCGATTGCCAGTTGTCTTCCGATCCATCTCATGGTCGCAGTTGGATTTTCCATGACGGCGCGCAAAATCCTCCGGCGATTATCTGCTTGTTTCGATGACATCTCAATAACCACTGAACCGATTGTTATGATTTTGCACATGTAAACAATTCACTCTAAACTAGTTATACTCAGATTTGCATCAATTTTTACCCACGGACAAAAAAGTTACACACTTTTAAAAGAAGGTGCATTTTTTCGAGTACAGTCCTTACCTTAATTTGTGTGTGCATATTGAGCAATAAAACAGGCGTTTGTTGGGAACAAATTGGAAAAGGTTTCAAAAATCATGAAATATCATCCTTTTGAATTTAAATCACATTTGATCTGCTACGAAAACATCATAATACACCATCCTCAATAATTTCTTCCTAAATTTCAGCTGTCATCACCTAGACATTCACGTTGTTGCTTAAACGGTGCGTTATGTACCACCCTCCCCTACACATTTTCGAGTTCTTCGTGTCCGTGTCTTCTGTTGAAAATTCAAAATGAGTTATTTTATTTACTTAACTAAGCGTCGTTTTTTCTGAGATAGAACTCGTTGAATAAATTTTGATCACGAGACGCCTCTTCCCGTGATCAAAATCCGGAAAGAATTACATCCTTGAGGATGCTTCACGATCGTTACATAGGGACTTTTCATAGAATTGGAAAACGGATGAATTTGAATCACTGCAGTGCGTTATACCGGCGCCTGCTACATCGTACGAAAAGTCTATTTCTAGTTAGATTTGGACTAAAATGAGTCGTCAGCTCCCAGGAGTGCTCGATGGCAGATAGGACATATTATCTCATGTTGCAAAGTCAGTTCCCACGTGAATCGTAAACAAACACGTTCTCCGGAAGCACCAGAACGAATACGCCATTCTCGTTATTGTTTATGAACGGCTCAGAGAAGACACCTAAAACGATGGTGGCAAAAAATCCTCTACATTGCACACGCTTCGGTGGGAATTGGGGAGTTACCGCATATGGTGGTCGGTGGTGAATTCGTTGCAGTGCTGCGTAAATTTTCTCACTCTTTGCGTGATTGTTTCAGGAAGATTCTGAACCAGTTGCGTTGAAACAAAAATGCACTCTTTCTGCATTTGAGTAAAACAGAATCAATCAATCAAAACTTTAACAGTAAAAAAAGTAAACGCTACCCATCGCCTCATCAACACGAAGGGAAAAATCGTTCATAATTCTTTTGCGGTGGAAAACTTATAACCTTCCATGCAGTCTGAAGTTTCTTACGGCGCTATAAAGTTTTCCTTCTTGCCCGTAGGGTTAGTTTCTTCCAGGAAATGCAGCCTGTTAAAATGTTGCACTTTTTCTCGGAGAACCCAGCCGGTAGCTGGACGACGGTGGCTGGTATAAATACTTAACTAGCAACAACAACAATGCTCTAACAATCACAACAATATTGCAAGATTCTATTAATAGCCGGTTTTCAGGCAGAAAATGGCAACTGCAAGCACTGCTCATGATGGTTAAAAGCAATGCTCGGAGAAAAAGATTTTCTTTTTAAAATTCTTCAAAAAGTACAGGGCATTATGGCATCGCACCATAGCGTAAGTGTCTCCACACATAATCGCTATAGAAACACCCCGAATGAGCATACAACTCTTAACGAAATAATGAATGGCGGCCGACCAAAGGCTGGAGTTAATCTCGTTAAAATTTCAAAATTCAATTTTCCCGCACTACTTTGTTACCGTGAACAGGCCAAGGGGCATTTCATTAAACCTGTGCAATGTACACGTACCTTTCATATTCGTCGTCGTTAATGTAATACCCGACTTCATCGTGTTTGCAAACCCTGCGTCTGATCCCCATGACCCCAAGCCCCCTTCCACGATTTTTTCTTCTCGCAGTTACTGTCGTCGTAAAACCTAGCTTTTACCTTTTTTTCTGGGGGGACAAAAATACTGTGCTCATATTCCATTACATGTGCAATATTTAGCAGGTCAGAAGTTCCCGGCAAAATTAGCTCCAGTTCCATTCCACACGGTTTACTGCGAGGGCTCACTTGAAAGAAAATTGAATTTTTTGTTTTCCGTTATGTGAAAATTGAATGCCATCCCACAAATGAGATGGCGGCGGAAGGTTCCCTCTCCGCATGGCGACCGTGAAGATGCAGAAGATAGAAATTTCCAACCGACACACCTCTAATTAAGTGTAATAAATTATTCTTGTAGATGCGACGCCCCCACTCCGACGCACACCTGGGAAAGTACTGAGCCAGCCTCGTCTTCTTCTCAGAGTCGTAAAAAAGGAATAAATTGCGGGGTGGCCAGCTAAACAAAGCACTTTCGAATAGTTTTCTCCACGGCTCCCTTCCTCTTCGGGGGATTTTTCGGAATCACTTAACGAGAGTGAATCAAGTTTTCTTCTTGCCCCCGATTGACATTGTAACCAGTGGATTAATTGCCTATCTAGGGTTTTCACATGATCCTTTAGTTTTGTCATCGTCTGACAGTGTGGCGTTAATCTTCTGTTAAGGTAAATAGTAACAACAGGTGTATTATGGAGCACAATGATCATAACATTTGCATTTTAAAAAAAATGGACAAAAATTGCCGATTTTTTATGGGTTTACCTTCACCCGCACTGACGAAACTACCCATGCAGCATCATAGTAACCCATGAGTCAGCAGACAAAATTTGACAGCTCTATCAGTCGAACTCTAACAGTGATGGCAAAAACAGCGAAGCCACTCCGTCCAGAAGTGTGCGCGTTCAAAGAACGGCACCCCGCCGCATCGAAAACGGACACTTTGTGGGTGCCAGATAGGCCCGTTCCGGCATCTACAATATCTTGGCACTATTAGACAACAATCAGAGCATCGAAAGAAAGCCCGGTTCCGGACGGTCGACGACCCTGAGCGACAAGAAACTCCAAATGATGCTGAAGAGGAAGAGCGAGGGAAAAGTGGCTACATCGCTGCGTGTGCTTGGCCGGGAGATCGGTTTTACCAGCCAAACAGTGAAAAAGTACCTGGCGAACATGAACATACATGTCAGGAAGCGAAAATCGCGTCCACTGGTTTCGGAGTTGCAGACAATGACGCAGCGGCTGAATAAAGAATGTATTCGATGAAATTTGGGCACACGCAATTGTTCGTAACTTTTTAGCGTGTGGGTAAAAATTATTGAAATTTTAACTGAATGTATTTCATTGTGTTGTGTCAATTGTGTAATGAGTTTCGTGAATATCGGTCGAGTGATTTCAGTCATGGCTTCGAATGAAGAAATAGTGCACCAACAAATTTTGGGCACTCACTTCGAAAACCCAAACGCTTCTCATCGATGGATCGGAAAACAGCTCGGAATCGCACATTCAACCGTATCTCATGTGATCAAAACGTTCAAAAACCGTAAGACAACCAAGCGGAAAAATGGTAGTGGCAAAATACGTGGCACATCAAATCCGGAGAAGGCCAGGATGGTATTGAGCCAATTTAAGCGTTATCCCAACATTTCGATCAGGGACGTTGCGAAAAAGGCGAAAGTTTCAGTTTGTTTTGTGCAGAAAACAATGAAACGTTCAGGATTACATGTGTACAAGGTCCAGAAGGCACCGAACCGGAGCGATTAACAGAATTCGGTGGCCAAAACTCGTGCAAGAAAACTGTACAGGGAGTGGCTCAAAAAACCGTTCTGCATTGTGATGGACGATGAGACCTACATTAAAGCCGACACCAAACAAATTCCAGGACAGGAACGCTACGTCGCCACCTCTAAGTTGGCCGTTCCGGAGAGTGTACGGAAGAAGAAACTGTCGAAATTCGCCAAAAAATTCCTTGTCTGGCAAGCGATATGCGGATGTGGCTAAATGCGTCAGCCCTTCATCACCTCTGGGACCGTCAACGGACAAATCTACAAGGACGAATGCCTCCAAAAACGACTTCTGCCCTTCTTGAGATCTCCCGATGACCCGACACTGTTTTGGCCGGATTTGGCATCTTGCCACTATGCCCGGCCCGTCTTAGACTGGTACAAAGATAATAATGTAGTTTTTGTACCAAAAGACGTCAACCCTCCAAACACTCCGGAACTTTGCCCAATTGAAAATTTTTGGGCAATTATGAAGGCAAAGCTCGTTAAAACTCAAAAACTGATAGAAAATGAACTTGAACTAAAGAAAGTGTGGTTAATCATTGCCCAAAATTTGATGAAAGGGGTCAAGGCAAAGGTGTGGGCATTTGGGTTGGGAGAAGAGGTTCAATAAACCAATGATGTCAAAACTTAACCATTTAGTAGTACTTTATTTACAGAAAGTTTGAAAAGAATCGGGCTTAAGGAAAATTTTTGGTGACCTATTTTGTGTGTCCAAATTTCATTGAATACAGTCTTTAAGATGTTCAACTCGATTTTCCCGGCGATGGTGGTGATGGACGACGAGACTCATCTCACCCTGGATGGAACGACTGGCAGGGCACTTCGTGTTTTAAGTAAGTTAAACCCATGAAAAATCGGCAATTTTTGTTCATTTTTTTAATGCAAACGTTATCGATTGAACGTGGAATGATTAGATATTAATTATTAAGGGTGATGATGATCTTGGGAGTTGCTCTAACATTCATTCAGTAGCCAAGTATAGATACCGTCATCTGGGGTTAAGTTGATCAAACAAGCAGCTTGTCAAAAGTGGCTCAATTAATAAATAAAGCGTTTGTTTACCACATTATCTGTTAAAGGAATGATACTTTTATGATTACTGCGATACATTATGGAGAAAATAGAACAGTCGCTCGAAGTTTCTACGGAATTCTACCACCTTCTACAATTGATTTAAAAGATGATATAAAGCTATGTAACGATAATAAAACCCATTACAGAGCATGCACTTACAATCCCAATATCGCGATATGCTCCGATTATTATAAATTTTGTGAGGCATAAGCAAGCCGACCCGTTGCGAGACTACCATAAATTCAACATTGTATCAATACCGATGCACGTGTGTTGTCTCGGGGTGCGCTGACACTCACACTAACGCACTCGTTCGGTCAGGAGCGAACGAAGCCTCCTTTGTCCCGACCAGGGTTGCCACATGCACAGATTTATCTAGATTGACACAGATATTTTTAATTTTTTTCGTACAGATATGTCAAGATTACAGATTTTTGAGAAAAACCAAGATTTTTAAGATTTTTGGCAATTGCATGTCCACTCGAAAACTTCAAATTCAAAATATTAGTACAGTTTAGGATCCATTTTCTTTTCAATACAACATTCAGTGTGCTGTTTTAGACCCACAATGCAAAATACAATAATTTACACTAACACTACAGTGACAGATGACAGTCTGAAAGTCAGTTTCTGTGTGTGCCCCCAAATGATGTCTCCATAAAAATTTTGAGATACTTTTTGAAGGAGTTTTTCAAAACTTTCTTGTGATGAAGTGTTTGGAGGAAAATGGAGGAAATGATCTTGTAAAGTTTTGTGATTTTAAAGAATCCCCGAGGACTTCTGAAAGAACTACACAAAAACTGCACGGTTATTTTTAAATTAGTTCTTGCTGAAAATCCAGATTTGTTAGAGAAATCTTAGAATAATTCTGTGCATGAATTCCACAATCTCATTTAATTAATTTCTAACTTTAAAAATTCCGCAATGGGATTTTTGAAGAATTATTTTTCACATTTTTTTCCTAGATGACTGCAAGAAGTCTTACATATAGTTCTCCAGATATTACTTCAATATTTTTTCAGGTGTTCCGTTGGATTAGCGTTTGTTTCAAGAGATTTCTCCGCAAATATCGGAAGAATATCTTTCAGTGATTTCTAAAAAAACAGTTCTTTTAATTTAAAAGTATTTTTAAGGATTTATGCAGAACAAATTTGGGAAGTAAGAATATGGTTCTTGTTTGTTATTTATATTTATCGAAGCATAGTTATATCATCGTGATTTTTCGCTAATAGGGTAGGGAACGGCTTAAGCACCCGGGCCCTATTCCAAGCACGAGATAAACTTTAACCTACAATGCTCATTTTTTTGCAGTATGGTGCTTCACTAGATGGAGCACCATACTGCAAAAATGAGCGTGTACGTTTACGTGCTTGACAATCCCGGGATGCAAGCGTTCCTACCTATATTGTTGCGCAAACTTATGCATATTTTGCGCAATAATGACAGTTTCAGATCGATTGCAAACAAAAAGTTTGTGGCCTATGGATCAGATGGATCTTTGGTAATTATGGGATCGGAACGATCCGTCAAGAAACGTGACTGTGTTCATTTGATAATTGTCAAATGAACTTGTAAATTTTTGGCTCTTTGTGCAAGTTACGCATGCGAAGATCTGCCATTGTACCTGGAACAAATGATGAAATATATCTGCAGTTACTTGTCCTGCAGCCTCAAACGATCCAAGAAATTCCAGATGACACAGTTCTGCATCCGTCTGTCCCCCGGCTATCGGTGGAGTCAGACGTCAAATAGAATATGGAACGGTTTTTGGAGTTCGTTTTGTTTTTCTCGATCTAATCCAACGAAGACAACGGTTTGATTGTTGTCATTTTAATGACCCGATGACGACCCCTTACGAATTGTTGTGAAGATGATTGCCTAATACACTGGACGGATTTAGACGGATTTTTCATTAAAAAAAACGTCTGTATTTCAAACGAGCAGATGGGAAGTTGGTTTTTCACTTGCTACTAAAGTTCATTGCGAATTTTATACTAATTCCGCATTCTTTTTCAGGAGTGGAGCAATTTTTTCGCTCAATAAAATCTGAATAAGTCCAAAATCCGCAACCGCCTGACTACAGGATGCCAAAGGAGGAAAGAAAGTTTTGCTCAGCTAATATTCACATCACAACTAACTTCTAAATTCAACAAGGTAATTTTCACGCGGCATAAAAATGATTGACTGTTAATTCCGTTCCGATTTTATCACCTAATCTGGAACTTTTAGTAATCAAACAAACACCTCATGATTCATTATCATGTGAATGGCTTGTCAGAAGGGCTTAAGTGCAATGATCGACCCCGAGAACATGAATCCCTCGTATACTGATCTGTTTTCCTTTTACAGCACAAAATTTGAAGTAAAGATTATTACCAAGATTTTTGCTGTTAAATACAGATAAAAAAGATTTTTTTTGGCAAAAATTAAAGATGGGAACGAAAAATAATGTGGCAACCCTGGCCCCGACATCGCCCGCTTTCATCCACAGACAATCCCACAGGTAAGACGTGGCTCCAATAACTCCGGTGTGTCAGCTAATCCCAAGCGGCAGTTGGAAGACTCCACAAACTTTACTATCATATTGCTGGAAAAACTAATTTTCCAACAATGACTCCAACTATTTTCGCTTCAACCAAGCCAACCAGCCAACCTCATACTGAATTGATCAACCATCTGCTGAACTGTGCCTTGTCATCTTTGTTTGTTTATTAGGTTTGATCTCAGTGTGCGTAGCTAGATTTTCGAAACTGTTTTCTAGTGTCAATACCACAATAAAGGGTGTCCACAGTTGAATTGCATCGCTTACAATAAGCTGTAAAATTTCGCCCTTTCGGTTGATTCCAACGAAATTTTGGGTGAAATGATATCAGAGTATATTGTTTACACTGCGTTAGTTTCATTGTGAAATGTGTCGTAGTTTCGAAAATGGAGTCATGTTGAAAATTCACCAGTCTACAGTGCCTAGTGTCATTAAACGTTTCGGGGAACGTTTAACTGTCGATCGGAAGAAGGTGAGTGGTAGAAAAAGTATTCCGTATTGTGTGAAGGATCACAGCGTGTGGCTGCTGCCTTTAAACGCAAACCTAACTGTTCCGTTCGGGATGTCGCGAAAAAGCTGCACTTGACCAAAAGTATCCTGCCGGAAGCCAAAGTACAGAAAGCTCCAAACCGCAATGAAAAACAGAATAGGACAGCTAAAACACATGCGCGTAAGCTGTACACACAAATGTTGACGAAACCACACTGTTGACCCACCCGGACTTTAAACAAAATCCCGGCAACCAGAATGTGAATGCGAAAGACAAGTTCGATGTTCCAGAGTCTCTCAGGAAACAGCAAGTGTCAAAGTTCCCCAAGAAATTCATGATTTGGCAGGGGGTTTGTTCGTGTGGTAAACGGAGCAGGCCTTTCGTGACAACTTCAACTGTAAATGGTAAACATGTAAAGTAAACATGAATGAATGCCTGAAAAAACGACTGCTTCCATTTCTCAAAACACACAACATTCCTTCAATTTTTGGTTGCATCTAACCTCTTGTCCCTACTCCAAGCTTGTTCTGGAGTGTTACAAGACGAATGGGGTCAATTTTGTGCCGAAGGATCTGAATCCCCCAAACTCTTCAGAGTGGCGGGCAATTGAAAAATATTGGGCTATAATGAAGCACGGACTTTGTAAGCATCCTAAAGCTGTCACTGCAGAACAGGAAATGTTGAAGTCATGGTTGAAAGCGGAAAAAAATCGGTTCAAGCGTTGTACAAAATCTTATGCGTGGTATTAAGAAGAAAGTTCGGGCTTTTGGATTTGGTAAAGAAATACAGTGAAATAAAAATACCTAAACCAAGACTATACATTGTATTTTATTCCCTGAATATTTCATAACAATCGCTTTGGAGACTTGTTTTTGAGAACGAGTTTAAAGTGATGCAATTAAACTGTGGACACCCTTTAATGCCTCGAAAGTACCAAAAACTGTAGACCAAAAGGCTTGCTTCAAGTGCTCACATCAGGAAGTCCTGTTGGCCACGGTGGCATTCGTCCGTTCTGAAGGACTTATAGATGTCCCGTTTAAAATCCGCATACATTTAAATTGTAACATTTGATCCATGGATTGAAATAAATTGAAATTTTCCGTAGACATAGTTTAATGTGTATTGTTCACACTCTGTGAGTTGATATCATCAGGTGCGCAAAAGTTATCAATATGGCAACTGAAGAACAGTGCGTGCGTAAAAAAGTTTTACACGAGTACTTTGAGAATAATGGGATCTGTCGCACCGAGCCTTCGGAAAAAAAAAGTTGGGAATCGCGAATTCCGCGGTGTCTGGTAACATCAAACGATTCGAAGAACGTCTGACTGTTGATCGAAAGCGAAGATCCGGAAAAAAGCCGTAAGATCAACGAGAACGATCACAAACGCGAGGTTGGGGCCTTTAAACGGAAACCGAATGCCTCAGTTCGAGATGTGTATGTGAGTTGCATGTGAGCAAGACTTTCGTGCAGAATACCAAAACTTAAGCTGGACTACGTACGTTTAAGGTTCTGAAGTCCCCAAACCATGACGAGAAACAGAATACGGTCGCAAAAAAGCCGTGCCCGGAAATTGAACGACCAGAAGCTACGTAATGGATGACGAGACCTATGTGAATGCGGACTTCAACCAGATTCTAAAAAATCTGTATGTGACTGCTAAGGTAAGTGTGATGTTTCCGAGAACCACAGGACTCGGTAAATATCAAAGTTCGCCAAGAAGTTCTTAATTTGACAAGCGATTTGTAATTGCGGAAAGCGGAGTACATCTTTCGTTGCCGCAAGCACTATGAATGCGGAAGCGTCAGCCAAGCCAACGGTGTCGGAGAACCAAGCGGAAACTCAGAAACAGCGGCTGAAGATTCTGGTGGAAGAGATCTTCCCGGCGAAGCGGAACATGGTGGTCGTTATGGACAACGAGATGTACCTCTCGTTGGGCGACAACGACTAGCAAGGCAAAGGCTACTTCACCTCTCTAACAAAAGAAATAAGCAGCGATGTAGCGCACACGAAGTTTCCAAAGAAGATGTTGCTGTGGCTCACAATCAGTGAATAGGGGCTGACATTCAACAGAAAGATCTACTGTACGAAGTGTCTCCCAGAAGTAGCCGCCTCCATTAAAAAGTACCACAAGGAAGACGACGTGGTGTTTTGGCCTCCACACGAAACGGGCACTGGAAAAAATGGAGCATGCTTGGGCACCACCGGAATACCAACCCTTCAAACGTACCCAAATTCCGCCAATTCGGGAAATGCCCATGGGTCAATTTGAAGAGGAGATTATATTCAAATAACTTCGTGGCTAAATTTGATTTTGATTTGATCAAAGAGCCGACCAAGGAACTGAAGCATATGGCTACAAGCTCAGGGAGAAGAGGTATTTTTGTAAAGTTTTTAATTTCCTAAATAAAGCCTGTCCACGTTCAATCTCGGACACTTTTTTTTCAGTGTAGATATTGTATTATATCTCGAGTACTTTTTCAAACAGACGTATCTGATTTTGTAAACAAAGAGGGGAAGTAAGATTCAAACGTAAATTTCTCAAAACTCTCAGTACCCTCACGGAAAGTAGCATCACCATCATGTGAAGGAAATGTTATTCCTTGTGTTGGTGGCCATAGTTTGCGTAAAAGTGCTAAGGGTTTCATGAATTTTACGTTTGCATTTTACTTCCCCTCTTTGTTTACAAAATCAGATACGTCTGTTTGAAAAAGTACTCGAGATATCATTTTCAATTTTTTTTTTCATTTTCTTCAAGACATCCAGAGCTACTTTGATTAAGCAAGCGGATGACGTCTTGAATCGTCTAATCATTCCTCATGCGATCGTCGAAGCTGAGACAATGACTTCACCTGACGATCGGTACGAAGAAGATGACTCTATGAATGATGTGTTCTGGTTTATCGATTAAAGAATAACTCGTGAAGAGACTATAGCAGAGCAAAACATTTGCTTTGCAATGGCAACTACGTTGACGTCAGAATCATTGCAAACAAGCCGTAAAGAATTCTACTCCTATGAACCTAAAGTGATTAAGGCACGTACTATACACTGATTTTCGACGCTCTTGGAACCATTCGTCCAACTTCGGTTGAACCAGAGAGGAAATTCTCAGCAACTGGCAACATTGCCAACAAAATCCGATGCGGAGTGGGAGTTGAATTGCTCAGTATTTTATGTCTGCTTAAGTTTCACTTTGCCCAGCTCAACAAGCAATGATTTTAACATTTGAAATCAATAAATATTGTGTTTAACCGTAAAGTCCAAATGAAAAGTTTTTTTCTCTGAAATATTTTTATATACCGGTATTTTACCGGTACTACCGGTATTGACTCCACCAATACCGAATACCGGTATTTTTAAGAAATGCCAAGACCGACCACCCTAGTTAATTGTACCTGTAGTTATGAAGATTTTGCTCTTCAAACCACAACTACAAAGAGCCTCGCAAACCATGTACTTTTTAGATGACTTCAGCAACTTTTTGGCCTTGAAAAGATCTTCAACATTGCCAAACAAGGTAAGGAAGCTGCTTAAAGTCTGCTTTGATGTTTGTTCCGTCACCCATAACCACGTTGTCAAATTTTGTCGTACAGCTTACACGCTCTTGTTTTCGAACTGGCTTCCTGCTTCTCGTTCCAGTTTAGGATTTTTATTACCTTGAACGACCTATGTCCTGCCGGTTTTTTCACTTTTTGAACTAAAGAATACGATGTTTTGACCTTTTCAGCCACATCTCGGATGGAAAAGTTCGGGTTTCGCTCAATCAGCCGAAGCCCTGCATCCCCAATGGGATTTGAAGTTGTCGTTCCGCTTGCCGTCAGATTCTGGTTACCGTACGAGAGTTAACCGATCCCGGAAGCGTTTCAAAACGCTACTTACTGTTGAACTAGGGACTCAGATTGATTTTTCTATGTAATGGTGCGACATAGACGGATTTTCCATACTTTTGTGCAAACCATGGCTAGATTTCGCTGTTCGCATATCTTATTGTGCACCCTGGTCATGAGGTCTGTTGTAAATAGCCCGCCCACAAACCCGGCCTTATAACTTCCCACAAATCTACATGCATATATCTTCTACCTATAGAAGGCGAGAAATAATATGGGGAAACTACATGCTTAGCAGCGTTGGAAATTGTAATCGCTAGTTCTCACATTTCAACATGTCAACTATTTCGACTTCTCCAGTAGTTGTTCTGTTTGCCAGATCCTGACTATCAGTCGGTGCAGACAATTTGCCAACTTAATCGGGCCCATTTCGGGATAGCTCCTCTTCGATGCTATCCTTTCCAGCTGTCTTGTTGTTCTTAAGCTGTTTGGCATCCTAAAGGCTTATGCTAAAGCATTCTCGACGGCAGCCATTACCTCAACAATGAGAATTGATATAACTCAGAATCTGTACATAATCTTTCTTCTCATTTCTAGTTACAGGTATTCCACTAAACAGCTCAAACTCTCTAGGATTAATCAAGATTTATCAATTTGAAATAGCAAGGTAAGTTTGCTAGAGAGAGAGAGAGAGAGAGAGAGAGAAAAAGAGAGGGAGATAAAAGATAGGAAAAAATACATGGAGCAGCGATTCAACTTAATTTCGCTTATCGTCGGAGTTGGCACCTCTCCCTCGTCTGCAGTTCCGATGAAAGTTATTTCACCTGTTTTCTTGATGTTCCACCTCTGCGCCATTTAGGTATTCATCATATCGTTGATTCCACATTTATTTTCACCAAGAGTAGGCTTAACCAACTTCGATCGAAACATCCTTGAGTTCATGCAAAGCTCAAGTACCATTGTCAAAAACCATCCAGCTTTGTTGAGTTTTATTAAAGTTTTATGAAAGACTACTAGATATCAGTTTGGTTTTATTATGGCACCAGTAGGGACCAATAGGTTTCATATTTTATTCAGGATTATGAGAACCTACACAGCTCGCTTACAACGATCTTAGAACATTGATTTTTAAATTCAGTTTACTCCTATCAGAGGTTTTATTTCGACTTTTTGAACTCGTAAAATGCTGTTATGAAATGCCGTTTTAAAACTCATGCATATGGTCTTATTATGATCAGTGGAAAATGCATTTTAGACCCATTTTGCCTCCAGTAAATGCATTGAATGGCAAATTGGCTTCGGAGGAAGTTCAGGAAGTTCTATATTAGTCGTTGCGAAGATAAATTGATTTTTTGTTAAAACTGTGGTTTTTCCAATCGCCATATTGATATATAAGAAATAATTGATATGTGGAAAAAAAATGCATCAAATTTTGAATGTGAAGTGTGGATCAGAGACCAATTTCGGCATTCTTTAAGATAACCCAAGTGACAATCTTACTGCTTTTGAGCCTTTGTTGAAACTTATAAGAGTTTTATTATTGCAATAGACATGCTATTTTGTTCAAATGCGGTTTTCTATGATGCGCGAAAAGTTTCGTTAATTATTTTACTCTAGGCTGTTTTTATAACCTTTTCTATCAGGAAGGTGAATTTTAAAACAGTCTTGTTTTAAAAAATAATTAACGAGGAACTCTACCCCCTCATAAAACCGTTCAGAAAGTCAATAATGAAGTTCCTTCATATTTGTTTAACAGAGCCATGATAGAATATTTCCTAAGAACGCTTTGTCATAACAAAAACCATAATTAAACCATTGGGATTCTGATGAGAGCATAAAGCATATTATATAGTATTTTGTACTATATAAAATTTAGGATGATATGCTCTACTGTTCTGTTGTCATAAAACAATTAAACAAAGATGTGTTTGCATAGTAACAAACTAAGAAAAGAGAAAAAAAAATACACGTTTAAGTGAAATATTAATTTATTAATTTATTTATTTATTTATTTCATCAAACAATCAATCGTAGACTACATTGATGTTCTTATCTCCTATTATTACTTAATTTATTAAAATATCTTTTCAGTTTTGTACGAGGCATACTAAGGTCAATCATTTCACTATGTTCATTATAAGCATTCATCATCTGATTTAATGGTTCGAATTTAGTATAATTTGTACGATGATGATCTAAAGCGAACAAATTTCGATTTCATAGTTGTCGTGTAGGTACATAAAAGTTTAATTTTGACAATAATTCAGTTGAATCTATTCGTTGCGTAACGAGGTCGTTGACAAATGAGACCATAGCATAATCTCGACGCTCTTTCAATGATTGAATGTTGATGAACATGCAACGTGCTTCATATGAAGGGAGGGGAAATTGTGTCCATCCTAACCTACGTAAAGCGTATAATAAAAACTGCTTTTGGATTGACTCTATACGCTCATCGGGCTTTTTTATATGAGGTGGCCAAACAACACTGCAGTATTCTAATATTGACCTCACAAAAGATATATATAATGTTTTGATTGTATAAGGGTCCTGGAAGTTGTACAGAATAGTGTGGCCAAAATCCGTGCTCAGAAGCCATACGACCAGGTGCTGACCAAGTTCGACGGGTGTCTTCTGATGGACGATGAAACCTATGTCAAGGCTGACTTCGGGCAAATCCCAGGTCAAAAATTTTACTTGGCAACTGCTCGGAGGGATGTTCCAGCCAAATTTAAATTTGTTTTTGCTGACAAATTTGCACGAAAATTCATGATTTGGCAGGGCATTTGCAGCTGTGGCAAAAAAAAAACTAAAGTTTTCGTTACAAATAAGACAATGACGTCGGAACTATACCAAAAAGAGTGTCTCCAAAAACGAATTTTGCCGTTCATTCGATCCCACGACCATCCCGTAATGTTTTGGCCAGATTTGGCAAGCTGTCATTACAGCAAAGTCGTTCAAGAATGGTATGCAGAGAAAGGGGTCCAGGTTGTTCCGAAAAACCTTAACCCACCCAACTGCCCCCAGTTCCGCCCTATTGAGAAATACTGGGCAATCATGAAGCGGAGACTCAAGGCAAAGGGAAAGGTTGTCAAAGACATCAATCAGATGAAGACCTGGTGGAATAAGATAGCTAAAACGATGGACGAAGACGGTGTGCGCCGCCTAATGAGCCGTGTTACAGGAAAAATTCGAGAATTCCTTCGAAACCGTGACGAATAATTTTATCCGTATTTTTTCTTAAAAGTATGAAGAAAACGCTACATTTGTATAAAAAAAGATCTTGAATTCAATAATAAATCACTGAAATACAGGCAATTGTTTTTGTTCCAATTCTATCTGAAGCAAGCTTTATCACCAAATTTTAAGGACAATATCTAATATCTCTCTATTTTTCAAAACTTTTTAAGTAGTGGTACTTTGGTTGGGCATGGAGATGAATTGGTGTACCAGAGGCTTGAAGGACGTCTATGGAGTTGGGTACAGGCGAGGTAGTAAGGGCTCTCAAGGATTTGGAGCAAGACCGGTAATTGTTACACAATGTATCCTTATGTCCATTTTAATTAGGTTTCAGTTGAATCGGTTGAAGCGGTTATGTCGATACGTTGTTCCGTAATATTTCGTTATCGGGCGTTGTGTTTTGTCTATTATTTCGGTTGCCTATTGCTCGTTGCGCGAATGATCGAGTGAGCATGAGAAATCGTGGTTCGCCAGGTAAGATGGGTCGATGGAGAGGTACCTAATTAATTATGATCCAAATTATTCGTTTGCCATGCTCGTCGGGCCACCCTATCTTGGAAGAAACAAACCACTGTCCCATTTTGTAAGTGACTCCAGCGGCTGTTGGTGTAGATCGGTCCAAGTTGGCACTCAGGCGTTGAAATGAATTCTCTTGTTTTCCTAATAAAATACCACTATCACTCTCTGTGAGTGGCCGCAATAGCATCCTTACTGTTGGTTTAAACCGGTCAAAATCAGCTTTTCAGCATTATTAAAAATCACTTTGTTTTCCCAATACCATCCTTACTGTTGGTTCAAATCGGTTCAAATCGGAAATCGGTACTAATTTTCAAATATTTAACTTGACAGCTTATCGTTAACCAAAACGAACCCTGCTGCTACCCAATCCTGTTATCCAAAATCCCAGTTAGTTCTCTGGCGGGGCCGTCACCGGTATTGCCTTAGTTTAGGATC
Source organism: Aedes japonicus (assembly GCA_034211315.2). Classification (NCBI taxonomy): domain Eukaryota; kingdom Metazoa; phylum Arthropoda; class Insecta; order Diptera; family Culicidae; genus Aedes; species Aedes japonicus. The sequence continues at coordinate 90,522 of JASCZW010005546.1, forward strand.
ACCAGTTTTTACACATTGAAGATGTATGTTAGTCCCAAGCATCATCTGTTGGTTCGCTGTTTAATAACAGCTGATCTGGCAACAACGAAGTAACAACATTGGGCAATCAATCATGCTCATATTGGTTTCAATGTTGTTTTTGTTATTGGGACACTAGAAGAATTTCAAATTAATACTTCATAAAATTGAACACTTTTAAAGAAATAAAAAACAAAACATTGAAACAATTTTTCAAATTATAACTGGGAAACGCGAGCAAACTCCTTTAAATTCCACTAGAGAACTCAGTTGGAAATATTTCCTAGTTTCCCAATCACAATCGTTCTACTAATACGCTCAAAAAAGTTTTTTAAATAGTGTTTTTTTTTTTAAAGTGAAAGTTTTATTTTGTGTTCTGTCAACTCGCATAATTTCCGCGGCACATTGATTTTCGGTTCTTATCGTGTCAATATTCACCATAAAATTTAATGCGCCTATGGTTTGGAGCATGATACACTGGAAAAAATCTCCATTTGTTTCAGGCAAGCAAGATGTCCCAAAATGTCTAGCAACATTAGAACTTCTTTCTTAGATATTATTTACTGCTGAATGAATTAGAAGAGCAGGGAATCGAACGAAACAGTTTATGGTTTTCATGGCAGCCAATAGGTTTTATGAAGGTTCTCAGGTGGTCATATATCTTTCAATAGAACATTTTCAAATTCTTTATGGTTTTATAGAGGTTTATTATAATTGATAACAAGTTCTAAATAATATCAGATTATGAGTGTTTGATGACAAAATATGGTGTCATTAAGGCTGAATAAACAGTCAAAATAACATAAGAGATAACACAATAATATTTGTTGGATATCAAAATATTAGCTCGTTTTATTATCATCGAGTGCCTTTTAATAACAAATTTTGTGATGTGAACAAATTTCTTGAGATAATTTCAAATTAAGTAATCCACATGATATCAAATTCATACACCAATAACTGAAGTAGTGATTCTTATGGAAAGCTCGATTTCATATCCCTCAAATGCTGGTAATATTCGTCTTAAAAAATTTATAACAGATGATATCGTCTTAAAAAATTGATTACAGATGATAAATTTTTTTGTCAATGTTGATAACTAAATTTGTTATGAGATAACAGGTGAGTTCAAAATGATATCTGAGATAACAAAACATGTTACTTATTTGATATCAGTTTGTTGTTTTACTTTGCTAGGGTAACCATGGTAATACATAAATGGTACCTGGCATCGAAAGCTCTCAATTGATAAATGTGGAAGTGCATTTAAAACCCTTACTTGAGAGCAAGGATTGATGAGCGAATTGTGAATTGTGCTTGAAATGCTGAAAGGAAGGAAGGATGGAAATAATTCAAGCAAAGTGGAAAACATAAAAACAATTCCGAGATATATTCCGAGCCAAGGTTTATACCAAAGTGATAACCTATTCTAATATCTGATTATCACTGTTTGATCACTACACAGAAAAAAATAATTAATTTTAACAAGCGCGTAAAATTTCCCTTCGTGTAATTCCAAGCCTAATGAGCGTAAATAACGATATTGTGTGCAATCTTTCATACAACAGGCTCGATTTAGGCGTTATCTAGCTTAGTTTTACATGAAATATTATGTGCATTAGATAACGCAGAAAATTCAGAGTTTCTTTTTATCTGTGTAGATATGCTATCATTCAGGCTGAATAAACAGCCAAAATAACATTAACACATTAACACAATCATTGAGTTCATTTTGATAACAAATTTTGTGATGTGAACAGATTTCCTTGAGATAATTTCAAATTATGTTATCAACATGATACCAAATTCATACACCAATAACTAAAGTATTGTTTCTGGTGGAAAGATCAATTTTATATCCATGAAATGCTGGTAAGATTAAGCATTCGTCAGCATGCTGGTAGCATTTAGAAACGTTCGTCAAAATTCGTCAAAATAAGTCAATGTTGACAACTAGTGCCATACGAGCAATAATGCAATATTGTAATTGTTTATTCAGATCATGTTAATAAACTCTGATTAAAGCTTGCCAGCACTAAAGAGAAAGCCAGCTGTATAAACCAATCTACTGAACGCGCAACATCAACTGTGTTTTTTTGTAACTGATTCACACTCATCGGATGAACATCATCATCATCATCATGCATGCATTCGATGAATAACAAAAACGAAATTATTCCGCATCATGCTGCTCGCACCGATGGAATTTCACTGACTGACCGCTCTCTCCCCTTTCCCGCCCCAAACACAGCTCAGACATAATTATCACAAAAATTACCCACCAAAGACAACGTGTTTCACCCTAGCAATGCGCATACCAAACGAAGCAACAGATGTTACACTTTTTGCTGATCCTTTCAACGGACGACGGAGGCAGAATAGAATTTAATTTGTATTTTTGCTTTCTCCGGCGGACCGAACGGACGACTAATCAGACGACGGAGCCGCATGGTGGTTTGATCAATTAGTGCCAGCACGTGGTCGCCTGCTTTGCTACCGGCCCACACACACAGAGGAGCCGAGGAAAAGTTTCTAAAATGAAATTAATTTTCATCCAATCTAGCCGTTGTCTTCCGATTGGCAAACTTCCGTGGCAAATAATTAAACCTTCGAGGGGACGAAACTCGGCCCTACCTGTCGGGTTCTACATTGATTGGGTCGGATCGAATTTCATACAGGAGGGGGAATTTAAAAACCATTTAGCGCTTTTGCTTTTGTTTGCGTCGGCGGAATTTTGGCTATTCCTAGATGAGGATTTTTTTGCCGATCTATTCAACTAGCCGAAGTGGTTTTTTATATCCATATTCACTTTCGCAGAAACAAAGGAACAGAATAGCCCCTATTTAGAACCTGTCTGACTCGAGTGGTTATATAATGTCAAACTTTAACGCTACCCAATTCATCGAATAGGCAAGCTTCAACAGGGCCTTGGAGCTTTGTTGTAGTCTTTTTTTTTTGTCTTTGATTGCATCCACTTTGCTACAACATTGTAGGTTGTTGTGTACAGAACAGCATGTCGCGGTGTCGCCTGCTTTGCACAGAACGAGAAGCACAAATTGAATGTCACGAAATGTCAAGCGGGAGGATAACAATGAGGGCTGAACCTTCGGAGGCATTATGTTTTGCCACCCGACGTGAACGGTTAACCTGGCTTTAAGCTGATTTAAGATTTATGAACACAAATTGCAGCACATACATAGCTACCAAGTGACCAATTAAAGTAGTATTCGTCACTAAATCAACCCCACCAGTATGGTAAATGCGCCATAAATCTGAAGACGGAAAAAGGCTATTCCAAGAATCCACTTCAACTTATACGACGACGACGCCAACGACAACACCAGCGCCATCCTTGAATTCCTTTGCATTTACACCCGCCCACAGGTAACCCACTCTAATTCCATTCATGCATGCGGGATTTGGACTCGTTGAGCACGTTTCCCTCCCCGCTTTTGTTTTTCGGGGGTACCTATCTTGGGCGGCCAAAACTAAAACACAAATCGATACCATCCAGACGCAACGCACTTTGATAGTCTGCATTTTAGTTGCCGTCGTCGTCGTCGTCGTCGTCGTCAGTCTTGGCATCACGTCATCAGCTACAACCACCAGCTGTATAAACTAATCTGATGGGAACGTATGGCACAAACCGGGGCTGGATTTCGTCGCATGCGTTCTTTTACAACCAACCGCTGAATGTTGGAATGGCAACTATTTTGGCCTACATTGAAACGAGATTGGAATTGGTAGATGTTCTGGATAATTGAATCCGTGCCACCGTCGACAGGGGGCTGTTCCATGAATTGATTACTACTATGGTGGTTTTGGATATTTGCGACGATCAATCTATAAATTGATGGAAGTCAAACTCTATCAAATGATTGCTGTGAAGGGGATTCGTAATGTCTATTAAGCTCTACCTAGACCAATCGATTACAAAACTGGCCCCTTCTCCCAAAATTTACGCACTCATACTGAACGGTCGCTTAGAGATTTAAATGGGAATGACAAGGTGAAGAGCACATTTTTCGTTCTCATAGCCTTATAGCTTTCTAATGCTTACTTACTTCACTTACGTGAATTGCCCTACCGAGTATCCTGCAAATAGACAATTTAAGTGCCAAGTGGAGGCGATATGCATATAAGCATTCATTCAACTACATGTAGGCCATATTGCCTCCACTTTGTACTCATATCCCCTATTATACGATCAAGTGTTTGATGGAATGAGTTAATGCTGTAAATTGATAAAGACTTTTACGGTGTATTTCGTAACACAAATTGTTATGTTACATTTGCATTTAAGAAAGTGGACACAAATTGCCGATTTTCCAAAGGTTTACCTTCACCCGCACTAACAAAACTACCCATGCAGCATCAATCATAGTAACCCATGAGTCAGCAGACAAAATTTGACAGCTCTATCAGTCGAACTCTAACCGTGATGGCAAAAACAGTGAAGCAACTCCGTTCAGAAGTCGAAAACGGACATCGTGCGGCACTTTGTGGACACCGGATACGCCCGTTCCGGCATCTACAACATCTTGGCACTATTAGACAACAATCAGAGCATTGAAAGAATGTCCTGTTCTGGACGGCCGACGATCCTGAGCGACAAGAAGCTCCTAAGGATGCTGAACTCGGCCTGGAGGTCGATTCAACCGGCCAAACAGTGAACAAGTACCTAGCGAACGTGAACATACATGTCAGGAAGCGGAAGTCGCGTCCGTTGGTTTCGGAACTGCAGGCAATGACGCACCGCTAGCGGCTGAATAAGATGGTCAACTCGATTTTCCCGGCGAATCGCGAGGTGGCGGTGGTGATGGACGACGAGACCTATCTCACCCTGCGTGGCAACGACTGGCTGGGCACTTCGTATTTTACTTCCCCCACGAAGGAAGTGAGCTTCGAGGTGAAGTTCATTTCACACACCAAGTTCCCCAAGAAGGTGCTGCTGTGGCTGACAATCAGCAAGATGGGGATGTCAAAGCCGCTCTACTTTCTCTCCGGACTGGCCGTGAACGGGGAAATTTTTAGTACGAAATGCTTGCCGGAAGTTGCGTCCTTCATAAAAAAAATACCAGCGAAGACGCAGTCGGCCGGATCTGGAGGAGATGGAGCGGCTGAATATCGATGTGGTACCCAAGTCGGCGAACCCGCCCAACGTCCCCCAGTTGCGACCTATCGAGGATTTCTGGGCCAACCTGAAGCGTAAGACCTATTCCAACAATTTTGTCGTGAAAACTGAGGAGGAATTGATAAATAAAACGAAGAAAGAACTCAAAAACCTGTCTACACGCATGTTGTTGTCCGCCATGGCGAATGTTCCGGTTAAGCCTTAATAATTACCTTCCATGGGAAATTAATCAAAAGCCATTATCTGTCTTAGCTGTTTTTTAAAATCACCATCCGAAAGAAGTCCATTTTTTTAATGCAAACGTTGAAGTTCAAATATTCATCCTTAACACATGGCCTTAGGTATTTTTCTTGTATACATAACTTAATTTTTGACACGTATCTATATGGCCAAAACACCGCAATAAAACGATATTTCTGAAACATCTTTTAAGTCACCGAAGAAGTTATCCAAAACAAATTAAGGAACTATGAGAAGAAAAATTAGTATTTTCCATTTCATTCCAACTTCCTTTGCTATCTTGACTGATACGCGTATTTCGTCTACAATGTGCAGTCTTCTCCAGTGTCTCGTACTAATAACTCGACTAAGTCTGGAAAAAATCGTAGGTTGCTCGCTTCGAAGACTAAAAATTGAGGCTTATCTGCTGGAGGAGCTAGGATATGAAGATCCGGATTACTATTTCAGGTAAATTTTTCAGAGAAGTTAAAGCAAGATCGTTAGAGAAATTCGTGGAGCTTCATTAGAAAAGTTAAGGGACAGGAAAACTCTTTAAAAGAGTTCAGGGAAGTACTTCAGAGAACTTTGGGGGAAGTTCTTCAGAGAACGTCGGGATATTTTTTAAGAGAAGTTGAGGGAAGTTCTTCAGAGAAAATCAGATAATACTTCAGAGAAGTTCGGAAGAGTTCTTCAGAGGGGATGTAGTTTCAGGGTGTTTCTTCGGTGAAATTCCAGAAAAGAATAATTTCAAGGAATTTCTTCAGAGGAACTTTAGGGTAGCTCTTCGCAGAAGTTCAAGGAACTTCTTCAGAGAACTTCGAAGATGTTTTCAGAGAACTTCGAAGATGTTCTTCAGAGAACTTCGAAAGTGTTCTTCAGAGAACTTCGGTGATGTTCTAGATATAACCCTAGGGAAGTTCTACAGAGAACTTCTGGGAAGTTCTTTTAGAGATCTTCAGGGAATTTCTTCAGAAAAGTTAAGATAATTCTTTAGAGAAGTTCAGGAAAATTCTTCAGACAATTTCAGGAAGTTCTTCAGAAGTACTTCGGGAAAGTTTTTCAGAGGAACTTCTGAAAATTCTTTCTTAGAAATTCAGGGAAGATGTTATAGAAGTTCAGAAAAAGTTCTTCAGAGATCATTGGAAATATTCTACAGAGAACTTCGGGAAAGTTCTTCAGAGGACTTCAGATAATTCTTCAGAGATGTTCGGGAAAATTCTTCAGGGAATTCCAAGCGAGTAATTTCAGATGAGTTCTTCAGAGGAACTTCAGGGAAGTTCTTCCGTTAAATAAAGATAAGTTCTTCAGAGATCTCCGGGAAAGTTTTACAGAGAACTTCTTGGAATTTTTTTAGAGAAGTTCAAGAAAGTTCTTCTCAGAAGGTAAGGGAAGTTTTTTTTAAGAATTTCAGGGAAGTTCTTCAGAGAAGTGTAACGAAATCGGTTAAATTCGTTGCTTTGAGGTTTCAAATTATTCGTATAAACCGGTTCTTAGAGCAACAAAAATTGGATGAAATTGGTTTTGAAACAATGTGGCAATTTTACAATTCTGTAGGAGCGTGAGACGGGGAGCATGTTAGTATAAAAGCCCGTGCAAAGAGCGTCAGTAATTTTTTAAATTATAAAAAGTTCAGCATCATTCTAATGACTATTCTAATGGAATCTGAGGCAGGATTGTATGGCTCATCTGATGCGAGGACGATTAGCTGCTTTTAAGGCATTTTCAAAATTATTATTTCTTCATAAGCTTGCTCAAATTTGTTATTCAAGCCATCGAATATTTGTTATACAAAGCAGTTTTCAGCCCATAATATCTCCAGCCTTGTTACTGTTGCTGAGTTGGCCGGTTTACCCAGAATAGTGGCCTAATTTTGTGGTTTTGTAAGTTCCGTGGGATCGAACACGATTTCGACGCAGTTCAAGAGAAGCGCCATCTCATCATATGATGACTTTTTACGCTTAAGATTGCGCACTGTTGGTTTTGGTTTCGATCAACTCCGTTTTTCAAGTTTCAAAACGGATGATTGAAGTCAGGGATCAAAATCAAAAGATAAACATCGGAACTGGTAAAATCGTAACATCCTCTCAACTTTATCATTTTAAAAATACTTAGAATCTAACTAGGAATCAAAATCCCCTGGTCTAGATCGTTTTCAGATGAGGAATTGCAAAGCAGAATAATACACTCACTATAAACTATACACTTCCTCATGCGATCGGAACTAGTTGGGTCCCACAACACCAAATATTGCTCCCACAGCTCAATCATTCGAAATTTTATTTTCATGATCCATTTTTGCTTTCAAAATACCGCGAAACACAGACTAGCAAAATAATCAAACGAACTGCAAAAAAACTTCGACCAACGAACTATGAACTATTCTGTCCAGAAGTAATAATTCATAGCCTACTACTATCACATAGAAACATTCGCTCAAGTGTACACACGACAGCGGGCACGGCTCTATATCATGTGTGTGTTTGTGTTTATGTACAATGCAACGCAATGCAACGGTGGGTCCGGCAATGTTTTTATGGAAGCAAAATGTTTGCGGTTGAACGAACTGCAGTCGACTCGAAAAAAAATTTTAGCCCGGGAGCTGGAAGGTGATAGCTCTGTTGGGTTCCAGTGACCCATTTCAGAATGCCTGGTTACTTACCTTACCAATCAGACTAAGCCCGGCGTGGCCTCTGCTGTACACAGAAGTTGTCTCCATTCTATTCGGTCCATGGCTGTCACTCGCCAGCCTCGCTGTCTGCAGAGGGTCCGCAGGTCGCCTTCTACTTGATCGAGGCGAACTTTGTTCGATCTTAGCGTCCTTCGGAGTCCAAAGTAGACACGATTGCCAGCAATAATGCGCCTTTTTATTTCTCTGCTGGTGTCGTTATCGGCGGTCACCAATGAGCCCATATACACGAATTCTTCTACTACCTCGATTTCATCACTGTCGATCTGAACTCGTGCTAGGAGGCTAACATTGTCTTCTCGTGAGCCTCTTCCCTTCATGTATTTTGTTTTCAACGCATTAATCACAAGCCCAATCCTACCAGCTTCAGCCTTAAGTCTAATGTACGTTTTCGCCATCGTCTCAAAGTTACGTGCTACAATATCAACGTCGTCGGCGAAGCCAAATAGTTGGACAGACTTCCTGAAGATCGTGCCACTCGTGTCTATCCCAGCTCTTCGAATCACACCCTCCAGTACAATGTTAAACAACAAGCACGACAATCCATCACCTTGCCGTAACCCTCTCCGAGATTCGAAGGGACTCGAGAGCGTCCGTGATACTCGGACGACACACATCACTCGATCCATCGTTACTTTGATCAACCGCGTCAGTTTTACTGGTTACTCACGCCCATTCCGAGGTCACTTTCACTTACACCAAGCCCCGCATAAACACAGTACAAACATCAAATGGATATAAATACTGTGCATACACTTCCATCGTCAAATCTTATTGTTTTGATAATGGCACGTATTTAGCACTATCGTTCAAATTCAGAAGGATCTCACCGGATATTGTTGCTGATGTTCAGTATTCATTTGGACGGCCACTCTGTGATGCAAAAAGATGCATTTATGTTTCTACAGGGGCTATCATAAACCATGTAGACTTTTCTGGGGGGAGGGCTAGCCATAGTCTACGCTCCATACAAAATTTCAAAAAACTGTATGGAAGAAAGTCTACGAGGGGGGGGAGGGGAGGTCTGAGATTTTAAAAAATGAGTTTACGTGGTTTATGAACAGGCCCACAGGAGAAGCTCTCCGCTATTCGGCAAATATTTCCCCATCATCATTTTCGCGTGGAATAGCACTAATATATTTGTGTACTTCGTGCACAAATGAAATACAATGAAAATCACAGGTAAAAAACACTTTCGAATAGAAATTAAACTTGAAAAATCACAAATACTGGGCAAAAAATGAAATAAAAAACTTCAATGCTCTTCCTCTGTACACCACGTGATGAGTGCATCTGAAATTATATGCCAACCACTCAGACGCGCATGCGCGTTAACTTCGATTGTTGCTTCTGACCAGCAAATGGCCGTTTTTTTACATTGCACTAGTCTTCTTTTTTTCAGTCCACACTTTGCCAATTATCAAAATCCCTCGATACGAGGCGACTCTATATCGACTTCAAAACTGCTAATAATCATCAATTCTCTCGCGACAAAGCGGAAAATAACTCTAATTTTCGAGCTAATTTTACCTTTTATACCCGGATGGCACAATACTAATATCACTATCAAACAAAACATAGCTAACTTAATTCAGCCTCCGGGTGCATAGAAATCACTATTGAAATGAGGAAATACTACCGATCGTTATATATTTTGGAAGCGAATCGATTACATTCACTATGTCTTACACAAAACACGCGGAGGTTTTATGATGTAACTGTTTGTTTAAGTTGAATTACGAATTAATTTTTGATATTGTGTTTCGCGAATACGACACAGTAAAAACAAAACATGTCAGTTTCAAAGCACGGCTTGCTGCGATCTGCGGGCACGGCTCTATATCATAGCGTAAAACTGTCGCTTGCAAGTTATAACTATGAGCTATCACTACATAGTTTAGGTGTTCCTATGATATATTACATAGTTTTCTAGCTCACTTTATACTAGAAATAGCCGCCGTGTGGCGATACCTTAAAAAACATCGCTGTTGGAAGCATCCAAAAATCATCTTGGCGAATTGAACATAAAAGTCGATGAAAAGTATTTTGAAAACATAAAAATATGTCATGATTATTGAGTGTGTTTTTTTCTTGCTCAACATTTATTGATTTATGAATATTATGGACAAAAATAAACCTTGGAAAATGTTGGTGGTAATTACTTCTGGCGGGAACTTGAAATTGAGTACAAAATACTTCTTGAGAGCAGCCTTATAACATGCTCATATTCATCCCAGCTTCTTTGCAATAAAATTTCATTGGCTCTAGATATATTTTAAAAAAAAATGGACGTGTTTTGTGGACTGTCACACTGATTCAGCTGCTGATTCTTCTTGCATACAGAGTTCCAGTAAATATGATTTGTCTTGTTACCGACCGTTTATTAAGAATATATATGGGACATGGGCTGGGTATATTGATGACATGTAAATATTATAATGATCATATACAAATCTTACACTCAAATTCAATATATGTTTAACAGGAAATCCACCGTAGATTTCACAACATTCAATTTTCTAGCAATGGTCCCGTGTACACGTCAGATTTATCCCGTAAATGAGCAGAATCAGTTTTCTACTTTCGTCTTGAAACGCTCCTTCAATTACTACTATTTTTATCACCCAATCGCTATCAAATGATTATAAAACCTTACTGCAATAAACAATCTCACTCGACCATATTCTTCGTGTTGCAATCGTTATAACAGCAACTCTAAAGGGTGTCCACGATGAAATTGCCACACACAAAATTGATTCGCAAAATTCGAGTTTTCATCCGATTGCCATCAAATTTTCAGGGATTGAGAAATAACTATTAAACTTCATTTTACCATTTTACTCGTATTTTATTTACAGTCCATACGAAAATGCCCGCACCTTGGCCTTAACCCCGGCCATAAGATTCTGCACAACCTGTGAATCAACCGTTTTTTGCATGTAAACCCATACTTTCTTCAGTTCCTCGACTGTCTTCACTACCTTAGGTCGTTTAAGAAGGTGCTGCTGCATAATCGCCCAGTACTTCTCGATGGGGCGGAGCTCCGGAGCGTTGGGAGGGTTGAACATTTTCGGCACCTTATTGTCCGCATACCACTTCAGCACGTCCTTGGAGTAGTGGCATGAGGCCAAATCCGGCCAGAAGATTGTTGAGACGTTGTGGGCCTTCAGGAGAGGAAGCAGCCGCTTCTGGAGGTACTCTTTTATGTACACCTGTCCGTTCATCGTGTCCTGGGTCACGAAAGGTGCACTCCGCTTCCCGCACGTGCAGATGGCTTGCCAAACCAGGAATTTCTTCGCAAATTTGGACATCTTCTGAGTGCGGACATGCTCCGGAACGCTGAACTTATCCTTGGCCGTGAAAAACAGGCTGCCGGGGATCTGTTTGAAGTCGGCCTTCACATATGTTTCGTCGTCCATGATGCAGCATTCAACTTTCGTCAGCATGTTGAGGTACAACTTCCTGGCACGGGTTTTGGCGGACTTGTTCTGCTTCTCGTCGCGATTAGGGGCCTTTTGTACCTTGAACGTTCAAAGCCCAGCCTTAGTTTTGGCCTTCTGGACAAAACTTCGGCTTAGGTGCAGCTTCTTAGCCACATCCCGAACGGAGGCGTTCGGATTTCGGTTGAAGGCCCCAACTACGCGGTTGTGATTTTTGGTGTTGTACGGAATACTTTTTCCTTCACTTCTGGGCTTCCGATCGGTGGTCAACCGTTCTTCGAACTGCTTAATCACTCGCGACACCGTGGAATTCGCGATTCCCAACGTTTTAGCGATGGAACGATGCGAGAGATCCTTGTTCTCGTGATGAATGCGCAAGATTTTATCACGCACGAGCTGTTCTTTCGACTCCATTTCCGCGAGTTTTGATCACAGGACTTTAACTTGCAGGATGTAAATAATGCACTATGAACTAAATCCACCCAAATTTTCATTAAATTCTACCTAACGGTTAGAAAGTTAGAGAAATTTCATAGTGTGGCAATTTCATCGTGGACACCCTTTACATAAGAATCTTTGTGGCATGCTAGTAACTATGGTCAAGGAGTGTTCAGCACAACTCATTCGATCCATTGCATAATTAAAATATTGAGATCCAATCAATCAATCATTTGATTCATCCAAAAATAAATAGATCCACCCGATTAGCTACATTATTCCATAGTTAGTTCACGCCCAACGGCGGATGTTCATCTGGTTGCGAATAAATTCAACCAAATCCGGCTTATCAGATTAGTTCGTATTCCAAGAAATCCATCCGTAGCTTTAACGTAATTGGAATTGTAGTTCGAATAGAAGCGATGTAGTTCGGATCATCCGATGGATGTAAAAGAATCGGATAATATTGATGCTGCATCATCGATATCACCTTTTCCTTTATGCAGCCAAACAAGAAAGCAACAACTAGTTCTACACGTAAAGTAAATAATACTCCATCTACAAAGTAAATAATACTCCATCGAAGCTTTCCTTTCATTACCCGGGGAAAGGGATTCTCGTCGAGACAAGAAAAATAATGTTATTGCATATTTAAGGTTCACCTTGCACCGATACGTCCTCCCACCATTGAAACTCGGAAAAAGAGTATTGAACAAGGAAGCTTGAATACTTACATTATCACAACCTGATAATGACGAGCAAAGTGCCAGACGACAGCAACAGCAACAGCAGCTGTTAATACTCTCTTGCAGTTTCGACAACAATCTACTTTGTACCTAAAAGTTGGAAGCCGCTCCAGCGCCGAAAGTCATTATAGAAGACTGAAGCACTGACGACGTGCGGTGATATCACCTTTCTCTACACAGAAACAAACGCGTCTGCGAGACTCTTGAATTATACACACACATACATGACGACGGCGAGGAAAGCTGCGAGGATTTTTAACATTTATGAGCAAAGTTACATGTTGTCATGCTGGTGGAATTTGACGCCTTGGCTGCGTTGTTGTTCACTCGGGTGTTTCCACCGGAAAGGATAAATGGATCGCATGGCACACGAGTGCCATCTGTCGCCGATGGGTGCACACGTTTGCATAATGAATGAGCAACATAATGGCATCAGTCACAAGTTCTACGCATATGAATAACTTAGCTTTGGAATAGTTACAGGTCATTTTGTTGTATTCGGTGTCTGGCTGACTGATACTGATTGAATTGCATTTAAATTCTTTGGAAATAGATCAATTTTAACACCAGACAGTGTTAAAAGCAGAGAAGCAAAATCGCACGACTCCAACCAGAAACGAAGCATGTACGGTTCTAACAAAACCGTGGAATAACCGAATTATAATAACAAAGCCTACTCATCCCAAGTCAAACGTAGTTGATATGTGTGAGTTAAAAACAAAACAATCAACATCAGAGGCAAGCAGTAAGAGCAATCGCACCGGTCCGGTACTGAACCCATTTTAGCAACGCTATACCATCACGTCGCATCGCACCGGTCGCTGCTAAAAGCGCTATGAAAATAGCAGTGAGGCTCTCGGGAAACATCGGATATTCAAATACAGCAGCACCATAGATGTTTGCTATTGGTGTGGAAAGGGTCAGTCAGTGTTGTAATTATTTTAAAAAAATATCCGTTTCGAATAATATGATTGCAATTCAACTCTACTATAACGTAAACTATTTCACAAATCTTTCACAATGCGCTAGTCATGCATGTGAATAGAGATTGGATGAAACCTGTGGAAAACTATGGTAGAACATATGTCAGACGTCACGTATAGATTGCGGAGTCCGAGGTCCCACTGTTCGTCATGGTTCAAAAAAAAATCATTACAGATAGTAGATTGTATAAATTGGAATAAAAACGGGAGCAGGCATCTTCGGCCCTGGGGGTAGAAATCTCAGCGGCGATGGGAAACTATCCAACGGTGTTCCAAGCCGAGAATTTTGCAATAATAAAATACCCTAACGTTTGTTTGAAGAGTAATTATAAATGCACGACCAAACTTGTCTGAGATTGCATTCTTCCTAAAGGGGAGCAAAGTGAACTCCGTAAATTTATTCCGAGTTCCGGGAAACTGTGGCATTGAAGGTAATTGAACGGCTGACAAGCTTATTAAACAAGGTTCAAATTAACTCATAACATAATCTGAAGACAGGGATTTGAAAACAACTTTTGTATGGTTCAATTTGGATTCTCAAGAACAGGTCAGATTGCCCTAAGTATACAATATTTTTAATTAAATTTTTGAACAAGCACTACTTAAGTATTCCAGTATTTAAAGCCTAAACTCTATTTTCAAGAACCATTTAAATAAATTTAAAAAGATGACGACCCTGGCGTAATGGTTAACATCCATATCTCTCACGCCAAAGTCACGAGTTCAAATCTCACCCCCATACAAGTAACGTAAATACCCAAAAAGATGAACCAGCCCGTGGCTGAAATCTCGATAATCAAGAAACAAAATTAGAAAATAAAAAATTAAAATTTCGACTATTGTTATAGTTATGTAATTAAATTTTAAATTTTATAAACACCAAAGAAATATTTGCATTATTTGTTCAATCACGTTATTTGCTTTCATCGCAATTATTTAATTAACCTACTGTAAAGATTTTGGGTTATTGCAAATTTTACACTGCTAAAAAATAAGATTCACACATAGGGTAACGGGAGGTAATGTTAGCCCATCACCTTCATTCGACCTATGTACTAAATATGTCATTAATTTAGAAAAATCAACAAAATCATGTTGCTATTAGGATGACCGATGTAATCCAAAGCAATTGTGACAATTTCTGTCAACTTGTAGTTGTTCACTTCCGCGTAGTTTTTCGATTTTTTGAAATTTTGGAGCATAATTCGATTTCCCTGGTTAAGCTGTACAGATTATCTCTACGACCTTCGAGTGCTCTCCGCCAGCAGTCTATGTATACAAAAAATAGTTACACGCTACAAAATAACTGTTGACCAATGACTTTAGAAGAAAATCGTAGACCCAATGCTGGGGACATAACTAATGAGGTTCTTGTTCTAGTTCTCTCTATCTCTCTCTCTCTCTCTCTCTCTCACACACACACACACACAACACGGAGAACAGAAATCATCCAACAGGTGGCCGAAGATGTCCGGCCTTCAAACAATCGAGTGCTCTCAAGTCCCAGTGGAGGTAATTCAAATCAACCTCAACCACTGCTATAATTTCGGAGCCATACCGAATTCCCCCAGGAGATGGTAACTGGACAGCCGACAGGGCCAAGACTGTAGCAATCTGGACAGTGGGAAAATACCCCGTCCAAGAAGTTGTGTACCGCGCAGATGAAGGTTTCGTGATTGTTAAAATCAACGGAACCTTTATTTGTAGCTGCTACGCACCCCCAAGATGGACGATAGAGCAGTTCAACCAGATGTTCGACAAGGTGACAGAGGAGTTAATCGATTGAAGACCAGTCGTCATAGCCGGCGACTTCAACGCCTGGGCGGTCGAGTGGGGTAGCCGGCTGACAAACACAAGGGGAAGCAGCCTACTTGAAGCTCTGGCAAAACTGAATGTAGACATCGTCAACGAAGGTAATGCCAGCACCTACCGTAGGGAAGGTCGAGAGTCCATCATAGATGTAACTTTCTGCAGCCCTTGCCTGATGAGAACTATAAACTGGAGAGTAAGTGAGGAATATACCCACAGTGACCATCAAGCGATCCGGTACCACATCGGAGGCAGGACGCAGGCGGAGTCAAGTAGAACTCTACTTAACGAGCGGAGGTGGAAGACAGCGAAATTCAATAAGAAGGTGTTCGAGGAAGCTCTGAAGCTGGAGGGTAACTCAATGAACCCCACCGCAGACCAGCTGATAGCGACTCTATCCCGAGCGTGTGACGCAACCATGCAAAGAATGGGAAATCCAAGAAACTGTCGACGCGTGCACAGTGCTTCCAAGCCAGAAGGAGAATGCAGAAGGCCAGCAATAACGGCGAAAGGGAGGAACAAAGGTTACCCTATAGAGCAGCAAGAGCTGCATTGAACAAAGCAATCAGGCTCAGCAAGAAATCCTGTCTTGACGATCTCTGCCGCACAAACAAGTCATGGCTACAAAGTAGCCATGTCTAAGATAAAAGGTCCAGCCGTACCACCTGACAGGTGCCCAGAGAAGATGAAAATTATTATCGAAACACTGTTCCGGAAGCTTGAGCCGACGGTTTGGCCGCCCATACCGTACGTCGACCAAGATGTCCATGACGAAGAAATCAGGGTAACGAACGAAGAGATGATCGCGGTAGCGAAAGACTTGCCAACCGAAAAAGCTCCAGGACCAGACGGAATTCCAAATATAGCTCTAAAAACAGCGATCCGTGTAAATCCTGAAATGTTCAGGACCACATTACAACATTGTATTCAGGAGGGCAGTTTTCCTGACATCTGGAAACGGCAGAAGCTAGTGCTGCTACCGAAGCCAGGTAAACCTCCAGGCGACCCATCAGCGAATAGCGACATGCCTATTGGATACCGTTGGCAAATTGTTGGAGAGAGTGGTCCTAAACAGGCTCACGAAGTACACGGAGAGTGAGAGCGGTCTATCAGAGATGCAGTTCGGATTCCGGAAAGGCAAGTCCACTGTAGATGCCATCAGAACGGTTGTGGATGCTATGGAGACGGCACAGAAGCAACAGAGAAGAGGAAACCGTTACTGCGCGGTGGTCACCCTGGATGTAAAAAATGCCTTTAACAGTGCCAGCTGGGCAGCAATCGCCGATTCGTTACACAGATTGAGGGTTCCTGAGTATCTGTGCCAGATTCTGAAAAGTTATTTCCAGAATCGCAGACTGATTTACGAAACAGACGCCGGAAAGAGGAGTGTGGCTATTACGGCGGGCGTTCCACAGGGATCTATTCTGGGCCCGACCCTCTGGAATGCCATGTACGACGAGGTATTAAAGCTGAACCTTCCCAGAGGAGTTAAGATCATCGGCTTTGCGGACGACGTGGCGCTTCTAGTGATCGGTGAGTCACGAGAAGAAGTCGAAGTACTGGCCACGGAGGCGATAGATGCGGTGGAAGACTGGATGCGTGGGAAAAAGCTATCGCTAGCTCACCACAAGACTGAGCTGGTGATTATCAGCAACCGGAAGACAGTGCAGCATGGAAGAATCATGGTTGGCGAGTCCATCATTGACTCAAAGCGGGAAGTCAGGCACTTGGGAGTCATGTTGGACGACCGACTGAACTTCAATAGTCATGTCGACTACGTCTGCAAGAAGGCCACGGTAGTGATCTCAGCGCTATCCCGGATCATGCCCAACAACTCTGCTATCAGCAGCAGCAAGAGGAGTTTACTAGCGAGCGTATCATCGTCAATCATCAGGTATGCATGCCCAGTGTGGTTGGCGGCATTGAAGACTGGAAGAAATCGCGCCCAACTGAACCGTACGTCCAGGCTGATGGCGATGCGTGTGTCGAGTGCGTATCGGACCATCTCGTCGGACGCCGTGCATGTGATAGCCGGAATGCTCCCCATTTGCCTTCTATTGGAAGAAGATAGCGAGTGCTACAGGGACCGAAACACAAGAGGAGTTCGGAATAGTACGCGAGCCAACACACTATCCAAGTGGCAGCAGCAGTAGTGGGACAACGCTGCGAATGGCAGGTGGACCCATCGTCTAATTCCCAACCTGTCGATGTGGATCAACAGAGCACACGGGGAGCTTAACTTCTACATGACGCAATTTCTGTCTGGTCATGGGTGCTTTAAGCAGTACTTGCACAGATTCGGCAATGCAAGATCACCGGTATGTCCTGAGTGTCATGATACAGAAGAAACGCCGAAACACGTCATTTTCAGTTGCCCAAGGTTTGCGCAACCACGACGAGAAATGGCAGCCATTGTCGGCGCTGACGTCAACGTAGACAATATCGTCGGACGTATGTGCAGCGACGAAGACAAGTGGAACGCGGTGAACACGACTGTAGTACAGATCATGTCAGCACTACAGCAGAGCTGGCGGCAGGAACCACGGCAAGCGATGTAAGTGGCGAGAAGGAAGCACGATCGGTTTCGGGAGAAATTCTTTCGCCGGGGAATTCTCTGACGGAGTAGGCTAGACCCACCGCCGGGGGCTAGTCGAGTAGAACGCGTCGTAGCATCGGCCTGGGTCGTCGGAGCGCCAGTGAACCGGACGCCAGGCTCCACCGGAATCACTGGAGTGACTTGGGCACCCTACCAGTAGGTCCGAAAAGTGAGAATAAGATGTCTGATTCCGGTCGGGATTGCGCACCGGATGGCTCGGGTGCAAAGCGTATCTTAGTTGTATGTGTAAAATTGCAAGAAATCTACTAACAGGACCCAAAGGGCTCAGCACGATGCATGTTGGTCGCTGATTGGCGAAAAGTAAAAATACAAACCGGGCTCGGCAGTGGGAGTCAAAGGCCATGATGGGAGCTAAGGGGCTCGGGAAAATAATAAGTAATAAATTGGATGCAGAGCACATTGCGCATAACGCCTCCCCCTCCGAAGTAATACTGCATGGTAGTTCCGGAGGGGGAGGGGAATTCCAGGTGATCAGCGAGAACTAGGAGAGTGTTTTTTAGTGGGTAGGCACACATGTGAATCCCACACAGCGCCAAATAAGACACTGACACACACACACACACACACACACACACACACACACACACACACACACACACACACACACACACACACACACACACACACACACACACACACACAGAGAGAGAGAGAGAGAGAGATAAAGAGAGAGAAAGAGAGAGAGAGAGAGAGAGAGAGAGAGAAAAGATTTTCAGGGGCTAAAAATCTTAATCTTACATCAGCAGTATTATGAATTTTAGTGTATGATGTAGTATTATAATACAACATTTAAATTGTTCTAACAGTCTGATACCGTTACTTCATTTTAATCCAAGTGATATTTGCTTATTAACGGTATTGATATACTATATTATGTTAATATTTGGAGATGCTTTCCCTTGGATTAAATTCCTCAGAGTATTTTTTTTATATATTATCAATTATTGTTAATTAACAAAATATGTTTGACTTGAGATAGTATAATATTTTTTTAATAAAAAAAACTTCAAAAAAAATTATGATGACTGATATTGTAAAAATAATATTTACAGTTTCAGTAATATTAACTTAATCATTATTTTTATTTGAATGGCAACACTTGGACTAAATAAAAAAAATTGTGGAGATTAATCGTTCAATATTTTTTGGAAAATTATGAATAAATAAACTCAATTAAGTATTCTTATTGCCAAACAATTTGCCAACGAAAAATATTTTATAGAAATTATTGAAATATTATTAACAAAGAAAAAATTTTTGAATTAAAAATTGTTTACTCGTCTTTAAATTAGTATATTTCTTTTTAATTTGGACATTTTTTAAGTTATGAAAAATTCACCCAATGAATTTGTGTGCAGAACACAAAATAATGTATATTTTACAAAATACAAAATCATGTATTTTCGTTTGAATAATATAATCTTGAATTTTATTCTAACTGTTTTAATAATAAAAAGCAATTCAATGACTAGTTGTACACAGTGATATCTGTCTATGCAAATATCAGGAAAGATTATGCAATATAAATCAAGTTATTTGCTTAGCATTAGATAAACCAAATGTATTTATGTAAATTGTTACAATACTTATTTATTCTATAAAATTGATCTATAGAAAAATAATTGGAAACAAATTAAAAAGTTCAAATTTAAATTCTTATTTATAAAAAAAAAAATCTAATCCCTTAATTTATTTCATTAATTGCCCCTCTATTTAAATTTTTTTAATATTTTAACTAATAAAATGATGAATAATCATCAAACTTAAAATTATATGAGAGAAATAATCTATTTTCGTATGAATATTGCAGAAGAAAATTTTATCGACTATGTGAAAAATAAAGAGCAAACTACATAAATCGCTTAATACAGCTCTAAGTTTTCGAAAACAAATAGGAAGGACTTTAATACATAAAACAATTTATTAACCAAATTATTTATTAACAAAATAAATTAAATTAAGTTTTAATAATTAAACAAATAATTCTAATATATAAAATCTTGAAAATGAATATTTAAAATAGTTCAAATTTCAACGCTGAATAACTGATCCCCTTAATATTCCTCTTTTTTGTTAACTTGGAACGTAATGAATAATCAACATATTTATTATGATTTAAATAATACATGTTTTGATATTATTGATTATTTTTATAAATATTGATGGAATTAAATCGTTTATTATTATAACTGTTTTTGATTATAAAAAGTAATCTCGAGAAAGGTTTTCTGTGTTCAATGCAGAGGAGTAGGCTACGCTTCGAGTTTGACGTATCGTTTTATTTGTGCTCTGTAAAATTTCCAAATTTTACTCTGTTTGCTAGTAATATTTATTCCACATCAATTAGCTGTTGAACCTGAAGTGCGAGCAAATGCTAGTTTTAGTGCCAAAGTTTTCACCGAAGACTCGAATTATTATCCAGAAGAAGAAGAATTGATACGAGGAAACCGCAGCTAAGTAGTATTTTTTTTTCTATTTATTTGAACTGGGCGAAACGTTTTGAGCTTCTTTCTGTGTCAAACGGAGCTATGGGATCGTGGTTCATTTTCCATATGGGATGCGTGTGTTGAGAACTTAAGAATCGTTTTCAGTGAGCTAATCGAGTTGAAGAGCTGTGGGTTAGTTTTTTGTTCGCCGTACGAAAGCTAATGGTTCCACTTTTAAAATTCCATATCTGATGGCTTTGGGTGGAGGGGCAGTTGTGTTGTTTTGTTGTATTGTGAATAATCAGGTGACCATTCTCTTGTGGGGGTCGGGCTTTGGTTTTATCGCCTAGTTCGTCGCTCTTACTATACGGTATGGTCTATATAGTTTTGGCACACAACAAGTACCTACGGGGTTCTCTGTCCCTCGAATTTTCTAACGAGTGGCTTAAGCACCACCTCCGGGGAGAGCCTGTTGTTATGCCCGGCGAGAAATACATTCTTCAGGGCAGGTTTCTCATATGAATACAGTTTCGAAAGCGATAGCATCACCGAACGGTCGACCCACTATCTATGTCAAGAAGGCTCCACCATATTCTAAAAATATTACAGATAGAGATCGTTATTCGATTCGCTACGAAACTACTCCCGAGCTTTTATGAAAGGCGAAGAACTCACTTAAACAAATTTCGAAATGGGAATGAAAGGATTATATTACCAAGCAGCCCGCCCTTGGAGTTCAAAAACAGAGAAATCTACAAATCAACACGGACAACAACGACAAGAAAACTTTTCGAATGTAGCCGTCAAAGCATAACTCATTAATAAAAAACAACAACAACAACAATTAACTGCTCAACCAAAAACATCTAATCTCGGAGGTAAGTAAAATGTTTATATGAATTTGAATTTGTATATATTCGATATGTATGTATATGTATGTTTGTGTATGTATACATGTGTATGTATGTGTGAATGTTCATTTAATTTTATAATGCATAATATATATATATGATCACATCACTTATCAAGGTGAATCCTGATCCATCGAGACCTACCCTACTAACATAGAAAAACCTCCTTCCTGTGACCTTTGTGGGGATGCAGAGGTAAACACGGTCCCTAATCAGCAAAGGTCACACTAACTTTCCTTCCCTATTCCCAACTGATTGCAAGGACGTGGCCGGCGCCGTTATTGATTATTAAAGAAACTGAGTCACTGAAACGTGTACAGTGAGAATGGTCGGTACTCCCAGCCCCATTCAGTTGATTCATTGTGCAATTTCACTGATTCGGATCAATCACGGAGTAGCAACCATAGATACGTGCAGTCAGTCAAGCTAAGCTAAGCTAAGCTAATAAAAAGTAATCTCGAGAAATATAATCTTTTCTAATTTTTTTTTAAATTAGTGAAGGCTAAACTATATAAAGCAATTCATTTGCTTAAAATTTTAGCAACGGAAATTTGTAGGTGCAAATTGTGACGGGAGAGGGGGGGCGCTTGGTGATGTAGTGTGGTGTTTTGTCTTCGTCACAGTGCGCGCATGTGTGTAAGTGATAGAAATAAAGAGAGAGAGAGAGAGAGAGAGAGAGTGAGAGAGCAAAATTTTTAATTTTTAATTTCTTAATTAATTTTTCTTTTTTAATATTCTAAAGTATAATAGTATTTGTTCCATTGGTATAAACTACTCGCACATGTGAGTGTCCAATGGAGCATCACTACTGCTGCTTTAAATCGGATCTCAATTTCGATGTTTTGAGTGGCCCGAGCAGCATCATTACTGTTGGCTTAAATTGGTTCTCAAACTCGATTCTTACCCTCGAGGTTGTCCTTCGCTTTTTTTACCTATTTACATAGACAAAATGTTGACTTCGGAAAAGCTGGCTGCTCACGACGACCAGTTCACGAATCTTTTATTGCATGTATTCTTCCATCAAGATATGTAACTGAATTTATACATATGATTTCTGTATCATTGCGTTGATATGAGGAAACGGGACAGCACTTTAAAATTTTAGATATGGTATTCCTTGCCTGAGTACTCCCTTAGCTCAGTCAGTAAAGGCATGGCTACAAAGAAACACCATGCTGAAGTTGGCTGTGTTGGATTTTCAGTCTGGTCTAGGAGTTTTTCGTTAAGGAATATTTCTCAACTCCCTGGACATAGGTTTATGATTGTACTTGTACTTTCTCTTTGCTATGATACTCGTAGCTTTCAGGTTCATAATGGATACGAAATTCCCTCCTCAATTGCAGGAGGACAACAATCTGCAGTCATGTAATTACGCATGTAATTGTTATTATCGTTTTATAGTATATCATAATATTCCTGCATTTTCTATGAAATTACATATTGATTTAACATTTTTATCAATAGTCAGGTTTCATGATTTATTTTCATATTGTTGTTTCATTTTTATATACTTCTAATAATTATGTCTCATATGTCAAACGATCATTTTAATCTTTTCTTATTCAATTTGCGAATAAGAAGTATCTAGTGCCTTGACTATAAGAAGCTGCCACTGAATCTGTGTTACATTTTTACATTTATTACTGAATGTATTTTTAATTTTCTGCAGTGCAAATAGACATTTTATTAAATTTGAGCAGACCTGACAGAGCTGTAGAGCTGTGCGATGGCACTAGCGAGTTTATGTTTCTACTATTTTATCATTACTTGATAGATAATATGTATTGTAAATTATTATTTCATATGTACCATCATTCAAGTTTCAATTGGACAATCAAATGGACGGCCAACCAGAGTCCAGGAGGGGATTCGTCTATTATTTATGATTGGTTCATTCCACTCCTACAGTTGTAATTAATTTGAGGTGCCTTGCTCGAACGAACCATCTAGTGGAAAGCTTAACAGAATCGCATATTTTAAGTTCTTTTTATCGGATCATACGGCTGGAAGGAGATCCTCTTATACCAGTAGGTTATGCGTATGGTGGCTTGCAATATACATACATATACATTTTGTCTACGAAATATATTTCATTCAGATTATTAAAGTTATTTAAACTTCCAGACTATTATAATTAACAATTATAAAATTTCATATTCATATAATCGTAATTGAAACAGATATTAAAAAGTTAAATTTTTTACTATACACTGAAAAATGATCGCACGTTCGCCAAATTTGGTATGTAATTGATTAGTACTCGAGTTTTGCAGATATTAGTGTTCAATTTGTATGCGAGCTTCCCCCCCTTCCAGATTGGGAAGAACCTTCGAACCATCATAAGACCTTGCTCCGGCCCCAAAAAACCCAACATATAAATGTTCATAACAGTAGGGATAATTGTCACGTTTGGTTGACATGTGTGTCTCATTTGTATGGGAACCCCCCTTCCAAAGAGGAGAGGGTTCTTAAATCATGGTTAAAACATCTATTACCTACACAAATCTCCATGCCTAATTTGGTTCCATTTGATTGATTAGTTCTCGAGTTATGCGAACATTTGTTTTTCATTTGCATGGGAGCCCCCCTTTCTAGAAGCGGAAGGGTTCTTGAGCTATCATAAGATACTTTCTCGGACAACAAATTGTATTCCATTTGCTAGATTAGTTCTCGAGTTAGACATTTGTTTTTCATTTGTATGAGACCCCCCTTTCCAGAAAGAGGAGGGGTCTCGGATCACCATAAAAACATTTCCTGCCTTCAAAAACTCGCTTATACCAAATTTGGTTCCATTTGCTAGATTGGTTATTGAGTGATGCAGAAATTTGTGTTTCATTTGTATGGGAGCTCCCCTTCACAAAGATGGGAGGGGTCACATACTATCTTTCCCGGCCCCAAAAACCCCTGCATAAGAAAATTCACGCCGATCGGTTCAGTATTCTCCGAGTCTATAAGGTTCAGACAGACAGATTATAAATTATTATTCCAAATCTGAATACCACGAAGTTCAGATCATCGTCAGTTGAATCCGGTAATAGGTGCGAAAAGCTGTCCATTTCGGATTTACAAGCTAAGCTGTGGATGCCCTCGGCGTGGAAAACAGTAACTAAAAACGACTACTGTGATAACAACGACCGGTGTCATGATGGGTGACTAAGTTTAGAGCGCTGGGCGTAACAAAAAAAAGCAGCGCAAATGGCAACGACCGGTGCGGTTGCTCTAATACACTCTAAAAAGCAAACTAAGCAGCAAAAGTAAATGCATTTGACTTTCGTGAATGTAAATGTTGTCGTGAATGTTGTCGATGGTTCGTCGCCGTCCATCATCATCATCATCTGCAACTCCAACTCCAGTGATGATCGTGGGGTGAGATTCGTAGATAGAATGAATTAAGGCATTTTTACCATTTACCTTTTCTTACCATTAAATTGTTTCATATTAGATTGAACATTTCAAATCTAAAATATAATAGACAATGGCTTGATACGTACCAAACTGCAGCAACAACGGCAATCACGTTAGGACTATTTGTGAAATCTTCAAACCATTATCAATCATCAGAATGTTGCACACACACTCACAAACACACATACCCTCGGGACTATGAATCAAACAAACAGTTGTCCTACAAGTAGTGGATGACACACCTTTTCGGAAAATAAAAAACACCCATCTTCTTACACCTGCAGGTTAAAACTGCAATAAACAACATCGAAGTTATTTACCGCTTCCAATAAATCCTCCCCGAAGAAGTCAACCAATCGAAAACAGCTATATTTTACGACCGAGGAATCGGAATACACACACACACACAGCCGCAGCGATCGATCTTGAACTACATTTCTCCGCTCTAACGAGCCAAGGACAGGCCGTCGTCGTTGTCGTCAAACGGTATCAAGAAGCAGGAAACTTACTAATTAAAATTTACGTGTGTTTCGTGTTCGCCCAACCAAACGCTTCCCGACCCCCTTCGACCACCAGAAAGTGGTGAACTCGAACCGGAAAAACACCACTGAGGGGGTGAGGGGGAGGTTGTTTACACATCCATCGGTCGGGCAAAGATTTATATCCTTTTACCGAAGTTTTCCACTTCCGTTTGCCGGACATGCAATCGATTCTTGCGCGGGTGGTTCATTATAGAAGGGGTCAGTTGAACATTGGGATTAATTAATATTACAAAATGTTGATTTAGCCTTTTTTTTCTTTCAACGATGTTCAATGAGCTTCTTCGATATTCACGAAGGGCGAGCTTGACGTTAACATGGAAAATTAAAAGTAAACCGTCACGAAAGGATTTGAACTGCACAACATAACTGCCTGCAGTTCATAAATATCTTCGAAGTTTTCCGAAATCCAGCGAATGTGGAATATCAATTAATAAATTTTTCAGTTTTGTTTCCTGGTATCAAAAATCAACTCTTTAACTGATCATTCAATGCAAATCACATCATTCTTTGGTGAAAATGAGGGACCATCAGGGCACCCATATGAAAAAATTTAGAGAAAGAACTTGGAATTTCCTCCTCCCAAGTGTCAAATGCCGTTGGGTTTATTCTGTTTTTTGAGGGTTCGATTCAATCGCTGTTGGTGTGAACTTGCTTCCAGAAGCAGACTCTCTTATTTGTTTCCAGGGATTTAGCGTAAGTGTCTTTGCTTGGTGGCGCCGGTAGTGTAGAGGTTAGCGTTGTGGCTGATAACCCCAGTCAGTCTGGCATCAAAATAAGGCGGCAGCGTTGGGATTTTCTGAGACAAAAAAATCCCTGATCTGGTCTTCTTTCGGAAGGTAAACAAAGGTTGTGGTCCCAGCCCATGCCATGTTTGGTGTTATATGTAGGGTCTATTTCGTAAATACGAAAAAAAAACAACAAAACCAACAACAATAGTGTCTGAGCCTACGGGTCTCACTTGATCACTTGATTACTTTCTTACTAAACGTTTGTAAATTAGAAAACTGCTAAGGTAACATTTAAAAATCCAACGGACATGACTATTAAAGCATTACCTACTCACTTACTTACATAATTACTAACTTACTTACTTACTTACTTACTTATGTACTTACTTACCTACGTATTCACTTACCTACTAACTTACCTAATTACTTACTTACTTACTTACTTATGTACTTACTTAATCACTAACTTTCTTGCTTACTTCCTTACTTACTACCTTACTTATGTACCTACTTACTTACTTACTTACTTACTTACTTACTTACTTACTTACTTACATACTTCCCTAGTAACTTACTCATTTACTCTTTTATTGACTTATTCACTTTCTTACTTATGTACTTACTTACTTCTCTTACTTATGAACTTACTTGCTTACTAACTTATTTCTGTACTAACTCACTTACTTACTCACTAACTTACTTACTTACTCACTAACTTACTTACTTACCTATTTACCTACTTACTTACTTACTTACTTACTTACTTACTTACTTACTTACTTACTAACGTACTTACTCACTTACTTACTTACTTACTTACATACTTACTTACTTAGTAACTTACTAACTTTCTTACTTGTGTGCTTTTTTTAATTTCTTACTCAGCTACTTACTCAATTACTTACTTACTTACTTACAAAGTGAGTAAGCTTTCTTACTTATGTACTTGCTTACTTACTCACTTATGTACTTACTCACCTACTAACTTCCTTTACTTTACTTTACTGACTTCATTTTACTCTGCTTTACTTTTAACCTACTTAACATTATTTTACTTTAACCTACTCTACTCTACTCTACTCTAGTCGTCTCTACTCTTCTCAACTCTACTCTACTTTACTCTATTCTTCTTGACTCTACACTACTCTACTCTACTCTACTCTACTCTACTCTACTCTACTCTACTCTACTCACTCTACTCTACTCTACTCTACTCTACTCTACTCTACCTCTACTCTACTCTACTCTACTCTACCTCACCTACTCTACTCTACTCTCCTACTCTACTCTACTCTACTCTCCACTCTACTCTATCTACTCTACTCTATCTACCTACTCTACTCTCTACTCTCTACCTCCACTCTACTCTACTCTACTCTACTCTCTACTCTCTCTACTCTATCTCTGCTCTACTCTACTCTACTCTATCTACTCTACTCTCACTCTACTCTACTCTACTCTACTCTACTCTCTACTCTACTCTACTCTACTCTACTCTACTCTACTCTACTCTACTCTCTCTACTCTACTCTACTCTACTCTACTCTACTCTACTCTACTCTACTCTACTCTACTCTACTCTACTCTACTCTCTCTACTCTACTCTACTCTACTCCTCTACTCTACTCTACTCTACTCTACTCTCACTCTACTCTACTCTACTCTACTCTACTCTTCTCTACTCTACTCTACTCTACTCTACTCTACTCTACTCTACTCTACTCTACTCTACTCTACTCTACTCTACTCTCCTCTACTCTACTCTACTCTACTCTACTCTACTCTACTCTACTCTACTCTACTCTACTCTACTCTACTCTACTCTTATCTACCTCTACTCTACTCTCTACTCTACTCTACTCTACTCCTCTCACTCTCCTACTCTACTCTACTCTACTCTACTCTACTCTATATCTCTACTCTACTACTCTACTCTACTCTACTCTACTCTACTCTACTCTACTCTACTCTACTCTACTCTACTCTACTCTAGTCTACTCTACTCTACTCTACTCTACTCTACTCTACTCTACTCTACTCTACTCTACTCTACTCTACTCTACTCTACTCTACTCTACTCTACTCTACTCTACTCTACTCTACTCTACTCTACTCTACTCTACTCTACTCTACTCTACTCTACTCTACTCTACTCTACTCTACTCTACTCTACTCTACTCTACTCTACTCTACTCTACTCTACTCTACTCTACTCTACTCTACTCTACTCTACTCTACTCTACTCTACTCTACTCTACTCTACTCTACTTTAGCTCTACTCTAGTTTACTTCTAGTTACTTT
The DNA here is from genome assembly GCA_034211315.2 of Aedes japonicus. Classification (NCBI taxonomy): domain Eukaryota; kingdom Metazoa; phylum Arthropoda; class Insecta; order Diptera; family Culicidae; genus Aedes; species Aedes japonicus. The sequence continues at coordinate 118,926 of JASCZW010005546.1, forward strand.
AGTTACTTTAGTTACTTTAGTTTACTTTAGTTTACTTTAGTTACTTTAGTTTACTTTGGTTACTTTAGTTTACTTTAGTTCACTTTAGTTTACTTTGGTTACTTTGGTTTACTTTAGTTTACTTTAGCTTACTTTAGTTACTTGTTACTTTAGTTTACTTTAGTTTACTTTAGTTTGCTTTAGTTTACTTTAGTTTACTTTGGTTACTTTAGTTTACTTTAGTTTACTTTGGTTACTTTAGTTTGCTTAGTTTACTTTAGTTTACTTTAGTTTACTTTGGTTACTTTGGTTACTTTAGTTTACTTTGGTTTACTTTAGTTACTTTGGTTTACTTTGGTTGCTTTAGTTTACTTTGGTTTACTTTAGTTTACTTTGGTTTACTTTAGTTTACTTTAGTTACTTTAGTTACTTTAGTTTACTTTAGTTTGCTTTAGTTTACTTTAGTTTACTTTAGTTTACTTTAGTTTACTTTAGTTTACTTTAGTTTACTTTAGTTTACTTTAGTTTACTTTAGTTTACTTTAGTTTACTTTAGTTTACTTTAGTTTACTTTAGTTACTTTAGTTTACTTTGGTTTACTTTAGTTTACTTTAGTTTACTTTGGTTACTTTAGTTTACTTTAGTTTACTTTGGTTACTTTAGGTTACTTTGGTTTACTTTGGTTTACTTTGGTTTACTTTAGTTACTTTAGTTTACTTTGGTTACTTTTTGTTCTGTTTACTTTGGTTTACTTTAGTTTACTTTAGTTACTTAGTTTACTTTAGTTACTTTAGTTACTTTAGTTTACTTTAGTTACTTTGGCTTGCTTTAGTTTACTTTAGTTACTTGACTTTACTTTGGTTACTTTGTTTACTTTAGTTTACTTTGACTCTGACTGTTTGCTTTACTTTAGTTTACTTTAGTTTACTTTGGTTTACTTTAGTTACTTTGGTTTACTTTAGTTTACTTTAGTTTACTTTAGTTTACTTTAGTTTACTTTAGTTTACTTTAGTTTACTTTAGTTTACTTTAGTTTACTTTAGTTTACTTTAGTTTACTCTACTCTACTTTACTTAACTTTACCTTACTTTACTTTACTTTAATTGACTTTGCTTGACTTTACCTTACTTTACTTTACTTTACTTTACTGTTACTTAACTTAACTCTATTCTACTTTACTATACTTTACTTTACTCTACTTTACTTTACTCTACTTTACTTCACTCTACTTTACTTTACTTGACTTTACTTTACTTTAGTTTACTCTACTCTACTTTACTTAACTTTACCTTACTTTACTTTACTTTAATTGACTTTGCTTGACTTTACCTTACTTTACTTTGCTTTACTTTACCTTACTTTACTTTACTCACATTACTTTTCCTTACTGTACATTACTTTACTCTATTTTACTTTACTTTGCCTTACCTTACTTTACTCTACTTTACTTTACTTTAATTTACTCAACTTTACTTTGCTCTACTCTATTTTAGTTAACTTTACTTTACTTTACTTTACTTTACTTCTCTTTACTTTACCATACTCTTTTTTACTTTACTTTACTTTACTTTACTTTACTTTACTTTACTTTACTTCACTTTACTTTTCTTTACTTTTCTTTACTTTTCTTTACTCTACTTTACTTTAGTTTTTTTTTTACTTTACCTAACTTTACATTACTTTCTTTACTTTTCGTTACTTTTCTTTACTTTACTTTACTTTACTTTACTTTACTTTACTTTACTTTACTTTACTTTACTTTGATGATCCGAGGAACAGGCATTCATCCACCACCTCAAACTCATCTCAATTGATTGCCATAAGAGGCTATACCTAATGACTGACGAAAGGTAAATTGTAACTCACAAGAAAGACCTTTTTGATGGAACCCGCCGATACAGTGAAAACGGACACGGATTCAGCGCATTTCTTCCATATGCCCGCATTTGCTGGACTGCCCCACCGCTTCGTCGAAGTCGCTGCTTTTATATTGCCCAGTATTTTTCGACTGATCGAAATCTCGAGCCATTTGGAAGATCCATTAGCTTGGGGCAATATCGATCTTGTTGGCAGTATACCACTCGAGAATCTCCTTGGAGTAGTGGCAGCTGACCGAATTGGGCCTAAAGATGACTTTGTCCCTATGCTGTCAGATGAACGGCAATACACGCTTTTTCATGCATTCTTGAATGTAAACTTGGGAAGTCATCGCCGAAGATGTGACGAATAGTTCCGTTCTCTGGCCACAACTGTAACTCGCTTGCTAAATCATGGCTTCTTTGCGAACTTGTCGGCAAACACGAATTTGAATCTTCCTGGAAAGCTGCTTAAAATCAAGTTTGACGTCTGTTTCGTCATCGATAAAGGTACAGACCTAGTGTTTCGTCAAAACACAGTCGTACAAGAGCCTTGCACGTAGTTTGGCCATGGTATTCTGGGTTATGTGCCAGTCCGGATGTTTACTGGCTTTGTACGACTTGTTACCTTCCCTGGCAAGGATGGTTCGCACCGTTTGAAAGTTGGCGTTGTACTTCTGGCCAAATCTCGGATCAAAAGACCGACGTAGGCTGTACAGGGTGTCTCACAATAGATGTCACTAAAACAAAATGCGATTACAGCAAAACAAATCAACAGTATCATAGCATTTATTTTTCATTTGAAAGATACATGTTATAGAAATAAATCATATTAATTCAATTCAAATCTCTCGCCCTTTTCCTTGATAACTTTGCGCAAACGCTTTGTAAACCTATCGCGGCTGGCACGCACGATTTCCTAAGGAATTTGGTCCTATATACCAACCAAATGTTTCTGGAATCGATCTTAAAAAGCCCTTTCGTATGGACTATATGTTGAAGCATATAACCCCAAACAAAGAAGTAAAATGGGTTGAGATCCAGGGAAGATGCAGGCCATTCTTCGCTTGTGATGAAATTGGAGCTGGAGCTGTGTCCTGTTGGAAAAATGGTGTATTCCCAAACAGCATTGAAGCATTAGCACACCAAATAAGACTTATCCTATGTAAAATTTCCTGAAAAATCGAATAAAAGATAGTTGACCTACCGCACGGCTCTGTGAACAAAGATATATCTGATTTTACCCCACTTCCTCTTAAAATCTTGGGAAAAATAATTCAAATATATGGGTTCAACTGGTGTGAAATAAGCCAGATCTTAGTTCAAAGAGCCGTGCGGTGGTTGCAACAACCTCCATTCAATTTTCCAGGAAATTTCACATAGGACTAGTCTTATTTGGTTGATCTTGAGTCACTCTGAGCAAAGGCATCTATATATTATTCAATAATATAAGGGGAAGTGGGGTAAAATCAGCCATATTTTTGTTCACAGAGCCGTGCAGTAGATGAAACAACTCCTATTCGATTTTCCAAAAAAAAATTACATAGGACTAGCCTTATTTGGTTGTACTTGAGCCTCTCCGTGCGAAGATATCTATAAAACATTCAAAAATATAAAGGGAAGTGGGGTAAAATAAGCCATATCTTCGTTCACATAGCCGTGCGGTGGTTGAAGCAACCTCTATTCGATTTTCCAGGAAATTTCACGTTGGACTTGTCCTATTTTGTTGATCTTGAGCGACTCCGAGCAAAGATATCTATAAATTATTTAATAATATAGGGAAAAGTGGGATAAAATCAGCCATATGATTGTTTACAGAGCCGTGCGGTGGATGAAACTTTTATTCGATTCTCCAGGTAATTTTACATAGAATAAGGCTTATTTGGTTGATCTTGAGCCACTCCGAGCAAAGATATCTATAAAATAATCAAGAACACAAGGGGTAGTGGGGTAAAACCAGCCAAATTTTCGTTCACAGAGCAGTGCAGTAGATGAAACAACTCCTATTCGATTTTCCAGGAAATTTCATATAGGACTAGCACTATTTTGTTGATCTTGAATCTCTCCGTGCAAAGATGTCTATAAATTATTCAAGAATATAAGGGGAAGTGGGGTAAAATAAGCTCTATAACCACCCAACCATATTCGTGCGGTGATTGAAATCAGCTCCATTCGATTTCCCAGACAATTTCCAAGCGGAAATGGCCTTGTTTACAAGCCGCGCTTAAAAGCGACACAAGTTACAGATTTTTTACTTAGTTTTCATCAGTTCTTGTCCACTGTGCGTTGTTTCGTTTCTCCGTGTGCAGAAATCCTCATCAAAATAACCTCAAAATTTCCCTGTTCGATGTCCAATCCTCCTATAAGATTAACAGTTGAGATGCGTTTTCGGATACTTGGCTAGGCTTTCTGTCCTTTTGCGATGAACACGTAGCAAAACCCGAATGAAAAATGTGTGTGCGCTCTATACTATCTACTTTAAACACACTATGTACTTACCTTACTCACTATATACCAGATTGATGACGGATTGCTGCACTAACGAGCATTCACGAAAAAAGTCCTATTTGACACACGAAATTTCATGTTGTCAAGTTGTCTTAATGAGAAATAGGACCGTTTGGCAAACTGTGGTGGAGATGCTCTAAGGTAAACCATAAATTACACGTTTTCACAAATCTTTCTGGATTTTTTAAGCCTTATTTTGAAGAGTTTTTTAGGCCTCGAAAGCTTATATAATGTAAGGAAATGTTGATGGTAATTCCAGAACGGGTTTGCTTCGGGAGTAAAAAATTTGACCTACTAAAACAAGGCTTATTCTTGTCCAACGAACAAACTTTTCTTGAACACCGCTGTGACAATTAAGAGAACGCAAAGCCGAAAATGGACCTCAAACAAGACAACGACTCTACGTAATCGCAGCTGATTGCAAGGACGCCATATAGAGCTATGAGCGGATACAAGAATCAACTCAGTTACTAACTGCAAGGTCCAAACGGCGAGTCATCATTCATCGAAAAACAATGACCAGTACAAAGACTCGTCGTAGGGCATATAGTCACAGTTACTGGCCCTACACTCTAAGCTGTCATGGAGGGCTCAAACGAGAAAGAACAAGAAGAAGTCACGTCGTAACGCTTTGACAGCACATGCCAGCTAGGTATCATCGAAGTAGTCAGAGTTAGCAAGTAGGGAACTATGTCTTTAATTGTGTACTAAATTGGACATTAATAACAAACCTGTCCTCTAAGACTAAGAGACCCGTTTTTAATTAATTAATGGGAAATCCTGCATAACAACAGTGTTTTGAAGTATTAAGCTACTAAAACTTGGAAATAGAGGAGAAACAGTAGATTCAATGGGCACTAAATCGACTTTAAGTTTTGTAATTTTCATTGTTATCATCTGATTCATTCGCAGGCGACTGAAAATTCTTCCAATCATATAATTGCACTCACCTTCCACTGTCGAATCCAACGAAGTCAACGAACTGAGGCCAGGAGTTCCCACAAAATAAACCATTAGCCAACTACCATAGTAGGCGCTGAATCTCTGTTTTCTTTTTTCACTTTCTCGCAGAAAATTCACTTTCTCACTCTCGGCCTACTTGGACCTCGCACTGATATCACTGCAACCGGAGGGGAAGGATGCTGGTTGTACCGTTGATTTCGATGACACTCAAGCTGTAGAAGGCCATTCAGCGAACCCATTTCAAGCGGAGGCAAATAATCGGTCTGCCATATTTATCACTTCTCTTTTCTATTGCTTTCTTTTCACCAAAAAAAAAACTGAATCTCACTTCCGTTCTTTTTGCTTGGAATCTCCGCGCTTCGTTTGCCGCTGCCGATAAGTGGCAGTTGACAACGGACACAGAAAGAAAATGTACACAAAAACGCACTAAAGGTTTTCACCGCTTTCGGTGGTGATTTTTTCCTTCTATATTCTCATAGATGCCAATCAATCGATTCTGCCACCAGCTGTTTCACTTTTGTTGGTTTTTTTTTCTTTTTCTTTTTTCTTGAATGGGGGGAAAACTCACCGCTTTCGGTTCCACTTGGATGGCTGTTGTCGTTGTCACTTCCGTTGGTTGGTTGGGCCCACTTTTTCTACCACTTAGCTGTTGCTTGGAGTTGTTCCGAAGAGATGAGTTTGTTATTGTTTTTAATCGTTTAAATTGGTTCAAGAAGCAAACAATCCAAAGCAAACGATTGTTTGGAAAAGTTTTCCTTTTTGTTGTTGTTTTTTTTTTAGATCTGAAAAGGGAATAAGAAGGATAAGCGGAAAAATTAATGTTTGGTTTAAATTGAATATTCTATTCGTGGCATTTCAAGGTTTTAAACAATAACCTTGAAATGCCCGCTTAGTAATGAAACAACATAATTTGTGTCTATTCCGGATCTAACTAAAGGGCATTTTTTATATTTTAATAAAAAAATACGAAACGGATTATCCATTGTGATTTTGAAGGAATTCTAGAACTTTTCCCTCAATACGACCTATCAAGCGGCGCACAACGGTTTCGCCTACTGTTTTCTCTTCATAAAGGGTGTCCCACATATAATTGACGCTATAGAAAAAAAACGGAAAAAATGCTATAGAAAATTACCCAATGGGTATTTTTTCATGAAAATTTGGGTAGAAATAGTTTAGATTATTTTTATTGTTATTGTGTTTCTACTGCTGTCAGTTTTTCGAAAATTGAAAAAAATGGCGTCACCCGAAGAGCAACGTCGTGAATTGATTTTGACAAGTACCTGTAAAATCTTCAGCTCTCTTATCGAGACATCGGAAAACAACTCGGAATCGTGCAGTCAACGGTGAGTCGTGTAATTAAATGTTACTGCTGAATTTTGAGCATCAATTGGAAGGAGAAATGCGTTCAGAATGCATGTTCTATTAGTGATCAGAATCACAAGCGCGTCGTGAAAGCGTTTAAGCGGAATCTCAATACTTGATATTGTTCTTTCCTTGTATTCTCCCATACGCGGGGTAACGATCTGTGATGATGTTGTTTTTGAGAAGGAAATAATTTCTCATCACCATGAGGCTCTAGGAGTAGACAGCATTTTTTTTGCTAGAAGAAAGTTGTGAAGAGAAAGTATTGATAGTTCCGTTAGCTCACGGCAGGCTGTGGAAATTGAATAGAAGTAGTTTGAAATTGAGCGGAGGGCATTTTGAGGTAGTATTCCGAAACAGGAAACACAGACTTTTGCCAAGCATCCCCATGCGGGGTAGGTCAAGGCGTGATCGAATACACCACCTTGACTGGCAAAAATCTGTGCACTTGATCGTGCTCATATACTACCGATAGCTTTTTTAATAGTTCTAACGAACTGTCTACTTTTACTCCCAAATCCCCTACATGGGAGAGAAACTATTCCCGCTCCTTTTGGGTTTATTTTTGGCATACGACTTCTGCTTTGTTAGAATTTCAGTAATTTGACCAACATCTGCGATCTAAATTCTAACAACTTCTGTTATAAAAACAGCGTAACTGAATATCAAAACTTGAAATAATTTTGTTGTTCCCTTTTGGTCGGGTATCTGTTACATAAAGATAGTCTCTGTTAGGTTTAGTTCACTTTTACGGGTTAGTTCAAACTTAAATTCTAGCGACAGAATCCATCTCCTTCCAACATTTAAATGATACGCAAATTTGTGCGCCTTTGTATAGAAAGAACGCTGGTTTTGTCTGTAATTTTTGGCGATTCTCTATACCCCTTCCTCTTTTGCTATACTCACTCAAGCAGACTGGTCACCAGCTTTGTAGCCAATATTTGAAGTTTAGTCACATGCAATAAAGGTCCACTCAAATCGGTTTTCGCTAAATAAAGGGTGTTCCGATAAAAATGTGTGTGAGTCGATCAAAGTTTTTATTAATAAGTAAAAATCTTTTTCTTTTTCCAGTTCAGTTAATACAGAATACAGGAGAAATATTCAGCTAAGCTTTCTTTTTACCTAATGTGAACTGCCGGGTCTTTCGTTTAATACCTGCCATAAGTTTTTGTACAGTCTCCTTGTCCACTTTATTCGCTGCAGAACGCCAGTTTGCCTTGAACTGTTTCTCGCTCACTACAGCTTTTTGAGTCTTCTTAAGGTTCTTGACTATGGCCCAATATTGTTCGATTGGGTGGAGCTCTGGCGTGTTGGGAGGGTTCTTGTCCTTGGGCACCACTTGAACGTTGTTGGCAGCATACCACTCCGTGGCCTTTTTTCCGTAATGGTAAGATGCCAAATCCGGCCAAAATAGAACGGAACAATTGTGTCGCTTCAGGAAAGGCAGTGGGCGTTTTTGTAGGCACTCGCTCAGATAAATTTCCTGGTTGACGGTTTCAGTCGCAATGTAAACGTTACTCTTCTAGCTACAGGTACAGATAGCCTGCCACACCAGATATTTCTTCGCGAACTTTGACAATTTAATGTGCTTGAAAATATCTGCCACTTTTCCCCGTCCGGTTGTCGTATAAAATTCCTGTACAGGAAGCTGTTTAAAGCCTGTCTTGACATAAGTTTCATCGTCCTGTACAACTTTCGCGTTCGTGCTTTGGCCGACGTGTTTTGTTTATCGTCGCGATTTGAAGTCACCACTTTCTTGTAAGTCGACAGTCCAGCTCGTTTTTTAACTCTATCCATGGTTGAAGGCACCACTCCCAGCTTCTTTGCGACATCTCGGACGAAGCGGTTGGGGTTCCACTCGAAACAGCGGGCAACTCTTTTTTTTTCGTCTTTGTGCGGCTTTCGATTTCCCCCCGATCCAGCTTTCCTGGCTGTCGACAAACGTTCACTGAACACTTTTAATACGTTGGTAACAGTTGATTTCGCCAACTGAAAAGATCGTGAGAGCAGTTTGGGTTTTCGTCATGCACGTGCAAAATTTTGATGCGTTGCTTCTCTTCCTTTGACGACATTTTGATAACTGAAGTGCTAATCTCAAAATCAAAATAGAGGCATGATGCTACACGCACACATCTTTAAAATGAGGGGTGTGCAAAATATTTGATTGCACGATGAAAGGAAATGCGTCAAGTTTAAGTAGACCAAACTTTGACCGAAACACCCTTTATTCGCGTCGTTTAGTGATCAGTGTTTATTGGTTCCAAAATTACGTCCGTAATTTACCCCCTTTCAGAACAGTCTCGTTTTGCGATTCAAACAAATGTTAGTTCATAGCGAACAGGACGATAAATCATAGATTATTTTTTCTAACTGGCCTTGATGCTCTTTTCAGCAAGGTTTCGTCTGCTCTCAATTTATCATTTAAGAAGCACTTTCACAGTTATTAATCTACAGCTTTCAATACGAACACTAATCTATAACTTGTATGTCCATGATACTCTATGGTAAGGTAAGTCAAAGCAATTTTCACCCCAACTGAGCTATATGAGGCCCCATAGATAGCATATAATTTCCTAATCATACTTGCATCAGTTTGCCAATACCATAAGCTTTGAAACTAATCTTCTATTACTAGTTAACTGGATGTTAAAATAAAATAATACACTTGCGAACTTACCCGATCAAACTGAACATGAACGGCAAATATCCTTCATCCCATCAAAAGTAACCACAAAGTCAGCACATTTTCCCCGCAGTATACTAAACACTCTCTGTTAATCTTCGATTAAAGTTGTTCGATTATCACCAACACTGTATTAAGACTTTCCCCTTTTATATACACACAACAAAGTATCACAATTCCCACAACCGCAGCAACACTCACAGCAAAACTTCCAGCCAGTTGGTCTCCTTGTGCTTGTGCGGAATTCCCAAGCAAACTACCGTTGTCACCTAATTGGATTTTAAGCCAACGACCGTACGCAACGTTTTGCGGCTGATTACATGGATACTTTCCAACATTTTCGCACCACTCGCAGCACGGTTTCTGGTCTCCTTCAAGGTTTGCCTATTAAAAATGCACGAGCAAGAATTGCACCCCCTCCAATCTTCCGAGCCATCCGGCAATGCTCTACTATATCAAACGAATTGTTGCTTCCCGGCCTCTGACAAAGGACGGTTCCATGAACTCACTAGGAAACTACTACTACGTGGATAAAAATCTGCTACTTCACCATACGTAATTACCACTATCACGCTATCATTACCTGTCACCGATAACGGCAATCGAAAGGGCACTCTACGTAAGCGGAAAGCTTTTTGTTTTGTTTTGCTTGCGCACTAATCTAGTCGAACATCTATTGCAATTGAAACATCGATCTCGAAACAATCAACCGAACATCAAAATTTTCCGAACTCAAATCGACACAGAAACTGCAATCACGAATCTATGGATCTTCCTCCCACTAACCGTTTCTTTCGCGTCTTTCGCAACCTCACTTGGCCACCAGCGACGGTGTGGTGGCGCGGATTCCCGAACTGGATTTCAACCGGAAAATCAAAAGTAAATCAACTGCACATTCAGGGGTGCAACAGTCGTTTCACGGCCACACTTTCACACGCGTCGTGTTCGGCGTCGTGTTCCAAACAACACTAACCGATCGTCAACGGCTAAACGCTTTCACCCACCCATTGTGCATCATCGATGGAACCCATCTTTCCTCGACAACGATGACGACGACGACGACGACGACGACGACGATGATGATGTTCTCGGGCGGAAAACAGACGGCTCTTTTCCACCCCCACACGCGTGAGCCATGCTCGGCAAGATGTGCTCTCACTCTCTGTTATGGTACCCGTCTCGATTCTCACGGTGGCGCTTGCTTGCACTCAGTGGAACTCACCGTTAGAAATGTGCTCATCGGGCTCCCACCAGAAGCACCACCATGCAGAACTGGAGTTGGGTTTTCGGAATCCATGTGCAGTCAACGGGTTTGTTCCAGATTCTGATGCTAAAAATAGACCGGAAGCCAGGCGATGCCACTGCAGATGAAGTTCAAGGGTGATGTGGCGGCAGTCAAGGTGAAAATAGTGTGCTGCATGTTCGCAAAAGAAGTTGAATGCGCGCTTCCGTGAACTCCATCAACAGGTGTTCGATTGTAAATTGATCGTTCGCTATTTGCATGCGTGGTTGCAGCCGACATCCTATTCTAGGGCATAGAACGTGTCAAATGAGATGTTTCTTTCAAAGGAAAACAGTTTACGTCTCGGTTTGACAGTAAATGTTGTACTGAATCAAATTGCACCACTTTTAAATGGCAGTTTCTTTTTACCAGTTGAGTATTTTCTATTGAAATTTTGGTTGGAATTAGTTCAATGTGTATTTGTTTGCGCTGTGTTAGTTTCACTCACAGATGTGCGATCCTTGCAAAGATGGAGTCAGAAGAACAGCAGCGGCGCAAAGAAATCTTGCGCTCGTACCTCGAAAGAAAAAAGAAGAAGAAGAATAAAGAAGTTCCATAAACGCTTCTGTCATTTCGACGAATATAGACTGTTCCAGAAAGTATAAGCACGCTTTCAAAATAACAAAAAAGTTCTGTTTTTTTTAGTTTTAATAATTTTATTTGGCAAATCATATTTGTATTTGTGTTTTATATGATATTGTACTGTCGTTTAATCAAAATATTTAATCACAGCCAAGACTCCTAACTTTTCCATGAACATGACCACAATGGTACTTCCCACCATATTGACCACTTTTGGCCAATCTTTTTAAAATTTTTGGATGCCGTCCGCTGGTTTTATGATTTTTCGAAGCTTCTTCGGTTAAAGCCCAAAAAGCCTCGATTGGCCGTGCCTCCGGGCAGTTCGGCGGATTCTTGTCTTTCGGCACGAAACATACATTTTGACTTTTGTACCATTCTAAAGTGTCCTTTGCGTAATGACATGACGCCAAATCAGGCCAAAACACTACTTGACCTTCGTGCTGCCTGATCATCGACAATAGTCGCTTCTGGAGACATTCCTTAACGTATTTCTGAGTGTTCATCGTCTCCGTTGTGATGTACGGACTAGATGTTTCACCACACTCGCATATTGCCTGCCAAACGATAACCTTCTTACCGAATTTTTCGGTAAAAATTGGTATAGAATTGTGGTCCGGGAAGCGTTTTGTAATCTAGTTTCACATACGTTTCATCGTCCATTATTAAACACCAGAATTTCTACACAATAACGAATCGTAGAGTTTGCAGGCCCGTGGTTTCACGGACGCGGCCTGTTTTGGGTTCCTTTTGGGTTTTTTCTGCTTCCGGTATGTTTTTAGCCCAAGTCTTTCTTTGGCACGCATGACGTTACTCGACGAGGTCCCTAGTTTTTTCGCAACATCCCGAACGAAAGTCGCTGGTTTTCGCTTGTAGGCATCCCTGATCTTTTTATCGATATCCGGACTAACAGGACCGGATTTTCGACCACTCTTCGGCGCATCTTCAAACGTACACTGTTCTCTATGTTTTCGAATCGCAGATCGTACCGTTCCGACGCTTACACCCTCTTCCTTGGCCAACGTTCTCAAGGAGAGTCCACTCATTTTGATAGGTAACACAAAACTGAGCACATTTTTGATGCTATGTCATTCAGAAATGTGCAAACAAAAGGACGCAGCTAAAACATGTTGAAATATTTCATTATATTCAAAGTAACCGTTACAATAAGGTGAGCTTATACTCTCTGGAATAGTCGTTAAAATAATCATCTTTAAATAATTGGCTAAGCATAGTTGATAAAAAAAAAATAACATGAATTAGAGATTGAAATTCACTTATATTAACGAACTTAGAAGATTTTGTTCGAATCAAGTTTTAAAAAACTTATAAAGTTTATCCAAGTAATCCAAAAATGTTCACAAAAAGCTTTTTTGTCATCTTCGTTATCGCTTGGAAGCAGGGCCTTGTATCGTCGAAGCATTAAAATGAAAATGAATCCCATTTGAATTCATTTCACTCCACTTCCACCAGCTTTCGTGTAGTGAATAAATCTTACCTTCACCGATTCTCTCCCAATTTACTTCCTGTGAAATGTGAGTAAGTTTAAATTCATTTGCGATCTAAAGGGTGTCCACGATGAAATTGCCACACACAAAATTGATTCACAAAATTCGAGTTTTCATCCGATTGCCATCAAATTTTCAGGGATTGAGAAATAACTATTAAACTTCATTTTAACATTTTACTCGTATTTTATTTACTGTCCATAGGCAAATGCCCGCACCTTGGCCTTAGCCCCGGCCATAAGATTCTGCACAACCTGTGAATCAACCGTTTTTTGCATGTAAACCCATACTTTCTTCAGTTCCTCGACTGTCTTCACTACCTTAGGTCGTTTAAGAAGGTGCTGCTTCATAATCGCCCAGTACTTCTCGATGGGGCGGAGCTCCGGAGTGTTGGGAGGGTTGAACATTTTCGGCACGAAATTGACCTTATTGTCCGCATACAACTTCAGCACGTCCTTGGAGTAGTGGCATGAGGCCAAATCCGGCCAGAAGATTGTTGGGACGTTGTGGGCCTTCAGGAGAGGAAGCAGCCGCTTCTGGAGGTACTCTTTTATGTACACCTGTCCGTTCATCGTGTCCTGGGTCACGAAAGGTACACTCCGCTTCCCGCACGTGTAGATGGCTTGCCAAACCAGGAATTTCTTCGCAAATTTGGACATCTTCTGAGTGCGGACATGCTCCGGAACGCTGAACTTATCCTTGGCCGTGAAAAACAGGCTGCCGGGGATCTGTTTGAAGTCGGCCTTCACATATGTTTCGTCGTCCATGATGCAGCATTCAACTTTCGTCAGCATGTTGAGGTACAACTTCCTGGCACTGGTTTTGGCGGACTTGTTCTGCTTCTCGTCGCGATTAGGGGCCTTTTGTACCTTGAACGTTCAAAGCCCAGCCTTAGTTTTGGCCTTCTGGACAAAACTTCGGCTTAGGTGCAGCTCTTAGCCACATCCCGAACGAGGCGTTCGGATTTCGGTTGAAGGCCCCAACTACGCGGTTGTGATTTTTGGTGTTGTACGGAATACTTTTTCCTTCACTTCTGGGCTTCCGATCGGTGGTCAACCGTTCCTCGAACCGCTTAATCACTCGCGACACCGTGGAATTCGCGATTCTCAACGTTTTAGCGATGGAACGATGCGAGAGATCCTTGTTCTCGTGATGAATGCGCAAGATTTTATCACGCACAAGCTGTTCTTTCGACTCCATTTCCGCGAGTTTTGATCACAGGACTTTAAAACTTGCAGGATGTAAATAATGCACTATGAACTAAATTCACCCAAATTTTCATTAAATTCTTAAAAAAAAAGTTAGAGCAATTTCATAGTGTGTCAATTTCATCGTGGACACCCTTTAGCCACCGTCGCACAGTGGGACGAAATAAAAAAAAAAAGAGGAACATGGATATTTGCGGTGAAACTTTTGTTGCCTTCTACAATGTTTCTACATTTCTTGAGTACTTTATTTTTGTGTTAACAAATTTGATTTAAGGGGTGTATACATCTGGATAAAAAAAATAACTTTTTTGTTTCTGGTTCAAATTGATAACCATGTATTGAAACATTCCATATTAGGTCATTTCATGAAACTTTATAGAAGACAACAATTGTCTATCTCTTAACTGGACGAAGTTATAGGGTGAAAAAGGAATGAAAAATGTAATACCCCCTTAAAACTCGTTTTTTTATCAAAACTTTTTTATATGAATTTTCCCATTTTTTTAATGATTTACAAAGTTTTAGGTATTTTGAAAATACACTGTTTTGTAAAAGACAACTAATCATTATCTCTTCATTTAAAGGAGCGAACAAAAAGGACTTACGATTGGAAACTTGGTACGTGGAACTGCCGATCTCTCAACTTTATTGGGAACACCCGCATACTCGCCGACCTACTGATGGACCGCGGGTTTGGCATCGTAGCGCTGCAGGAGGTGTGTTGGACAAGATCCATGGGCATGTGCAGGTTGAGGGTCAAAGGCCGACTTCAGCATAATCAACGTGCACAGCCCTTACTCCGGAAGCACTGATAATGACAAGGACGCATTCTACGCGCAGCTCGAACGTCAGTACGACCGCTGCCCGAGCCATGACGCCAAGATCATCATAGGAGACTTTAACGCTCAGGTAGGCCAGGAGGAGGAATTCAGACCGACGATTGGAAAGTTCAGCGCCCACCAGCTGACGAACGAAAACGGCCTACGACTCATTGATTTTGCCGCCTCCAAGAACATGGCCATTCGTAGCACCTTTTTCCAACACATCCTCCCTTATCGGTACACCTGGAGATCACCACAGCAAACGGAATCGCAAATCGACCACGTTCTGATTGACGGACGCCACTTCTCCGACATTATCGACGTCAGGACCTATCGTGGCGCTAACATCGACTCCGACCGCTACCTTGTGATGGTCAAACTGCACCCAAAACATTCCGTCATCAACAATGTACGGAACCGGCGACTGCCACGGTACAACCTAGAGCGACTGAAGCAACCGGATGTCGCCTCGGCAGCGTTGCCAGACGAGGGCGATCTCGATGTGGCCCCTATAGAGGACTGCTGGAGTACAGTAAAAGCAGCCATCAATGACGCAGCCGAGAGTACCATCGGGCACGTGGAACCAGGTCGACGGAACGAATGGTTCGACGAGGAGTGCAGAGCGATTCTAGAGGAGAAGAATTCAGCGCGGGCGGTAATGCTGCAGCAAGGAACCCGGCAGAACGTGGAACGTTATAAGCAGAAGCGGAAACAGCAGACCCGCGTCTTTCGGGAGAAAAAACGCCGCCTGGAAGAAGCGGAGTGCAAGGAAATGAATCTGCTGTGCCGTTCTCAAGAAACACGGAAGTTCTACCAGAAGCTCAACGCATCCGGAACGGCTTCGTGCCGCGAGCCGAAATCTGCAGGGATAAAGAAGAGAAGAGCCTCCTGACGGACGGACTTTAGGTGATCGAAAGGTGGAAGCAGCATTTCGATGAGCACCTGAATGGCGTGGAGAATGTAGGCATGACCAAGGCAACGGAGGAATCGACTACGTCAGTGCAGCAGAGGAAGGAAATGATCCAACTCCCACTCTGAGGGAAGTTAAGGATGCCATCCACCAGCTCAAAACCAACAAAGCAGCTGGTAAAGATGGTATCGCAGCTGAATTCATCAAGATGGGTCCAGAAAAGTTGGCCACCTGCTCGCAACGGATGATAGCCAGAATCTGGGAAACCGAACAGCTACCGGAGGAGTGGAAAGAAGGGGTTATCTGTCCCATACATAAAAAAGGCGATCATTTGGAATGTGAGAACTTCAGATCGATCACAATTCTGTATGTGCTATCCCAGATCATATTCCGTCGTCTATCACCTAAAATGAATGAGTTCGTGGGAAGTTATCACGCCGGCTTTATTGAAGGCCGATCGACAACGGACCAAATCTTCACCGTAAAGCAAATCCTCCAGAAATGCCGTGAATACCAGGTCCCATCGCATCACCTCTTCATCGACTTCAAGGCGGCATACGACAGTATCGACCGCACAGAGCTATGGAAAATTATGGAAGAAAACGGCTTTCCTGGGAAGCTGACCAAAGTCATCAAAGCAACGATGGACGGTGTGCGTAAGGGTTTAGGGTGAACTATCCAGTTCATTCGAATCTCATCGGGGACTGCGACAAGGTAACGGACTCTCATGCCTTCTATTCAATATCGCTCTGGAAGGTGTAATGCGACGAGCCGGGCTCAACAGCCGGGGTACGATTTTCATGATATCTGGTCAATTTGTGTGCTTTGCGGACGACATGGACATTATCGCAAAAACATTTGGAACGGTGGCAGCGCTGTACACCCGCCGAAAACGCGAAGCATGGTGGTGAATGCGTTGAAAACAAAGTACATGTTGGTAGGCGGAACCGAACACGACCCGATCCGCCTAGGAATCCGCCTAATGTCACGATAGACGGGAATACCTTCGAGGTGGTGGAGGAATTTTGTCTATTTACCTCGGATCCTTACTGACGGATGACGGAATTCGTCCCACTGAGCGACGTGGTGAACGACCGTGAATCAACTTCGTTGAAATTGGTTTGATTTCCACCGAGCAGTGGTTGGAGAACACAACAAAAAAAAAAAATGCGTGCCAGTGTTGCTAGAAGTATTGTCATTTGACGATGCACGCATTGCTGTAACTTCGCTCGACAAAAAGCTCCCCGAACTGGCAGCGTATTTCTGTTTGATACTGGTGTGACTTATTGAAATTGCACTTGTTGGATTCGCACTTGAGCTGTGAACATAACAGAAAACGCGTGAATGTAATTCGATATCAGCAATTTCATTTGATAAAATGCTCAAAAGTGCTTGAACTACTACATCTAATGCACTTTTTCTGGTATTAAAAATAATGAATACCTCAGCAATGAATATGATTCCGCACATATTGCATGAATTTCAATTGTCCTGCTTCATAGCCAGTTGACACCGAAGACTAAAATAAACACCGATGATTGAGAGGCTAAGTTAAAAATGATTGTTTGAAGATTGTTTTGCTAATGCTGACTAAGAAGGGGCTGTCAAAAGAAGATAATGTGATTCAATTGAAAGGGATTAATGTTAAGTTAATCATCACACGATGAATGTCAATTGAATGTGAAATTGTATGATCCTGGTTGTTTATAAAAAATATGATTCAATTTCATATTTATCTTTGGTTAGGGCTCCTCCAAATGTTTCACCTTCGTTGTCACTTTCCCTTTTCTTTTTTTCTGTTATCTTTAATTTTAACATATGTTTCAAACAATTCGATACCTTTTCCCTTATGGCTTTCATCATGTTCTTTGGTGATATCACAATCTTCATTTACAACACATTTCTTTCCTTCGCTTCCTTCTATTTTTCTCCAACATGTTCTGTTTCTTTTCCGTCGTCTTCTTCTCCATCATGTTTTTCCTCGTTCCTTTCTTCTGCTTCGTCTTTCTTTCCGTCATACTCTTCTTAGTTTTTTCCCTTTTCATTATCTTCCTGTCTATCATCTTTTTCTCAGTTAACGTTTGCATTTGAAAAAAATGGACAAAAATTGACGATTTTTAATGGGTTTAACTTCACCCGCACTGGCAAAACTACTCATGCAGCATCAATCAACCCACGAGTCAGCAGACAAAATTTGACAGCTCTATCAGTCGAACTCTAACCGTGATGGCAAAAAAAGAAGTGAAGCAACTCCCTTCAGAAGTGTGCGCGTTCAAAGAACGGCACCCTGCCGCGTCGAAAACGGACATTGTGCGGTACTTTGTGGACGCCGGATACGCCCGTTCCGGCATCTATAACATCTTGACACTATTAGACAACAATCAGAGCATCGAAAGAAGCCCGGTTCCGGACGGCCGACGACCCTGAGTGAAAAGAAGTTCCCAAGGATTCTGTAGAAGAAGACCGAGGGAAAAGTGGCTACATCTGACTGACAACTGACCAAACAAGTGAAAAAGTACCTGGCGAACATGAACATACATGTCAGGAAGCGGAAGTCACGTCCACTGGTTTCGGAGCTGCAGGCAATGACGCAGTGGCAGCGGCTGAATAAGATGGTCAACTCAATTTTCACACACCAAGTTCTCCAAGCTGACTCCCACTCTTCTTTCGCTCCGGACTGGCCGTGAACGGGGAAGTTTATAGTACAAAATGCCTGCCAGCAGTTACGTCGTTCATCAAGAAATACCATAAGAGCGAAGACGCGTTGATCTGGCCGGTCCACTACTCGAAGCGATCGTTGGAGGAGATGGAGCGGCTGAATATCGATGTGGTACCTATAGTGTCGGGTATTCGGATATGCGAAGTACGGATAACAACCACGCCGTTCTGTAGTCAACTATCAACTATCAACTAACTGTGTATTCTATCTCGCTTTATCAACAAGTTTATACAATGGTTCTATGGATATGTGTATGTACGGTCAACTGAAGTATCTCAACTACGCTAGAAAATAACCCAACTCTAAATGTTGGTTTAAGCGTTGATACGATTCAAGACACGAAAAACAAGGGTAGATAGTGGAGATTCCGAACGACATGACTGTCCAGCCAGTACAACAAGCATATCGTCGAGCTCCGATTTCATTGGAGGAGTGTATCTTCGAGAAGTTGCAGTATCTTTTGAAGAAAGACATGATCGAAAAGGTAAAGGTACCGTCTCCGTGGGTATCACCGCTTGTACCTGTGTTGAAGGAGCCAGGAGAAATTAAACTATGCGTGGACATGAGACAAGCAAACCAAGCTGTTCTGTGTGAGAACCATCCATTTCCGGTTGAAGAATTGTTAGGAAGAGTTAACGGGGCAATCAAAGTGGACGTGAAGGAGGCTTATCATCGGCTAGAGTTGTCTGAAGAGTCAACGGTGATTACAATATCACGAAATATGGGTTGTTCAGGTAAACCTCTTATCCTGGATTTGTTGTTAACATTCTGGTTAACATTTTTTGCTAGAACACAGTTGTTAAGAGAAAGTATTGATAGTTCCGTTAGCGCACGGCAGGCTGTGAAAATTGAGTAGAAATAGTTTTTGAAATTGAGCGGAGGGCGTTGTGAGGTAGTATTTCGAGCACTCGACACTGAAGAAGTCTGTAAGTAGCAGACGAAATAGGCCTATCTGTCAAAAGATAAGCTCATAGTGGAATTAAATGGAATTTGCTCGCGAATTCTAGCGAAAATTTAAAAAAGTGTTTCAAGGTTTAATTTTTTATTTTTTAAAAAGTGATCAAATGAAGTGTTAAATTTTAAATTCTCCTAGTTTCCCAATCACAATCGTTCTACTAATACGCTCAAAAAAGTTTTTTTTTTAAAATAGTGTTTAAAAAAAGTGAAAGTGATCTACTGAAGGCTACGTGGGTTCCCCGTGTCTTCTTAAGGTAGATACCAAATCCTCCCTATCACCAACGATTGCATGGACGTGGCCAGGTGAGCGATTGAGGAGTGTCTTCGTGGAGATTATTGCGTAAAGAAACGTATCAAAAACTGGTTTTCGTTTCATGGTGGCATGCAATGTCTCCAACGAATTATTCCTCATCGTAGCTCCATCCACGAGGTGTGCAAACGTCAATGCTAATGCTAATGCTAATGCTAATGTCAAGACGAGCATGACAGGAGGGTTGAAGCGTTGCTGGTGCGGTTTGATGAATACGGCTTTTTTTTTTGAACAAGCACGATTGCATTTTTAACGTTGAAAGTTTGGAATTTCTCGGTCATCACATATCTACGGAAGGCATCACACTAACAGAAAGTAGGGTAACTGCAGTGAAACAATTCCGGGAACCTGGAAACGGAGCTGAGCTGAGAAGTTTTTTTAGAACTAGTGACCTATGTGGGACGATTTATTCCTAACTTGGCTTCAAAAATAGACCCCTTGCGAACTTTACTGAGGGCTGGAAATAAATTTTAATGGACATCTAAAGAACAAGCAGCATTCGATAAAATTAAATCAGCATTCTCTGACATCCAAAATCTTGGGTTTTTTTATCCACGGGACTAAAGTATTCTTGTCACCGATGCTAGTCCATTTGGGCTAGGAGCTGTCGTGCTTCAGGAAGCAACTGATGGAGAAAGACGAATTATAGCATATACAAGTAAATCGTTGTTTGACTTGGAACACAAGTATTTGCAAACCGAACGAGAGGCCCTAGGACTTGTTTGGGAAGTGGAAGTGAAAGTCAGCTGTACTCAATGGGTACCAAATTTAAGCTGGTAACAGACTGTAAGCCCCTCCAGTTTTTGTTTGGCCAACGATTCTAAGCCCTGTGCACGGATAGAACGATAGGTGCTTCGGTTACAATCCTTCAACTTCAAGGTAGTTTACGAGCCCGGCATCCCAAATTTAGCGGATGTCCTATCAAGGCTTTCTCTGCCAGAATCACAACCGTTTGATATGGGAGGAGAAAAATACATACAAATGCTGATCAATATGTCAGCTCCAATAGCACTTCCATCAGAGGAAATAGTTGCTGAATCGCATAAGGACGAGCAAATAAAAAGAGTTATTGAAGTGTTGATCTCTGGGAGTTGGACAGATCTCTCTAAAGTTTTTAAACCGTACTCAGCAGAGTTGTATCAAGTAGAGTGAGTTTTGTAGAAAGTCATCCCGGAATGGAAGTAATA
Organism: Aedes japonicus; assembly: GCA_034211315.2. Taxonomy (NCBI): domain Eukaryota; kingdom Metazoa; phylum Arthropoda; class Insecta; order Diptera; family Culicidae; genus Aedes; species Aedes japonicus. The sequence continues at coordinate 139,759 of JASCZW010005546.1, forward strand.
AAACGACGATTGTGACAGAAGGTGTGGTGGCCATGAAAGGATTATGAGGTGGAACATTTTGTAAAATCCTGCAAAGAATGCCTGTTGGTTTCATTGATAGGGCCACCAGAATCACTAGTACGAGAAAAGATACCCGACAAACCGTGGGTGCTTATTGCGGTGGATTTCATGGGATAACTTCCATCAGGTCATAACTTGTTGGTAATAGTGGCCTATTTCAGCAGGTTTATAGCGGTAGTCATCATGAAGGAAATAACGGCTCTACTTACAGTCTAGGCGCTCCGTTGAACCTTCTGTCGATACGGGGTTCCAGAGACAATGAAAACAGACAATGGCCGACAGTTTATGAGTGAAGCGTTACATGTTTTTTGTCAGGCATATGGGATTGAACTTCGAAAAACTACCCCATATTGGCCACAAGCAAATGGGGAAATGGAAAGGGATAATCGAAGCGGCTGCAGATAAGCCAAGAAACCAGGGACTCAGATTGGAAGTGGGATCTAAGGATGTACTTGCTTATGTACAATTCCACTCCTCGTTCAACAACAGGAGTTGCTCAGTCACTGTTGATGTTTGGCAGAGTATTGCGCGATAAATTACCGGCAGTTCCTCATTATGGAATGAAACTTGTTGAGGAAATCCAGGATAGGGACCGTGAAAAGAAGGCATAGGAAGCAGAATATGCAGATTGTCAACGTCAAGCCAAACCTAATTCACTTAACGAGGTAGACACGGTCGTGGCAAAGAAGTTAACGAAAGAAAACAAGCTAGCTATGAGGAGCTAACGGTATTAGATCGTCACGGCGCAGATCTCAAGATGCACTCTAAGGAAACAGGAAGGGTGTTCCATCGCAACGTGTCTCATTTAAAATGAATGGAATTGCAACCAGGTGGCGATTCAATCTTGACTACATGTGATGTGGAAATGACCCATATGCATAATGGTCTTCACAACAATCATGGCAATATAACGTCGATTGGCAAAACTAGTTGGGGAACGTCTTTTAATTATGTCACGCAAAAAATGACTTCTTATAACTCCCCCTGCGCCCCTTCTCACGTTTTTTTATATGGACCATCATTTTTTTTTGTATGGATAGCCAAGTTTTCTCAAAACACCTCCCCCCCCCTAACTGCGTGACATTATTAATGGACCTTCCCTTGGTGACTGAGTCTCAATAGCAGAAATTCATTTCAACGCTTCAAAAGAAGAAAACCCATCCCAGTATGTATTCAACAGCAAAAGTGCAATCAGGAAGTGAACACAAATCAAAACTCAGCCAAGCTTCGGTATGCAAATCCAAGTAAGCCAGAAAATGATTGCAATCATCCATTACTGGCATATTTCTCCGTCGTTTGGTAATGGCATGCCTAACAGCAAAATAACAACAATCCGCTCAGTCATCATCATCGCACCCATCAGCGGAGAGCCACATTTTCGCCATTATCCTTGCTGTGCAAAATCAATCATGACACTTCACTTTCTGGTCGTTTTCTCCGCCCACCCGATTTATAGCTGCAGTCCAAGAAGTAAGCCGACTGGTAACGAACGACACCAACAACCAACCATCGACGGTTTGCATGCCATATTTTTTTTATTTTTTTTTTGCCAAACTAAATGTATACATGTTATTCATAACCTTATGCTTTCCCCCATTCCGTTCTATTATGCATGCATAACCTTTTTTCTCCGACCATCTTTCTTACCCTTTCGTGTCCCCGTGAGCTGGAAAGGCAATAATGTGAAAGCCAAGAGACACCGGCCAGCCCAGCCAGGTGGTCCGAAATGTGTATAGGTTGGAGCACGAATATATGCCATGTGTTCATGGGTACAAGGTACGATAACTGAGACATACCAGGAGAAAAATTGAATCCGGAAAGCAACTCCCGTCCCGTGGCATTCCGTGTTCCTACGATCAATGGCTGGGAAAACTTATTTTCAGTGCTTTTTTCCATTTATTGCATCAAAATGCCGGCAAATATCGTCGAGGGATGAAACAGGCGGTAAGCGATATTGTAGCTGGCGAACGGAGATATATTGAATCAGATGGGTTCTTTTGTTGACGGCGAGCTAGAATCCTGAGCAGCAGGGCAGAATACCTCAAAGGCCTCTCGTAAGAGTGTCGTCTCTTATGTCGTCTCCGGTGGCTTATGTTGGCATTCTCGGAACACGTTACGTTCGGAATGGGGCTCCAGTGGTGAAAAATGACATGCTTCGAGAGTCAGAGAGAGACAGAGAGTATATTTCATATTATTATATGATTTACCTCGGGTCCTCCCGTAGCTCAGTCGGCAAAAGCTCAGCTACGAAGCAACACCATGCTGAAGGGGAGGCTGGGTTCGATTCCCGGTCTGGTGTGGGAATTTATCGTTAAGCTAAATTTATCGACCATCTGGGCATAGGATGTGAACGTAATTGTCACATTATCATACTATTGCTAAAATGGTACAGGCATCTAAAGCTCTTAATTAATAACGATAAGCTAATTGTGATAAGCAACTTGTTTAAAATGAGCATGATTGGCTGCCAGAGGTTGCTACTCCGTTATTGTCAGATCAGATGTATTTACACTAAGAACAAACAGTTGATGAGATTTTGGATCGATTGAAACCAACACTGGTTTACTTGTTCCAAGACTAGGGTTACCGGCGAGCATGGTAAATAAATGATAACGATTCGCCATTCGAAGCCATTTGCAAATCGCATCAAACTAGAAAAATTCACTCGGCACATAGTGCGACTTAATTTCTCGGCAGTTGGTGTTAGAAGAAGGAAGAAGCAATGACGGTTAGCGTGATGTATTGACATATTGGATACTCACGGTGAGTTCCAACATGCGCAGGGTTGTCACATGATGTTCAGCGCAGGTGACACTCATACAAAGAGCTTAAGCTTATTAAAGACCTTACATTACAGCACGGAATACCACCGGGAAGCAGCTTTATTGTTTTCTTTTTTCAGTGATCACTCGACCACTCGTGCCACCGAACAATATATAACCGAAACAATAGATAACGCGATATGCCCGACTAGCAAAATGAGCTGAGTCAATAGTTAAGCATCGACACAGAACCGAATTCATACATCACGTATGCTCGATTGCAGTACTATTTCTGTTTCTCGTAACAGCCTGTGCAATTTGTACAGCTACGTTCTTCCAGAACTATTTTACTAGTAGAACTTATATTTGCAACAAGCACGTTGAACATCCTTTAGAGTAATCTATATCATAAATTATGTACAATTAAACGATTTGGCGACATTAGCGTCCCTTGAAGCATTTCGCGCCTTCTGGAAACTTTATACTTCTGTTGATTTCCAAGATCATCTTTTTAGCACCACCCGGGGGGACTTGGTCCTACACCCAATGATTTCATTATTTGTAATGCGCTCAACCAATGGCAATATTTTGTGAAATAGTGGGCGGAATAGTATAATTTCAAGTAACTCAATGCAGACGTCTACTTAATTTGGGAGATCGACAGGCAATCGGTGTGTAAGCACCTGGTACCTCATAGCAAGATGCTTAGAGGAGGACCGGAAGACTCGATGAGCTACCTAAACAAACTTAAAACATATATATTCGATAAATTAGTCATGAATTTCCTGAAAATTGATAGAATTCAATGAGATTATGGTTAATCCGGGTGAGGCGCCGCGTCGGTATAGATACCGCACTTTCGAGATCTTGTAGGAGAGACTTGATGTATTGTTGCGAGTGTTCATTTTGTGGCGTACACAAAAACGTAATTAGTAGCTGCTCGTTTTTATCAGCCAAAATAGTAATTAAGAATGTTGACATAAGGATGTATGGTTTTGACTCAAGAGTAACTTTTGAGAAGTGCTTATGTGCTTTTGATACAACAGTTTAAGAAAGGTAGTAACTCGGAAATCGTTTGTTTTAGAGAAAAGGAGTCTGAGAAGATCGAAATGTCCATGAAAAAATGTACACTGATGAAAAAAATTGACATGAGAAATTCATAAACACAACTAAAAACTCAAATTCTTAACAATCTATTTTTAATTTTAGTTAAATTTCACTGGTTTCATTGGGACAAAAAAAAACATTGCTTTAGAGGTAGACACAAATAATGTTAAAATTTCTTTCGTTATAGCAACTTCTGAAAATTTTTCATAACATTAATTTATGTTAATAAAAAGTACTATTCATCGCCAAAATATGATTTAACATCAAATTTATAGTCGGGTATGTGCCAATGAGGTCCGTAAAGGTAACCGTTTTCGATGTATTTTGAATTAAATTTCATGAGTGGCTACGAACTTAAGAAACACGCCCTTTTCATAAGTTATTCGAGATTGTCTATCATCATAGCTATGTTTGTTTCAACAAACATGGATATTAACGAGTGCAAAAACTGTCTGTCTGTCTGTCTGTCTGTCTGTCTGTCTGTCTGTCTGTCTGTCTGTCTGTCTGTCTGTCTGTCTGTCTGTCTGTCTGTCTGTCTGTCTGTCTGTCTGTCTGTCTGTCTGTCTGTCTGTCTGTCTGTCTGTCTGTCTGTCTGTCTGTCTGCCTGTCTGTCTGTCTGTCTGTCTGTCTGTCTGTCTGTCTGTCTGTCTGTCTGTCTGTCTCTGTCTGTCTGTCTGTCTGTCTGTCTGTCTGTCTGTCTGTCTGTCTGTCTGTCTGTCTGTCTGTCTGTCTGTCTGTCTGTCTGTCTGTCTCGTCTGTCTGTCTGTCTGTCTGTCTGTCTGTCTGTCTGTCTGTCTGTCTGTCTGTCTGTCTGTCTGTCTGTCTGTCTGTCTGTCTGTCTGTCTGTCTGTCTGTCTGTCTGTCTGTCTGTCTGTCTGTCTGTCTGTCTGTCTGTCTGTCTGTCTGTCTGTCTGTCTGTCTCCGTCTGTCTGTCTGTCTGTCTGTCTGTCTGTCTGTCTGTCTCGTCTGTCTGTCTGTCTGTCTGTCTGTCTGTCTGTCTGTCTGTCTGTCTGTCTGTCTGTCTGTCTGTCTGTCTGTCTGTCTGTCTGTCTGTCTGTCTGTCTGTCTGTCTGTCTGTCTGCTCTGTCTGTCTGTTCTGTCTGTCTGTCTGTCTGTCTGTCTGTCTGTCTGTCTGTCTGTCTGTCTGTCTGTCTGTCTGTCTGTCTGTCTGTCTGTCTGTCTGTCTGTCTGTCTGTCTGTCTGTCTGTCTGTCCGTCTGTCTGTCTGTCTGCCTGTCTGTCTGTCTGTCTGTCTGTCTGTCTGTCTGTCTGTCTGTCTGTCTGTCTGTCTGTCTGTCTGTCTGTCTGTCTGTCTGTCTGTCTGTCTGTCTGTCTGTCTGTCTGTCTGTCTGTCTGTCTGTCTGTCTGTCTGTCTGTCTGTCTGTCTGTCTGTCTGTCTGTCTGTCTGAACCTAATAGACTCGAAAACTATTGAACCGATCGGCGAGAAATTTTGTATGGAGGAGTTTTTGGGACCGGGAAAGGTTCTTAAGCTAGTTAAAAACCCCTCCCTTCTCTGAAAAGGGGGGCTCCAATATAAATGAAACACATATTTCTGCAGAACTCGAGAACTAATCAATCAAAGGATACCAAATTTAGCATGTGAGAGTTTTTAGAAGCTGAAAATGTTTATATGGGGGTTTGAAACCCCTCCCCTCTCCGAAAAGGGAGGCTCCCATACAAATGAAACAGAAGTTTCTGCATAACTCAAGAACTAATCAAGTAAATGGAAGCAAATTTTACATGTAGAGCTCTCCGGAAGCACGAAATGTTTCTATGGTGGTTCTAAAACCCTCCCCTCTCTAGAAGGGGGGGGGGGGTCTCATACAAATGAAACTGATATTTCTGCATAACTCGAGAACTCATCAAGCAAATGGAGCCAAATTTGGCATGTGGGTATTTTGGAGGCAATTAATGTTTCTACGGTAGTTTGAGACCCCTCCTCTCTCTGGTAGGGGGAGGGGGTTTCCATACAAAAGAAACACAAGTTTTTGCATAACTCGAGAACTAATCAAGTAAATGGTACCAAATTTTACAAGTGGTGTTTTTAAAGGTAAGAAATGTTTCTATGGTAGTTTGACACCCTCCGCCCTGTTAGAGGGGGCTCCTCGCCAATAAAACTCAAATTTCTGTATAATCGAGAACTAATCAAGCATATGGAACCATCATCAGTAGGAAGGTGGAGGAATGGTATGAAAATGCAACACAAATTTCTGCATAACTCGAGAACCAATCAAGTAAATAGAACAACATTTGGCAGGTGGAGCTTTTGAAGGCAAGAAATGTTTCTAAGGTGATTCTGAGGCCCTCCCATTCTGAAAGCAGGGCTCATATACAAATGAAACACAAACTTCTGCATAACTCGAGAACTAATCAAGCATATGAAACCAAGTTTAGCAGGTGGAGGTTTTTGATGAAGAAAAATATTTCTATGGTGGTTTGAGACCCCTCCGCCCTCTGGAAGGGGAGACTCCCATACAAATGAAACACAATTTTTAGCATAACTCGAGAGCCAATGAAGCAAATGCAACCAAATTTGGCATGTTGAGGTTTTTGGAAGCAAGAAATGTTTCTATGGTAGTTCTAGACCCCTCCCCCTTTTGAGGGTGGGGGGCTCCCATATAAATTAAACGCAAATTTCTGCATAAGTCCAGAACTAATCAAGTTAAGGAAACCACATTTGACATCTGGGGGTTTTTATAGGCAGGATTTCTATATTTCGTGGCAAGAAACCTTGAAGTGAGGAGCGTAGCTCCCATAAAAATTAAATTAGCACTAATCTAGCAAATTATACCACATTTGACAAATGGGGGTGTTGGAGATAGCATTTCTATCTATATATATAAAAATGAATTACTGTCTGTCTGCCTGTCTGACCCTTATAGACTCGGAAAGTTCTGAACCGATCAGGGTGAAAATTTGTAGGCAAGGGTTTTTGGGGCTGGGAAAGGTTCTAATGATTGTTTGAGACCCCTTCTCTCACTCAGGAAAGGGGGCTCACATACAAATGAGACACACATTTCTGCATAACTCGTGAACTAATCAAGCAAATGAAATCAAATTTGGCATGTGGGGGGTTTTGAAGGCAATGATTGTATGGTGGTTTGAGAAACCTCCCCCCTCTGGAAAGGAGGGCTCCCATACAAATGAAACACACATTTCTACCAGACATGAGATTTATCCAGGTTACTAAAACACATAGCGTGTATTTCTCTGGTAAGAAGCATGTTTTGATAGAAGTTTGAACCCCTGATTAGTCAAGAAATAAACTCAATCCAAAAATCAACCAAGAACGTGCCAGTTCTATTAGTTTTTATTTTTTATTTTTTTTTAGTTGCAAGCGTAGCAGCGCTCGCACTTGCTTAAGCTAGTATGTGATAAATTAATCATAAATTTTCAGGAAATTGTTGAAATTCAATAGGGTTTCCGATCTTCAGTTAATTTGCATTACATTTAAAATGTGGTGCATTTGTTTTTCACATTTTGTTTATTTTTTACATTTCAATATGGAGATTGGAAAAAACACAGTTTTGCAAAAAAGGGAACGTCCATTAATTATGTCACGCAAAAACCAACAAAATCCCCCCCCCCCCCCCCACTTGTCCTTGTATGGACCTTCAAATTTTTTTTGAATGGATCATCACGTTTTCTCTAACCCTTCCCCCCTATCCACCCTATTGCGTGACATAAATAATGGACCTTCCCAAAGCCAATTTATCTTCGCAGTGACGACTATTAAACTGTTGGCCGTTTAATGCATTTACTGGAGGCAAATTTAAAAAAAAAATGCTTTTTCAACTAACCATAATAAGATTATATGAATGACTCCTAAAACGGCATTGCAAAATAGCATTTTACGAGGTCATAAAGTCTAAGTAAAACCTTTGATAGGAATAAAAGAAATTTGAGAAAACAAGCTTTTAAGATCGTTGCAAACAAACTGTTAAGATTCTCATAAACCTGAATAAAATATAAAACCTATTAACACTGTTTCATGACATGATAAAACCAAATTGATTTCTAGTAGCCTTCATAAAACATTAATGAAACTTAATAAAGCGGGATGGTTTCGGCAATGTACTTGGGATCGCGTGATGAAACAGACTCTCGAAAACTATCGCTTGGTAGTTTAGGATTGATATCGGTCAGTAGTTCTCAACACTGTGAGTATGTCCAGGCTTGTTGATTGAAGTATTGATGCCAGTGTCCAAGCGTCAAGAAGCACTACTGCAGAAGCAGATCATAGCAACGGGACAAGACAGCGACTGAGAATATTATTTGACAAAGAAGGCAGGACAGGGCCTTCATGCATCAACTGCGCTCAGAGCATCGAGAATATCCTCACTATTGGAAGTGACCAAAGAAATCGCAGAGAAATACAAAGGCGCATTATGGCTGGCAATCGTGCCTACTGGACTCGAAGGACGCTAAGTTCGCCGAACCACAAAGTTGACTATCTACAAGACATTAATTAGACCGGTAGTTCTCTACGGCCACGAAACAGGGACATTGCATCGCGCCCTTGGAGTCTTTGAACGGAAGGTGCTGCGTACCATCTACGGTGGAGTGCAGATGGACGACGGAACGTGGAGGAGGTGAATGAATCACGAATTGAACCAGTTGCTGGGAGAACCGCAAATCGTACACATCGCTAAAATCGGTCGACTACGATGGGCTGGGCATGTCGTAAGAATGTCGGACGACAGCCCTGTGAAAATGGTTCTCGAAAACGAACCGACAGATACGAGAAGAAGAGGCGCAAAACGAGCAAGGTGGATCGATCAAGTAGAAGGTGACCTGCGGACCCTCCGCAGACAGCGAGGCTGGCCTTAGTCTGATTGGTAAGGTAAGGTAAAGAGAGCCAAACATTATACGACGGAAGGCTTTTCTAGTATTGCTGCGAAAGCGGAGGTGAGTTGTCGTCGTGTGCGGAACGGGAAAACTCAGCAAAGAGATTTGCGGTAGGGACCGCGGTGAGCAAGAGCTACAAGATTGATACCTAACATCAACGGGCACCCTGGTCGAGGTCTTTCGTCTGGCTAATATTGGCCCAGAAGGATGAAGGGTCTTGTCGGAAATTCATTTGGATGCGATCAGTATACTCACGGAAATGATCTTCTTGCACTTGGCTGTACTCCTCTTCAACAAACTTCAGATCTCTCATGTTCGTAGAAGTTTTTTAGCGAAGGAAACGTTTGCTGATCTTTCGTAAGCAATTATGACGGTTGCGGAGTTGTGGTGTTCACCAAGGTTGATTGAACTGCCTTGTAAGCCGGTAAGCTTTAACGGGAACCGTTTCTCTGATGATTTGATCAATAGTCCTTTAGACAGTTGTCAGTAAAATCTTGGTTCTACAGCTTATTGCAATCCTGGGAAAAGATTCTTGCCTTTATTGCTTGGTAATCACAGCGGGCGAAATCATAGTTGTTTGGTGTCATGAGGGTACTCGGAATTCTTCCTCACGAGGCGGGCGTCCACAGTTACAATAAACGGCTTGTTTATTTATATGTTTGTTTTGTTTAATTTATCTGACCGTATTCTACATTAATGTATATTGAAACTACAGCGTGCGGCAGAAAATAATGCGAAAATGTTCAAACTTGAGTATTGGCTTAGTTCATGTAGCTAGTGACTAATTTCTGTCGAAAATGTATTTGTTTATGTTTATTTTCAAGTGCTACATCCAAACATTCTATTTGTTTCATTGCAAATTCGTCAAAATGTTCGCGAAAGAAGTGATCACCAGTTTGTTGCTCGCCCAGAAGAAGCCGAAAGAGATTGCCAAGGTGGTAGGGTGCCATTTGGCAACAGTTTACCGCATAAAAAAGTCCCTGGAGGATTGTCCTAAGCAGCGGAAGCCGGGAAGCGCCGAACGTGATCAAATCGGCCCGTGTAAAAATTGCTCGCAACCCGGTGCGTTCCATAAGAAAACTTGCAAAGGAAGCCAATATTTCGGAGAAATCCATGCGGAGAATCATCAAAGAAGACCTGCATGCATCTACCAGAGCCAGAGTGAAACGCTTGATTACGGACCGGGTCAAGGAACTACATTGATGCTGTGGCCAACAGCCGCACGGACCGGTTCATTTCAACGGAGAAAATGGAGAACGTTCCGGAAAAAATTGAAATTTAAATTTCAAACCAAACATCCGGCTGGAGTCATGATGTTTGGCTTGGTGGCTACCAGCGGTTTGAAAATGCCGCTTGTTTTCATTGATGCTGGAGTTAAAATCAATACCTAAGTGTATATCGGTATTTTAAAGGACCAAGTGCTTCCCTGGGTGAGGGCCAAATTCTCCGAGGACCAAAACGTTGTTCTACAGCATGATGGAGCGCCGTGTCACACGTCCAATCGAACCCAACCGATACCATGAAGTTTTGGCCGAAGGATTTGTGGTCCCCTAGCAGTCCAGATCTCAATCCGTTAGATTACTCGATTTGGGCATATGTTGAAGCACGAGCCTACAAAACATCACACCCTAGTGTGAAAACCCTGAAATCAACCATAACAGGCACATGGCAGTCAATGTCGGAGGATTACGTCCAAAAGCAATGCTCTGGCTTCCGGCGTCGGCCCGAGGATGTTATTAATAAAAATGGAGGACACATTGAATAAATTTGTTTAAAAGGACTTTATAAAAATAACTGCACTCGAAAATGTTGATATAATTGCTTGAATGATGAAGGATTTTTTCCAGAAACAGAAGGTAATTTACCATCTCCATGCAAAGCGCTAAGGCGGACAGTAATTTTATTGCTAGAACAAATAGACATGAAGAGAAAGTGTATTGATAGGTCCGTAAGGGAACGGCAGGCTTTTGAAATTGAATAGATGTAAGTTTGAAAACGAGCGGAGGGCATTTGAACGGTAGTATACGATCAGGCACATAACCCTTTGTCATACTACCCTATGCAGGATAGGCAAGGGGGAAATCCCTTGACTGACAAAGGTTATGCAACCGATCGTGCTCTTATACTACCTATTGCTTGTTTCTAGTTCTAGCGATTTGTCCGTCTCCTAATACTGCCTAGCATAGATGAGATAATTTCTCACCGTTGCTAAGGCAGTATGTTAGGAGCACGGACACTATCGCTAGAACTAGAACAAGCAATAGGTAGTATAAAGCACGATCGGTTGCATAACCTTTGTCAGTCAAGGTGATTTCCCCTTGCCTATCCTGCATGGAATGATTGTGACATGGGTGTGTGCCTGATCGTATGCTATTGCAATGCCCTCCGCTCGTTTTCAGACTTTGCATCTATTCAGTTTCGAAGCCTGCGTTCACTTGCATCTATGCAATACGCTTTCTCTTCAGTCTGACTTGTTCTGGCAACTCATACTGTCCGCTCTGGCGCTGCATGGAGATGATTAATTATCTGCTTCTGGAAAAACTTCATCAAAGATCATTACTTCCGCGCTGGGAGAATACAAAATAACAATCAAAAGTGTAGAAAGCCCATAATGGGGAATCCATTAATTCATACTGGTGGGGATCAGTATTTGCACCACTCACCGTCGTTCTCTCCGAGATCTATAAGTTGTGGATGACGAGAAGAGCAAATGTGTGAAATAGGCGGTGCATGCTAAAATAAACCCAACAGCGGGAGATAATTTCTCACCCGTGCTGGGCAGTATTAGGAGACGGACAAATCGCTAGAACTAGAGAACAAGCAATAGGTAGTATAAGAGCACGATCAGTTGCATAACCTTTTGTCAGTCAAGGGATTTCCCCCTTGCCTATCCTGCATAAGGTAGTATGACAAAGGGTTATGTACTTGCCTGATCGTATACTACCGTTCAAGTGCCCTCCGCTCGTTTTCAAACTTCCCATCTATTCAATTTCAAAAAAGCCTGCCGTTCCCTTACGGACCTATCAATACACTTTCTCTTCATGTCTGTCATGTATCTAGCAATGAATTACTGTCCGCTCCTAGCGCTTTTGCATGGAGATGGTAAATTATCTGCTTCTGGAAAAAACTTCATCAAAGATCGTTACTTCCGCGCTGGGGAGAATACAAAAATAACAATCAAAAGTGCTTGAATGAGTTGAAAATGGGATTTTAAAGAAATAGAACAAATTTTCGCATTATTTTTCTGCCGCACCCTGTATTGTAGTATAGAATGTAGAAGTCTGGATGGAGTTATTCTATTATTGAAAGATCTTGAAGATTCTTCCAAGTGGAAGAGGTAGTCAACCAACGGAAAGGTACAAACGCATAATATCAGCGGCTCATCAAATCTGTAAGAAGTCCGGTAGAATCTGGTCAGCAGTAGAGATGACGATCTGAGTTGTCTTCTCACTTGGAAGTCAATGCAAGATAGATGTGCAGGTGTGTCAATTTCATCGTTCATTATCTTTCCGATAAGGGTAGCTTGCTGAATGTCTCGTTGACGGTGCAGCGTGTCGAATCCTAGAAGCCAGCATCGTTCAAGATACGGGGGGAGATTTTGAGGATTATGCCCAGGTAGCCTTCTGAGTGCAATGCGTATAAACCTACGTTGAACACGTTCAATGTTGAGGTCCCACGAGAGTTGATACGGAGTCCAAACTATCGCAACATTTTCAAAAAAGAGTCGCACAAGTGCACTGGAGATACTGACATGCTGATAAAATGTGAATTTTTCATACAGTATCACACCCATATCACTGACCTGATCAACGCGCTAGAGGAAATTCCCATCAATTTGCTAGTTGAAAGTGATTGGACGCATTGGCCGGTGGAACGTGACAACAACACATTTAGTTATGCTTATCACGAGTTTATTCATCTTACACCAGGCGGCAAACATGTCTACAAGCTCCTGGAGCCGGTAACAGTTCTCAATTGACCTCACCAACAGGAAGATTTTGCAATCATCTGCGAGTACGAAGTTTGATCCCAGCAACAAAGCAACATCGTTGAAGAACAGCACAAATAGCCAGGGTTCACCTACATTATTGTTGAACGCACTGGAAACAGTTGAATCAAGTTTTACGCTCAGAACACGATCCGTCAGATAGCTTTCCAACCATATCAGAAGTGTGGCAGGCCCTCTGTACCTGTGGCTTGATGAGCAACGTTTGCATTGCGACCAGAACCGTCAACCAGGAAATTTATCTGAGCGCGTGCCTAGAAAAACGTCTACTGCCTTTCCTGTCCTTTCCGTTCTATTTTGGACGGATTTGGCATCTTGCCATTACGGAAAAGAGGCCATGGAGTGGTATGCTGCCAACAACGTTCAAGTGGTGCCCAAGGACAAGAACCCTCCCAACACGCCAGAGCTCCACCCAATCGAACAATATTGGGCCATCGTCAAGCGGAACTTTAAGAAGACTCAAAAAGCTGCTGTGAGCGAGAAACAGTTCAAGGCAAACTGGCGGCGAATAAAGTAGACAAGGAGACTGTACAAAATCTTATGGCAGGTGTTAAACGAAAGACCCGGCAATTCGCATTCGGTAAAAAGGAAGCTTAGCTGAATATTTCTCCTGAATTCTGTATTAACTGAAGTTGAAAAAAAAAAGAAGTTGACTTATTGATAAAAACTTTGATCGACTCACAAACATTACTGTTTGACCAAATTTTGATCGGAACACCCTTCACAAGAAAAGTTTGTCATTTCATCAAAACGAATAGTCTTTACTTCAGCGTTTCTTTCACCAAGATAAATCACAAAATAGAGCTGATTCCTTGCGTCTGGATATTAAGTCATCGTTATCCAACTTTGTTGTAAAACTGATGATGAAAAGTGTAAATTCTGCATTTTGGAATGGTATTTTTTCGATTCAGAACGTGCCCTAGTTTTAGCACACTTGTTGCAAATAAATCAAAGTCACTGCAATGTGACTCAATAAAGTCACAAACAAGTTTCTGCAACCAATTATGACAGAGATGTGTTGCTTGGGTGGCTGCGTGACTACCCAGAACTGTTTTCTTATCAAACTCCTTGAATGCAATTCTAACACTGTGGATTCCTTGCATGAACAGTCGTCAAATATTTTCCAACAAAGTTGGAATATTTACTCACTTGGAATTGAGGACAGCTGCTCACGCGTCCGGACGTTATCGGGCCACAATCGTCTTTCTATCTGTTTTGCCTGATTTGGTAACTTTCCACTTGATGTTCGGAATAGAGTTTTCCATCCGTCTGGATGTGAAAACTTCCACCCGTGACGACCGTTTACGACATGGGAAACTTCAATCTTGTGTGCCATGTATCTCCTGCGGGAGATCAAACTACGTAAAAACTTTCCCATCAGTTCCGTTTGCGTTCTCACGAACAGAAACATATTCACGCATGGCGATAGAGGAGAGTAATTGAACAGAAAATCGATATAGATTTTTCTTTCTTCGATCTGCATTGGAAATTTGATGATTGCAAATGGGATTATTCATGAAATGGAAAATAGTTGGTTCGGGGTTTTTTTACCCACTCACGCAGATGGAGATAATGTTATGGACATTTTTCACCCATTCTGGTTTTGTAGTAAATTTCCATCCATTTGTTGCTAAAATGCGTTGTCTCGGTGAATGCCGGGGCTGGCATACGAATGGGTGGTCACGGGATGGAAAGTTTTCACGCAACCCAAACCCTGCCGGCAAAGCTTAGGGGGAAAACAATATGTCATTCATTTCTGGCACGCTTTGTGTGTAAGTGCGTCGGAAGAGCACGCACGTTTCGGAGGGGGGCTTTTGTTCTTGACGTGCCGAGCAGAAGAACGAAGAGATGGCTTCGCTAAGATTAGGAGCTCATTTTACATCGTGATTGGCACAAATGGTGTTCGTTTGTGGGGATTTTAGCTGATTGCGTTAAACGACTGCTGGGTGCGGTATGTTTAAATGGGGATAAATAATTGGAGCCTGGTTTTTGTTACGTTACCGTTATCATTCATCACTGAAAGCGAAGCTGGAGTGGGTTGTATTTGTTTCTGTTTTGTTTCTTCGAAACTATTTTCTCAATAGAGTAATTATTATGATTGCTTCTAAGAGTGGTTGTCTCAATTTTCCTGAAATTGAGGATACAACTTCGCTTGAACTTTCTTCTCTTGCAAGTTTAAGTGTTCAGTCCTACTCAAAATGTAAGGATACTTGTGTCAGGGGATCTAAGCGGATTGAAATCAATTAAAAACTCGAATTTGAAGCTTTTTGCCTGGCTGTGTTGCTATTTTGCAGATGAGAGTAGGCGGTGCTTTTGAGTGTAGAAGATGTTTTCTTTCGCCGCAAAGTCAGAATGTTGAAAAATTAAGAAATTACCGTTCTCTCGACCGAAACTAATATCAAAAATGTGCTGAAAGTGCTTCTGGACGCTATTGCTATTTTCAAGCTCCGTGCAGATGTTGTTTGTGGCTAGATCCTAGAAAGCCATTTACAACGAAAAACTCGACAGGAAGGTAATGGTGTGGCAGCCCATATGCGAATGTGGAAAAATATCTCCCCCATTCATTACGACCAGTGAATCAAAATTCGTGAATGCATGAATGATAAAGACATTGGCCTAACTTTCCAATGTTGCGACAAACAATAATGTATCTTTATCATTGTTGCATACTCAACACAATAATGACAAATTGCATGGCAGTTGAATCAAGATATTAATGTTTCACAACATCCGATTGTTATTTAGGAAAGAGACAAGGCGTTGTTTGTATATTGCTTTGTATGCAACATAAATAAATTCAATAATGTCACATGTTGCATCTACCGAAAAGAGACAATGTTTAGTTTTATCCCTCTTTCTCTCTCAAAAATTTTGTCGAGTGATAGGGGATAGTTGGTAAAGATGGAAGATCGATACCTACTGCTTTAATGAAAAACATACGATTTGCAATAAATTTCAGTTTGTTCTGTTAACATGAACTAAAGTTTATCATGCATGTTGTTTTAATATCATAAGATAATTAATTTATTCCTAAGAATAATTTGATTTGCAACAGCTAGTGTTCATCTTTTCAACCATTGTCCGTTTCTAGCGACATTCTTCTATTTATTGCATACGTTTTATCAAAGCTTTTGCAATCCCGACTAGTGCTGTTCTTCCAATATTCGAGCGATTATGCTGCGGGTACCTATGGAGATGTGGCCAGTTTTTGATCTGAACCAAACATTGCATGTGACAACTCTAAATACATTTAAATTGATGATTCTAAACTTGTTAGCATGGGGAAAAGCCTCTGTTTTACTTGACCAGAACGTTACACCCCAAATCACATACGAAATCCAAAATAAGAGCAATAGTGGTAGAATCAAGTGTCAAGAACTACATTGGCCACATCTGGACACGATCTGGGTCAGTGATGGTAAATGTACTGTATTTTGGTGTTTCTCTTCAGCTCAAAACCTAGAATCTACAAATGTATTTGTAGATAATTCAACAATACAATGTTGCGATATGCATTCAACCACATTTATTGAATTTTCTGGAAAGTCAAAAGATATTATGTGATCATCTGGGATAATATTGGTCATTCTAAGTTTGCCTTGCAGCTAAAAAAGATACAGTTACAACTGGTTCAGCCAAATCAGAACCAAGAGCCTATCGAGAATCATCAGTTTTGTTCGACATATTCAATCAGAACTTTTCAACTTCAAGATGCATTCTTGAAGTTTATAGCCAACAACCAACTTGAGTGATTCATGTCTATAATGTGCCAAAAAAAATTCTGACTATCCAATAATGTCGGTTGACCTAAAAGAAGATCCACTGATCATGGTTGAATACATATCGTATATTTGTGTAGCCTAAAAAGCTACAGTTAATATTTCAGCTCCTAATTTTTGAGCTGCAGAACTGTATGGCTGATTAAGAACATCCCAGATCATCTCATAATGTCTGCTGACCATCCAGAAGACTCAATGAACATGTTTGAAAATGGATCATAACTATGTGTAGCCGAAAAAGGTATAGATACAATTATAGATCCTATGTTCAGTACTCCAGGACAGGTTGGATGACTTAGAATATCCCAGATTATCTCATAATGTTGGTTGCTTGTTCATAAGATCCAATGAACATAGTTGAACACATATCGTACATTTGCACACCTGAAAAAGCTACAGTTTCAATGGTAGATCCTAATCTATAATCTAATGAACTGCCTGGTATGCCCCAGAACATCCCAGATTTCATCATAATGTTGGTGGAACTTTCAGAAAATCCATTGAATATGGTTGAATATATTTCTTAAATTTGAATAGCCGTGAAACTACAGTTACAACTGTTGATCCCAAGATCTGACCTCCAGGACTGTTTGGATCACCTAGAACATCCCAAATTATCTCATTATGTCTGTTGACCTTCCAGAAGACTCAATTAAAATGGTTGAATACATATCGTACATTAGTATAGCAGAAAACGCAACCGTAACAGTTGTAGATCCTAAGTTCTGAACTCCAGGACAGCTTGATTTACCTAGAACATCTCAAATTATCTCATAGTATCGGTTGACATTTCAAAAGATGCAATTGATTACGTATCGCTAATTTGGATAGTTACAAAGCAATAGTTACAACTGTAGATTCTAAGTTCTATACTCCAGGACAATTTGAACAACCTAGAACATCCCAGATTATCTCATTATGTCTGTTGATCTTCCATAAGACTAAATAAACATGGTAGAATAGATATCGTAACTTTGTGTAATCGGAAAAAAAAACTATAGTTACAACTTTAGATCCTCTGTACTGAACTTCTTTTTGTTCAGGATCTGGGTTGAAAACCAGGCGTTAAACGCACATATATTTTATTTTGTCCTGATAAAATAGTCAACAAGTTTGCAGAAGATAGTGTTCGCTTTTGTTCTGTGTGTGATTTATTACAGGCATATTTCTTCAGGTGGAAGTCTATCCACAACAAATTTTATAATTATTCAGATCAGTAATTTGTTCAGAAGCAACAACTGATTGTCGCTATTTTTCATGTTGATGATAAAGCATTGTTGCTATCGGTAGTGTGTTGCAATAATGACAAAACGTTATTTTGTCGCTGTTACAGGAAAACATGATCGTTGTAACATGTGTGTGAATCACAACATTTTCTTACAGCAACTTGTCTCTTTCCCATCATCGATGCAACATTTTGTTGGTTTCTTCGTGGCTTGTTGCAATAAATTCAAGCTACAACATATCATTGTTGCATAGTGAGAGAATAACGGGTGTAGCATTCGTCAAGGTTATCTTATGTTTTTGGGTACACAAAGAGAATATTTGACACACTGATTACGACACATACAATGAATGGTCAAATCTACGTGAAGGAGTGCCTGCAAAAAAGGTAGCTACCTTTGATCAAACAGCATAACAAGCCTACAGTCATTTGGCCTGACCTTGCTTCCTGCCATTACTCTAAGCACAGAGAACAGACATTGATGTCCAAATACCTTTTGTTGAAAAACGTGTGTAAAAGTTATAAAGGGCAGCCGGTATAAAAAGCAAGTGCAGAGCAAAACAAACAAAACTTTTCAGGTTATGTGCTAGGTTTTGTATTGATAAACATTGACATGACAGTTATCACACAACTGCAGCGCCGCCTATCAGGAGCATAACGGCATACATTCGAAATGTCGGTTTAAATTTTTACACAAGTAGCAGATCGAAGATGAACGTCTGCACGTATGCACTAAATGTTGTACGGCATCAAATTGTACCACTTTTAAATGGTTGTAACTTTTTACACGTAGGGAATTTTCTATTGAAACTTTAAGTAGAACTAGTTCAATGTGTATTTTTTTACGCTGTGTAAGTTTCACTAGCAGATGTGCAATCGTTACGAAGATGGAGTCGGAAGAACAGCAGCGGCGCAAAGAAATTTTGCGCACGTATCTCGAAAATCCGGATCTTTCTCATCGTGCCATCAGCAGGAAGCTGGGAAGGGTACATTCTACGTGTTTTAAATTGGTACAATCGATCGGAAAGCAAAAATGGATCTCTGTATAGTGTTGAGGATCACAAGCGAGTAGTTCAAGCTCTCAAGAGGAATCCCAATAGTTAAGCTCGAAATATGGGGAAGAAACTTAACTAAGTTCGTATAATTAAGTTTCGTAAAATATTCTTTCGTTCCGAAAATAGGGTCCTTTTGTTAAGCAAATCATTTACACGCAGATCTGGTCGTTGGACTACATTTTCCTTTTCTTTAAACAAGGTGAAATCGATTAACACGCAACAAACATGCGCAACAAATTGCTTACAAAGGAGTCCAAAAATATGTAATGTGAAACAACTTCGGTCTATGGTTTGTTCGTACCGCCTGCTCCATCCGGGCCTAGAAAAGTCGGCCATCGTAGTCCACTTCGTGTCGGCCGGATACAATCGCGGAAACATCTACAAGTTTCTGGCAGAGGATTCTGGAGAAGAACGCCTTGTTTCGGCCGTCCGACCGTTTTAATCGAGCATAGGTAGCTCAAACGGAAGACGGAAGGAAAGGTGGCACTTCTTTCCGTGCGTTGGGACGGGACGATAGTGCGACCGACCAAACGGTCAAGAAGTGATTGTCAAAACAGATATCCACATGCGGTAACGTCGGTCCAAGCCAGCCGTGTGCCGTAGAACCCAGAAACAACGGCCGAAGATTCTGGTCAAAGCGGAACGTGGTGGTCGGACGAGAGAAACGCACACGAAGTTTCCAAAGGAGGGTTGTTGTGGCTCAGTGAAAATCAGTCAACAGGGCCTTTCACGTCCCCTCTTTTTTTGCAGTGAACGGCGAGATTTACAGTTGGAAGTGCCTCCCAGAAGTCTTCAAAAGTACCACTGGCCGGATCTAGCGTTGGCTCACTACTCGAAGCGGGCGCAGAAGAAATAGAGCGATTGGGCATTCTGTTGGTTTCCAAGCATGCCAACTCTTCCAACGTACCCCTGCTCCACTCAATTGAAAAAAAATCATAGCCAAAAGGAAGTACAAAGATTACAGGTACCCAATATTGAAAGCATACTTGTAGCACTGCAGCATACAAGTTTTAATGCTATATCATGCGAAGTATAGGTTCGCAGATTGGTGGTTTATAGAAGTTTGAAGGTTTTGCATTCTAGCAAGCTACACCGACCAGCAAATGAAACCTCCTTCAAACAGTTCCACTATAAACTAGCCCGATAAACTTTATAAACTAGCGTATATATTACAGTAAAATTAAAGGCCAATGAATAGTAGAAATGATAGTCAAATCAACAGGAGCAATAAAAGTCAAATTAATGCAACAAATAAAAGTCAAATTAATAGAACAAATAGAAATCAAATGATAGAAAGATAGAAAGATAGAAAGATAGAAAGATAGAAAGATAGAGCGATCGAAAAATAGAGAGATTGAAAGATAGAAAGATAGAAAGATAGAAAGATAGAAAGACAGAAAGATAGAAAGATAGAAAGATAGAAAGATAGATAGATAGAGAGATAGAAAGATAGAAAAATGGATAGATAGAAAGATAGAACGATATAAAGATAGAAACATAGAAAGATAGAAAGATAGAAAGATGGAGAGATAGAAAGACAGAAAGATAGAAAGATAGAAAGATAGAAAGATAGAAAGATAGAAAAATAGAAAGATAAGATAGATAGAGAAGGATGAAAGATGAAAGATGAGAAAGATAGAAAGATGGAAAGATAGAAAGATGAGAAAGATAGATAGATGAGCAGATGAAAGATAGAGAAATGGATAGATGAAAGATAGAGACGTTGTAAGAGATGAAAACATGAGAAGAGATGAAAGATAGAAAGATGGAGAGATAGAAAGCTAGAAAGATGAGAAAGATAGAAAAATGAAAGATGAAGAAAGATAGAAAGATGAGAAAGATAGAAAGATGAAAGATAGAAAGATGAGAAAAAATAGAAAGATGAGAGATGAGAAGAGAGAGAGAAAGAGAAAGAGAAAGAGAGAGAGAGAGAGAGAGAGAGAGAAGATAGAGAGAGAGAAGATAGAGGGAGAGAGAAGATAGAGGGAGAGAGAAGATAGAGAGAGAGAGAGAAGATAGAGAGAGAGAGAAGATAGAGAGAGAGAGAGAGAGAGAGAGAGAGAGAGAGAGAGAGAGAGAGAGAGAGAGAGAGAGAGAGGAGAGAGAGAGAGAGAGAGGAGAGAGAGAGAGAGAGAGAGAGAGAGAGAGAGAGAGAGGAGAGAGAGAGAGAGAGAGAGTAAGAAGAGGAGAGAGAGAGAGGAGAGAGAGGAGAGAGGGAGTGGAGAGAAAAGAGAGAGAGAGAGAGAGAGAGAGAGAGAAGAAGAGAGAGAGAGAGAGAGAGAAGAGAGAGAGAGAGAGAGAGAGAGAGAAGAAGAGAGAGAGAGAAGAAAGAGAGAGAGAAGAGAGAGAAGAGAGAGAAGAGATAAAAGAGAGAGAGAAGAGAGAGAAGAGATAGAAGAGAAGAGAAGAGAGAGAAGAGAGAGAATTGAGAGAAGAGAGAGAAGAGAGAGAAGTGAGAGAAGTGAGAGAAGTGAGAGAAGTGAGAGAAGAGAGAAAAAAGAGAAAAAAGAGAGAAAAGAGAAAGAGAAAGTTCTCTCTCTCTCTCTCACTTGATCTTCTTCGGCAGAAATTCAGTAATCAGATGTAATGAAATAAATCACAGAATGGTTGCACTGCCGAATTTGTGCTCCTCTCTTTTGCAACTTAATCATACACGAATTTGGTTACGAATGATGCTTAAGTTTCTGTGCCTAACATGTATTTTTAATATTTTACATAAATAAATACTGTTCTGTTCTCATTTTTGAGCGATGTGTTTTCATGCGTGACTGTTTTCTGACCTAAAGGGTGATACGGTCAGAAATTTGGTCAAGGGAAAACGCGTGTAAATGGGTGAAATCGATTATTTAAAAATCAAATTAAATTTCTTTTTCAAGTTCAATTAGTATAAAATTCAGGAAAAATATTCAGTTAGGCTTCCGCTTTTCCAAATCCGAATTGCCAGGCCTTACGCTTGACCCCTGCCATCAGATTTTGTACAGCCACCTTGTCCACCTTCTTCGCCGCAGAAAGCCAGTTTGCCTTGAACTGCTGCTCGTCCTTAGCAGTTTTTTAGTCTTCTTTAGGTTCCGCTGACAATAGCCAGTATTTCTCAATTGGGCGGAGCTCTGGCGTGTTGGGAGGTTCTTGTCGCCGGAACCACCTGCACGTTGTTGGCGGCGTACCACTCCATGGCCTTTTACCGTAATGGCAAGATGCCAAATCCGGCCAAAACAGTACCGGAACAACCGTGTTTCTTCAGGAAGAGCAGCAGACGTTTATTCAAACACTCTTTCACGTAAATTTCTTGGTTGACGGTCCCGGAAGCTATGAAAATGCTGCTTTTAAGCCACAGGTACAGATGGCTTGCCAAACCAGATATTTCTTTGCGAACTTTGACAGTTTCGTTGACCTTTCCCTTCCTTTCTGCCGTATTAAACTCCTGTCCCGGAAGCTGCTTGTAGTCGGCTTTGACGTAGGTTTCGTCGTCCATTACCACGCAGTCAAACTTCGTCAGCATCGTCGTGTTACAGCCTCCGGGATCGCGCATTGGCCGTCGTATTTTGTTTATCATCGCGATTTGGAGTCACTACCTTCTTGTAAGTCGATAGTCCGGCTCGTTTTTGGCTCGATGCACGGTTGTAGACGATACACCCAGCTTATTTGCGGCATCTCGGAGAGATAGGTTGGGGTTTCGCTTGAAACTACCGGCAACTCTCTTTGTCGTCTCAGCGGCTTCCGGTTTTCGATTTCCCCCCGATCCAGACTTCCTGGCTGTCGACAAACGTTCCCCAAACACTTTAATTACATTTGTAACGGTTGATTTGGCAACTTTTAGCGATTTAGCCAACTTTGCGTGCGAGAAGTTCGGATTTTCGCGATGTGCGAGCAAAATTTTGATACGCTGCTCTTCTTGCTTGGACGGCATTTTGACAACTGAAGAGTGAATTCCAAAATCAAAATAGGAGCAACATTCTACACACACACCTTCAAAATGAGGGGTGTTCAGGTTTTTAAATGCAAAATTGAAAGAAATACGTCAAGTTGATATTGACCAAATTTTGACCGTATCGCCCTTTAACTCTCATAGTTTAGTACAAATCTTACGCTGTATGCATTCAAGACATTTCAGTTTTTCTGTCTTGAGTTTCAGTTTGAATCTATGCTGGAATTCAGAGCAAGTATGGTTTGTTATTCCCTCATGCAAGTATTCAGATATATTACAAATTTTACTATAGATGTTAAGCTATTCCATTAACCTCGAAGGAGATTTTTTCACAGGGTTCTGAACAAACACGCAAATTAGTTTGCGATAAATACCTACTTTGGGTTCCAAATGAATCATGCAGACACCCCCTCGTAGACTTTTTTCCACACATATTTTTTTTTAAATTTTGTATGAAGCGTAGACTTTGGTCAAACCACCACCAGAAAAGTCTAAGTGGTTTATGAATAGCCCCTTAGAGTATGAGAGCAAACGATCTCTCTCTTATGGTTCTGATCTAAACCTCCTCACATCTCTTATGGTATGCTACGATGCTGTGATTATTATGCAAATCCTGTTTCGAATTTCAATCTCCAAACTATGCTCAGCATTCCAAATATTGCTCAGCACATTCATTGCTTCTAATTAAAAAATCATATCCTATGAAAAATATCCTGATCGAAGATTTTAGCAATGCGATGAATATAAGCGAATCTTATCCAATTAGTGAGAGCATCTTGTTTGGTATTTCAAACAATTTTGTCCGCGCTTTTTAATTTTTTTGATTGAAAAGACTAGGTTTTTAAAGCGTTCAAGGGCCAATATAAAACCAATTTGAAACAACAGTAAGGATGCTGTTGGGGGCAACCTAAAAATGGGAAGACAGGGTTATTTATAATGATGCTTGAGAGTGGATTTGGGACGATTTCAATACTAATAGTATTTTACTATTTTATCAATAGTAAGGGTATTCCTGAGGCCTCTTACAAAATGTGTTGGAGAATATTCATTCAGCAAGATTATTGAAAAACGTGCGAGAGCCAATTTGGACCTCTTGATATCAACAGAAGGAATGCTGTAGAGGCTACTCACAAAGTATGATGGGAGTTGTTGTTTTTTTTTTATTGGAATGACAAGTTATTTTCCAAAAATGCTTGGGAGCCGATTTGAACCGGTTTATTTCAACCGTTAGGATGCATCTTCTTCTTTTAGCACTTCAAGCTTATTGCCTTCACAATTCATTTATTGCTTGCTCTCAACTTAGTGTTCTAAATGCACTTTCACAGTTATAGTTGAGAACTTTCGATGCCAGGTACCATTTTTGCATTAGTATTTTATGGCAAATAAAATCATTCCCTATGCCGAGGGAGTCGAAAAAATTTCCTTAACGAAAAATTCGTAGACCAGACGTGGAATCAAACCCAGTCACCTCCAGCATGGTATTGCTTTGTAGCTGCGCATTTACCGACTGAGCAAAGGGAGGACCCCATAACGATGCTGCCACTCACAAATTGTGATGAACAATATTTATTCAGCCACTGTAGTTTAAAAAAAAGCTTAAGAGCCGATTTGGACCTATTTGAACCATCAGTAAGGATGCCATTAAAGCCACACACAAAGTGTAATGGTGGTTCACTTCATTGGGAAACGGCTATTAACGCTTTGAACCGATTTAGAACAGTGAGGATGCTGGTGGCATTTAATTAGCGTGTATTCATGGTAAACAGGAACAATTTGTTGATCTCTAATACCAAACCCGATTTCAACCTGCAGCTTCTAGCTTTTTACATATGTATCGCTTCTGGCTAGGCCAGCTCCCACCCTTCTATTGCTTTAACTGTTTTCTTCCCAGATCCATACACTTCCTTCCAGAATAATTCGCTTAGTTTGAAACGCTCAGCACCTGACTCCTCAGTAATCAAAGCATGGTTAAATTTTCCCATTTCGCGAACAAATTTTCCTATTTTCATATATTTCAACTCTACGTTCTCCTGCATCTCTCTAATGCGAAGCAGCTCGACGATCTCGATCGACGATATCTGCTCCGGAAAGATGAAACCATGGGTGCACGGGTGCCCTTTTTTACGAAATCGCGATGAGCGGCAGAATACGGTAGGTAAAACACGTGCACGGAAGCTCTACACCCAGTTGTTGACGAAACCACCTTGCCTCGTTATGGATGATGAGACGTATGTAAAAGCAGACATTCGGCAGCTTCCGGGGCTCCAGTTTTTCACTGCTCATCATAAATTCGATGTCCCTGAGGACGTTAGAAAGCCGAAGATGTCAAAGTTTGCCAAAAAATATATGATTTGACTGCTTGTTATATTGCTCGTATGGAAAGCGGAACACCCCATCTGTGCCAACCTAAAAGAATGCCTCCAAAGGCGTCTACTTCCTCTTCTGAGGTCACACGATGGTCCTACGATTTTCTGGCCGGATTTAACCTCGTACCATTACTAAAAAGAGGTTTTGGAGTGGTACAAGGCTATGCAGGTCAATTTCATGCCAAAGCATCTCAACCTCCTGAACGCACCGGAACTGCGGCCAATTGAACAGTACTGGGTCATAATGAAGCAGGCACTTTGGAAGCATCCTAAGGAAGTGAAATCGGAGGAAGATATGAAGAAAAAATGGATTGTCACTCAAAAAAATGTTGGTCCAAATGTTGTACAGGACCTTATAAGTAGTGTTAAGAAGAAGGTTCGTGAATTTGGATATGGAATTGAAATTGAATAAAACAAACTTGGGAAAACATTCATAACATGTTTTATTTTACTCCCTGAAAGTTTGAAGACGATTGGTTGAACGGGCGAACTATGCCGAATATTTGTGTGTGTCGCAATTTGATTCCGCTCATCCTTTAGAATGGCACAAAAGGAACAACGTCGCATTTGTACAAAAAGAGATGAATCCACTAAATTGCTCAGAGATTCACCCTATCGAAACATTTTTGGGCTTTGAAAAGGCGGAGCTGAGAAAACACATAAAACCAGCAGATAGTGTTGAAAAATTTAACTGACATTGGCCAAAAGTGGTGCAAATGGTAGAAGAAATCACTGTGCAGAAGCTTATGAGTAGAAATTAAATAAAATAAAGATGGAAAGAAAACATTGTTATTTACTATGTTTGAGAATAAAAAAAAATCAAATAATGAAGTACGGTCTTTTTTATTTGAGAAAGAAGGTGTATTTATATTTCTCGGAACAATCTATAACATTGTTTCTGTATTCTGCTTCTTCTTTAGCATTTCAAGCTTATTGCTTTTACAATAAAGCTTATTGCTTGCTCTCAACTTATTGTTCTAGATGCACTTCCACAGTTATTAATTGAGAGCTTTCAGATGCCAGGGTACCATTTTTGCATTGGT
Organism: Aedes japonicus; assembly: GCA_034211315.2. Taxonomy (NCBI): domain Eukaryota; kingdom Metazoa; phylum Arthropoda; class Insecta; order Diptera; family Culicidae; genus Aedes; species Aedes japonicus. Next base: position 165,936 of record JASCZW010005546.1, read on the forward strand.
ATGTGATTGTGTGGCAAGTACAATCATACGCTATGCTTCAGAGTCGAGAAATTTTCCTTAACGAAAAGATTCCTAGACCAGACCTGAGAATCGGACCCAGCTACCTCCAGCATGGTGTTGCTTTGTAGCTGCGCCTTTATTGACTGAGCTAAGGGAGGACCCTGTTTCTGTATTGTGAATCATTTTTAAGGTAACCAGTATTCATGGCTTTTACTAATTCTCAACAACATGAATCCACCAAATTGCCCGGAGGTACGGCCCATCGAGCCTTTCTGAGCTTTGACCAAAGCAGAGCTACGGAAATTCGTAAGACCAGCGGATGAAATTTAAAAAGGATTGAGCAAAAGTGGTAAAAATTGTGAGAAGTGCAACTGTGCAGAAGCTTATGGGTCATGATCGAGGAAAAGTGTCTCGGTTATAATTAAAAAAAAATATTGAAGAAGAGTTAAGTACTGTGAAAAACACCAGTGCTGATATAATTTGCCAAATAAAATAATTGAATTCTTAAAAAACAACACATTTTCAATATTTTGAAAGTGTGCTAATAATTTCTGAAACAGTCTATAACAATAATTGATTCATACTTTCATGAGCAAATAGTTTCATCTATGGAAATTTGCGGATTATTATGACATTGATTAGTTATTATCAAAAGGTGCATCTGTTTTAGTAAAATCTTCAATATCAAGAAAAACAAAGGACATAAAAATAGGCTATTTTCAGCAAATTTGTGTGTTTTGTTTTTGCACTAAAAACAAAGGTGGAGAGCGATGTTAACTTAAGTTCAATAGAAAACTCCACAGTTTTGCATTGAAACCAATAAACAGGCATCGGCTAAATTGTGTTCCATTAAATCTGCTTTAACATTGCCGGATGAAGTTTATTTTTGCGTGCATGAATTAGAAAACAGCAAAAATCGTACAGGGTGCGGCAGAAAATAATGCGAAAATTTGTTCTATTTCTTTCAAACCCCTTTTTCAACTAATTCAACATTGACTGCCATGTGCGGGTTATGGTTGACTTCAGGGTTTTCACACTAGGATGTGATGTTTTGCAGGCTCGTGCTTCAACATATGCCCAAATCGAATAATCCAACGGCTTCCTTTGCAAGTTTTCTTATAGAACGCACCGGGTTGCGAGCAATTTTTGCACGGACCGATTTGATCACGTTCGGCGTGCATGCAAAGCACGGACGTCCGCTTTCCGGCTTCCGCTGCTTAGGACCATCATGCAGGGACTTTTTTATGCGGTAAACTGTTGCCAAATGGCACCCTACCACCTTGGCAATCTCTTTCGGCTTCTACTGGGCGAGCAACAAACTGGTGATCACTTTTCGCGAATATTTTGACGAATTTGCAAGAAAACAAATAGAATGTTTGGATGCAGCACTTGAAAGTAAACATAAACAAATACACTTTCGACAGAAATTAGTCACTAGCTACACGAATTAACCCAATACTCAAGTTTGAACATTTTCGCATTATTTTTTGCCGCACCCTGTAGTTCTCGGGGTCAAAACAATTTCGATCACGTTTTTGCGCCTTTGGTAGCAGTGTACGACCTCGATTTTCGGTTCCTCATGACGATGTCCATGTTGGCCAAATATTTTTTAACCGCCCTCCCGGTCCTTAGCGCAGAAGGATTTCACCAACTTCCCTTCCATCTTCATGCCAGCTTTTGAAACGACACCAACATATTTTTGTTAAAATATTATCATTCAAATAGTAGAGAGTTCTTTCAAATCTGTGTGGCCCTCAGTAACATCATGATTTTTCACTCGACGACATTTGAACAGGTGTGTGCTACATTATCTACCGAAAGGCCATTGCGCTGGGTGATTCCTTCATATAGCTCAAGAAATGCACAAAATCGATTTGCTGTTTGGACTGGAAATGCTTCATAGCAGCGCTATTCACAGCCGGTTGCCCAGCAGATAAGATACCAAGCGCCTCCATTCGGAAACTATAGACTTTAATTTTCCGCCTAACGAACACTCTGCCTCGCTAGCTATTCTCAATAAGAGCCGTCAATTGGCAAACGGCTCTGCACCTCCACACAGTCGTTGTAGAACACCTTTTGCCACTGATTTCCACTTACATTCATAAGCCAACGTGAAAAATCACTATACGTCACTAAACAGCCGGGCTCGGTATGAATAATTCATTACACATAGAATAGCCCCCTCCCCTGCCATAAACGTGCCAATATAATTCCCAGCGATAGGCGTTCGCCCAATATATTGCGAAATTATCAGCAGTGGATTTTTTTTCACACATACACACACCTCCTCACCGTTTGCATCCCGGGTAATCTCTTATCTACCGATGCGCCTAGCCATGGAGGCATTGTAAGCAGTCAGTCCTACTGAATGTGGGTGGTGCTGCGTTAGAGTTAGATAGTTACTCCCATCGATTCAGCCCCGTTCTGTGTCCGATAGTGGGTTGGAATGTGCCACCCCCATATTCCCGCATGTTTCTTTGTGTTCGTCGAAAGCCATAGCTGCCTGCACCAGTTCCATTTGTAGGTCAGTATTTTCGATTCCACTGGAAAACCTTCTATCGCACTCAGCTGATGACGAAAAGTGGTACTCCGACGAGAGTTTACATCATTACTCTAACCTGATAGTGATTGCTGCTGCCTTCGTCATGAATGCAGTGTCTGTGCACCTACCCTATACAGAGATAGACACTCGCATTCTATGGCTATAGATCAGTAGACCATCTGCTTCGGTCGGAATTGAAGGCAGTAGTCTCAGTAGGCGGACAGCCCGGACTAAGTAGAAAACGCATGCAGTAGTTTGAAAGCATTTCCCACACGGCCCCTTTCCAGCGAAACGTTGTGTTGGTACGTGTCTGGGAAAACAGATTAGTGCTGGTAGATTGAACAGTCAGTCAGTCAGTCAGGCAGTCCGTTTGGAGAAGAGCAGGAATTTTGAGTGAGAGGATCAATGGGAAAGGAAAATAAACACATTATGATCTGATGCTTTTGGGATGTTAAGCACGGTAAGTGTGCGCGGAATTGGAAATAACAAAACAGTAGAATGGGAGATTGGAGCAAATCGTTACGAATGTGATTGATCTCTGATTCGGTTTGTTCTTTTGCCAAAGGAATTGGTGGAATTCATTGTATTCCTTTAACAATTATGACAGTTTAATTGAGGCAGTGCTTTGTTTGCTTTGATGGGTTGCCATAATAAAGGAGATTCTTGAATTTGAACAAAACGTGCAGATTCTGTGTTTACGATAGATATAGATATTATAGAGGTCAATTATGGAAATCGAGTCGAGTAACTCGACTGGGCACTTGACACTGTCGATTCAAGCAAAATTGCGTATTACACCGTGTCCAATATATTCGCATACACTTTTTCCTTGAATTGGTATCGTGCAACTACTCAACATGCTTCACGTACTTTTGCACTATGTTTATATGAACGATTTTAGGTTATGTCCGATTGTTTTCATTCGGTGTTTATCTTTTACCAGCGATGAAGGAGTTTCGTGCTGTGGTGATAAAAAAGTTTTTGAAAGGTGAGCGCCGGGCGCTATTTTCGAAAAACTCGAGAAAGCGGATTTGTGTACCGAACCATCCGAAGGTACCGTGACACCTGCTCGTTGGATGACCGGAAGAGATCCGGTCGTAGTCGTACGGAGCGTACTGCACGAGTTGTTAAATTGGTCAGGGAACGGATTAGACGAAAATCACAAAATCACTCTGTACGTGAAATGGCCGCAGATCTGAATGTTTCGAGATCGTCAATGCACAATATACTGCAAAATGACCTCGGATTCCAAGCTTTCAAGAAACGTAAGGTTCACGGAGTTTCGGAACCTTCCAAGCAGAAACGACTCGAAAGAGCAAGTCTGCTTTTGTCGCGGCACGGTGGGGAAGAATTTATCTTTTCCGACGGAAAGTTATTCGTTCCAACAATCCCACAATGTCCAGAACGACAGCTTGTGAGCTCGCTCTTCGAGAACTGTTCCAGAGAGTGTTAGGAATATTCCACGGTTCCAAAGTGCTGCGTCATTGATGCTTTGGGGAGGAATTTGCAAGCGAGGCAAATTATCACTGGTTTTCATCGAAAAAGGAGTTAAAGTGAATGCCGTGTATTATAAAACGGAAGTTTTGGAGAAAGTTGTCAAGCCATATGTACAAGAGGTGGTTGGAGATGATCACTATGTGTTTCAGCAGGACGGAGCGCCATCACGTACTGCAAATCTCGTTCAGGGCTGGTGCCAAGAAAATTTGACCGACTTTTTGGATAAGAATGAATAGCCTGCAGGGCCCTGTTAGATTATAGTAAGCGTTGCATCTGAATACTGTTTATAGTAAGCTTTGATTTTCAAATAAACCATTCATTCGTTACTTGCACTCTAACTTGAGCAGACGTTTCTATCAGGTTATGGGCCCAGGTGAAGTTTCCATAGTTACGGCTGTTGTTACCGGCCGAAAGGGAATTTTTTTCTTCAAGACACCGAAGATGGCAGGAGGAAAGACACGGCATTCTGGAGAAAACTCGGGACCTCGAGGAAACCAGCCGGCAGGACAATCTGGTGCTAATTCAAACCAGACTGCGCCGGTGGTGAGCGTTGAGAGGATTCCGACCGGCAATTTTTCGCTTCCGTCGGTGCAGAAGCTCAAAGGACGGGAGAACTATGTGTCCTGGACCTTTGCGATGCGGATGGTGATGATCCGCGAGGGAACCTGGCGAGCAGTTGAAGGGCGTTGTCATCGATCTGCCTCAGTATCGAACCGTACAATTACAGCCTTGTCCAGCGGGCCAAGACTGCACAGGAGGCCTGGAACAGTCTGAAAACGGCGTTTCAAGACTGCGGACGGTACCGGAAGATTGGCTTGCTGAGGAAGTTGACCAGGCTGGAGCTGGAAGATTGCTCGTCCGTTGAAGAGTACGTAGATGAGATCATGTCCACGAGCCACAAGCTGGAAGAAATTGGTTTCGTTTTGGACGACGAAGGGCTGTCGTTGATTTTGCTCATGAGACTCCCAGAACGCTACGAGCCCATGATCATGGGATTGGACGCCTCAGGTATCAAGCTCACGGTGGATACGGTGAAATCGAAAGATGTCGTGTGGATACGATGCGTCGCCATGGATACCGGTGTCAAATCAAGCGATGCTCGAGCGTGAGCGACGCACAAAGAGTTCCGAAGACGAAACTCCGAGGCGTTTGATGCATTCGTGGAGTTCAAAGCGTACGTCGAGAACGCAGACGGGCAAGTCTATCAAGGCGTTTGCGGACCGAACAACGGAACCGAGTATGTCGGTAACAAGTTTGAGCAGTTCCTGAAGGCAAACGGCATCCGTCACGAGACTTCGGTGGCCTACAATCCGCACACAAAACGGACTTGCGGAAAGGATGAACCGCACGATCGAAGAACGCGCCAGGTGTTCGCTCTTCGATGCTGGGTTTGGACAAGCGGTTTCTGGGCTGAAGTGACGTCAACGGCGGTGTACCTGATAAACAGATCGCCAACAAAAGGGAAGAAGATCACGCCAATTGAAGAATTCACCGGAAACAAGCCAGATGTTTCAAACTTACGAGTGTTCGGATCGAAGAGCGATGGCGTACGTCCCAAAAGTCAATCGGAAGAAATGGGATCCGAAGTCGAGGCCGTGTATCCTGGTTGGGTATGTTGACTGTTCCAAAGGTTACCGAGTGTACGACTCAGCAACGAAGCAAGTGTTCGTGAGTCGCGATGTGGTCATCCTGAGCGAGGAGAGGGAACATCCGGAACAAACCGGCGAACCAGAACGGGCCG